>CAOKZL010001381.1:600000-1026591 GCA_948472985.1 Iguana delicatissima
AAAAACTTTCAAGAGATAATTTTTGAATGGCAGCTCCCAAAAACTGAGCTTCTGAGAGTTGATACCCAGAAAAGTCATTTCTCCAAGCTCCCTCTCTTTTGTTTTGTTTTTCCTGTTTGAATTACAGTTCTCCTGTTCATGGTTTTTCTATTAAAATTATAGTTGTTTCCCCTCCTTTTTATTTGCATTTTTAGTTCTCTTATGTGCCTTTATTGAGAAATAGAGGATAACCTTTCCTTAATATTGGACTGTAGAGAGATGGTCCCCTTCCCAACCTACCACCACTCAAGAGAGCTTCACCAGTCTTATCAGATTGGTTGGTTCTCCATTACAGTCTGTATTGTCAAGTACTTGCTGCTCTGCCTCTGCAGTGGGGAAATGCCACTGGAAACCTTTTTTGAAAGGTATCTAATGACTAAGGTCAGTTCAGGATTGCAATCATAGTGTAATCATAGTGAATATGTATATTTTGTCTATGATGCAAGATGGTTATGCTTTCAGTGTATGTACTTAAAAGAATGAGTTAGCAATGCTTGTTGTGCTGTGGTGTGGTGGTGTCTGTGCAGGACTAAAACTCTGGGAGGCCAGAGTTCAAATCCTTGCACAGGCATGGAAATCCACAGGTTGCCTTGGGCATGTCACCCTCTTTAAGCCTTAAAGGAACGCAATGAGAAACCACCTGGGAACAAATCCTGCCAAGAATGACCACGATAGGTTTGTCTTAGGGTTGCCATAAATTGGAAATGAATTGAAGGCACACAGCAACAACAACTAAAATTTGTCTTTCTTCTGGTATCACGATATATTAACTGAATAGAAACTTGCCAATAATTTGCACAATGACACAGTTGACCGCATTCACCCAGCTCCCTTCCTGTGGTCTGCCTGAGGGCTGCATTCATTTCTTTTCAAATTGTGCTAAGCTGTAAATCTTCTGTTACGAGATAAGAACCTGTGAAGGAAAGTACGGTAAGGAATTTCAGATTGATGTGAGTTGGTTTGAGTCAGGACTTAACATGATCCAGGGCACAGCTCTGAAAAGCTTGAAGGAATTAGCAGGGTATTTCTGAGCACATCAGCATAAAATGTTTCCAGTAAAAATGAATACGTAAATAAAAATATCCAGAATCCCTTTGAGGAAAAGCAAGGTACCTTACTTTATGTCTGAATCTTTTCTTTGAGAAAACAGCCGTTGGGTGAGGACTTTCTCCTTACCCTCCCCTTTCTCTCCAACATCTTGATTCGGAGGGAATGGGGGGGGGAGTGAGAAGTAGAGCTGATTAAAAAAAAAATCCAGACTGGCTCGAAAGCAGTTCTGGTGTGTGAAATTTTCTTTCTCAAAACAACCAATGAAGTCTGTTGAAGTCCACAAAAGCTCATGCCACAGGTCCTGAGGTTGCCCCAAAAAGCTTTAACTAGGAGCATCTTGGTTGCAAGAAGGACAGGCCTTTTTTTAAGATTTTTTTTTTATATTAAGAACAAAAGTAGAAAAAGAAAGAGTAGGATATAAAAGCATATAAAATATTACATATTATTACAAAGTAACAGAAATAGATTTAAAATTGTAAACATAATTAAACTTAATCTCTATGTCTATTTCTGTCCTTTTAAAGAAAACTTCATCCTATCCATTTCCAGAGACATTATTAACACAATCTGGTCTAAAACTCCCTTATCTGCCTTTCACCTTTGGTTTTACTTAACACAATTCTATTGATTCACAGTTTTATCCTCTATCTCTGCCTTTTCTTGTTCTCTTCCTCATGCTATTTGTATTTTTTATGTACTATATCATGTATTTTGTATACTATCTATATACACTATATACATTCATCCTGTGATAGGATAGGTAATCATACATCATATATAATAAATTCCTTATGGTCTCTGACTTACTAATAGTATAAGTGCTACCATCAAAGAAGAAAAGAAGAAATCATGTGCATTTTACAGTTATGCTATATTGTTTCTAAAAATCCCCATCTCTTGCTTATATAATTAGTAACTGGCAGCCGGCCCCTCTCAAAACTGCAAACCCCAGAATTCCATAGGATGTTGAAAGTCGAATAATCGTGCTATAAGAGTGTAGTGCGGAAATGGCCCAAAATGAGGATGCAGCTTAAGCTACTGTCAGGGGCCCAACTAGATGGGACCGAAAATGAACTGTATCCAGCTTGTGGGGAGGGGTGGGGGGTTGAAAAATATATATTAGGTACATAGGGCCATTTTCTTTCGTGTCATAGTGCTGACAGGTTTGATTCTTTCTCAGCCAGCTGCAGTCTCAAAGAAAATCTGTACCATTGTTTGTTCTGGATAACAATCTCTCAAAGACCCAACAACTTCAGAGCTTTCTCCAGAGTTAATAGCAAGTGCTTCAGGTTGTATTCAAAGGAGGGCCATGGGAAAACTTCCTTGGAATAAATTTTTCCAGGAAAACCCTGGAATAGGCTGGCCATGGGTTGCAATTGACGTGAAGGCACATAGCATGAACAAAGTAAAATTAATGTAAAACAGCATTCCCACAGATGAAAACAAGGGTGGGAGTAGATGTTTCATCAGGACTGTGACGGGGGGGGGGGGTGGCTATTGTCCAGCAGTGTGACTACAAGGGAGGGCAGAATTGAATTTCTGGCACTGCAGTAACTTAAAATTTCAATTGTTCATTTAAAGATAAGGTGTCTAAAGGAAATGCGACAGGGTAAGTTACCAGGGAAAAAGGCAAATGCAACAAATGGAAGAGTTCTCAGTGTGAATAGTTTTCAGTGTCTGACCCTCTGGAATGCTGCAAATTTGTGAAATTAAGGAAAATTTCATAGGGGGAACAGCATTTTTATTGGGAGGCAAAGCCCTCATCTTCCTCCCCTGTGGCAGCCCCTCTGGGTTATAGCTTTCTTCCTTAAGCACTGTGACCCTGACCCTGTTTCCCTTAACTCACTGTTATGAACATTTTATTTCCATGATTGCCCCATGAATTACTTTTTAAAACCATTGCAATTTGCCAGAGACTCTTTCTGTTAAAAGTCGGTGTAGCATTTTTAAAGTGAACAAAGCAATCTGCTTTGTTTAAAGTGATCACAGTGCATGGAGCACAATATTCTGTATGTGCAACTTCATACCCTCCCCCTCGAGGAGCACTGTCACAGCCGTTTATAGGCAGGAGGGAGGGAGAGGCACGCAAGCAACGCCTATCCTGGCTGCAGAGAAATAAGGTAACTGGGAACACTCAGGGTTTCTTGGCCAAAAGAGAAGAACTTTCTTGTATGCAGTAAATTCATGTTCTTCACTGTGGATGTGGAAGACCAGGCATTTTACAGGGAAATGTTTGGATTGAGTTTATTATGCAGTAAACTCATGCCCTTCACTGTTGATGTGAAACCCAAACATTTCAGAGAGATTCATGGTAGGAGCAACATGGTAATGACTCCTGAGAAACAACTTTCCCACCAAGGTCTTATTTAAAAGTCAGTCAAATGACATGAGACTCCATCTCTGACTTCAGTTTGTCTGAGTGCTGGGGGGAGGCAATATTTGTGCTGTTTCTCCTTTTCTGAGGAAGGCATTGGAGTTATTTTTATGGGTTTTTTCCCCAGCAAGAGATCCGGTGAAAAATGACAGTTGGAAGAGTGGTGTTCCTTCCCGCCAGTGGTGACAACATAATCGAGGCAGGCAAGGGGATGCCTGCTACTATTATCCAGCCACAAGGGACAGTACAATATGTACACTATAAGGGCCAGCAGCCTGGAAGTCCTAACATCCCATCACAGCAGGTGGGGCCACTGCAGAAACTCCTCAGAGTGGAGACGAAGACTCTTGGGGTAAGTGCCTTTTGTGTCTGATCTTGTTGAGTCCATGGGGATAAAAATGGCTTCCTTGCAGGAGAGATGCCAGTGCAGGAAATCCAATTCTGCTGATCAGAGAACACATCCAAGGCTCTGAACAATTACCTCACATGCTTTGAATGTGCTGAGACATACCAGAATAATTCCCATTGACCAAGCTAGTGATAACAAGATAGTCAAACTGAAAGATTTATTCTGGCCATAGACCAGTATAAATGCAACTAAACTGTAGCTACTATATAAGACAGTATGCACTCAGGTCTGTTTACTGAGGATCACAAATGGTCACTTTGGTAATATATCTGCATTTCAACTTTTTTTTTGATAGAATTAATGGGTCCTGGTCTTGTATACTGTCCAGCTAGGAAGTGTGGGAAGAAGGCTTGGTGGCAATGAAGCCTGGCCATGGGTGACAGAGATACTGCAGGTAGATAGAGGCTGGAGTTTTGACACATACCACCTACCCACACCCAAAGCACTCCTAGGCTTGAAAATTGTCCAAAGCATTATTGCTGCCACTTTTCAGAAACATGAATTCCAAAATGCCAGGCAGAGCAGGATGGTGCTCCAGACAGAAGAGGCAGAAGCAAGAATGCAACTGGAGTAACCTCTCATATTGACTATGTGAAACCAATCCCACTAGGCTGCTTGCTGGTATTCTGCTCTCCTCAGGGATCCACATGATCTTCTGTGGACAATGAAGGAGAAGAGAAATCAATGCAAGCACAATGTTAGTTATGCACACACACATCCTGAGTGTGAATATGGAAAAATGGCAGAAATTAAATTTGTCATTATTGGGAAGAATTTCTACAGTGAAAATGAATATACTTCCGAAGGTGATGTTTCTCTTCCAAATGATAACAATTTTAACTAAAGAATTGCCATTTAAAATATGGCAAAAGGATATTTCAAAATTCATATGGGGAGGCAAAAAACCCAGAGTAAGATTTAAGATTTTGCAAGATACTAAAGAGCAAGGCAGACCACTCAGTCTTAAAGTCTATTTTGCAGCTACATGTTTTACCTAGATTAAAAAATGGATAACTCTGAAAAACAATAAACTTTTGAACTTAGGAGGACATGATTGATTATTTGGATGGCATATACAGCTATGGTATGAAAAAGTTAAGGATAATGTAGCTTTCAATAATCATTGTAGAAGGTGTGCCTTACTAAACATATGGGCTAAATATAAATAGAGATTATGTCCAATGACTTTACTTTAGATATCACCACAAGAAGCCTTTTATAGAACAGAAATGAGAGCAGAACAGACTTGGATAACCTATTAGGATTTGTTAAGGAAACAAGAGTAGGACTACAAGATGAAAACTATACAAAACTCCAGGAAGAAGGTAATTCAATACAGTGGCTTTCATACAGACAATACTATTTAAGATTTCTAGATGATAAAAAGAATAGAGACTTTGAAAAGATCAAATTGGACTTGAAAGTTCCGTTATGTAATAACAAGGAATATTTGATTGCCAAATTATATAAATTTTTTGCTGAAACTTGAGGTGGAAGAAGAACAGGTAAAGGAATATATGATCAATTGGGCAAAGAATTCAGGATATTCAACAACCATGAATCAATGGGAAAGGCTATGGACAAAAGAAATTAAAAATGTATTCTACAATGACTTGCAAGAAAATTATTATAAAATGTGTTACTCTGGGATCTTACTCCAGAAAGACTTTCTAAGATGCATAAAGAGATTAATAACAGTTGCTGGAAGTGTTTGGATCATGTTGGGTCTTTATATCATATGTGGTGCATGTGTGAGAAGGCTAAACAGTTTTGGAAGATGATTCAGAGTATAATACAAAAAATTTTGAAATGCCAGATCACTAAGTCACCAGAACTGTTTTTATTGGGAATTTGGCAGGAGGATACTAGGTACGAAAAACAACAGCAGAGAATGATTAAATATATACTATTAGCAGTAAGACTGATCTATGCAAAATATTGGAAGAAAATAGAAATTCCAACGATGAATGAATAGCTAGGCAGATTGATGACAATAGTGGATAGATTGACAGACAAATTAAAAAGTTTTTCAGATAAAGATTTTAAAAAGAATTGGCAATAGTTAATTGAAGAGTTGAGATAAAATGAGAGTGAAACTGTGATTTTGCAGTTCTGAACTTCTTGTTACTACTTTGCTCTGTTTTGAATAGATGAATTTGTAATTTGATGTCATACTAAGAGGTTAAGAAAATTATAGTTTTATTTTGTTTTATTTTATTTTATTTTGTTGTTATACTTAAATAACTTTTTACACGTCTCATATATTACATTGGATTTTAAAAGTATTGTAAGATGATTAAGATATTTAGCTTTCTAGTAAAGATAATAAATAACTAAGAAATAATTATTAATACTTAGATAATATATATTTATTAATTTAAATGTTATTTTAAATATTTTATGTTATAGAATTATAGATTTAAGATTTTAGCTGCAAATATTAATTTTAATTGTGTGCAGTAGATTTAAGATACTAGTGTTTAGACAGAAGACTATGAGCAGTTGATAGTCGGGGCAGGAATCACCTTTTATTATGTGTATTTTGTATGTGTCTTTTTAGTTTTTTAGTTATTTAGTTACTTAGTTACTTATTTATATTTATTAGTTTAGATTGATTTCTTGTTATTGATTAATGTTTTAATCCATTAATTTTTTTAATTGATTGCATATTTGTAGATGTTCATTGTATTGTGTATTTTGTATTTTTTTCCTTTTTAAATTTTCTTTTTTTCTTTTTTTTTGGACTTATTTTTTATTTTGTTATAATATTTACATAGTAGGTAACAGTTATTATTTGGTTGTGGGTAACATCTACACAACTTATGAATGTAACAATATATAACAAAATAGTGTACTCAGTACACAAATTAAACAAGAAAAATACAGCATTAACTCCAGTAAAAGCATAACTCTGTCTTATCTGACTCCATCTCTGAAAGCTATGACAAAGGGATTCCCCCATTTCTCATCAAAATATGTAATGAAATATTCCCATTGTTTTTTAAAATTATCTAATGATTTGTCTTTCAATAGCATTGTCGATTTATCCATTTCAAATAATTCAGAAATCTCTGCAATCCACAAATCTATAGTAGGAGCCTCTTCTTTTTTCTATTCTTTAGCAAAAAAAATTCTAGCCTTAGTTATCAAATTGAGCACGATTTTCTTATGTCTTTTCTCAATGTAGCTCTCCACTGCATTGAACACATTTAATGAATACAATTCTGATTTCATGGGGAAGCTCTTCTTAATAATTTTTGTGATTTCTATATGAATAAATTTCCAATTTTTTTTGTTTGCTTTTTTACAGTTCCACCAACAATGATAAAATGAACCTCTTTCAGATTTACATTTCCAACAGTTCTCATTCCCTCTGTTATAGATCTTAGCAATTTTTGTTGGGGCTAGGTGCCATCTATATAGCATCTTATAGCAGTTTTCTTTTAGCGATTGGCAAGCTGAGAAGTTTAAATCTTTCCAGGACTGCAACCAATAATCTAACTGAAGGGGGTATCCAATATCCAGAACCCGCTTTATCGTGCTTCTTTTTACAATCTCCAGTTCCAATTCCCATTTTAAAAGAAGTTTATAAAATTTAGTGATATGTTACTTGTCAGTCTCTAAAATGGCATCTAACTCCAAGAGGGAATTCCTTAGTTGTTCTTCCTTACTATCCATTTTGAATCTAGAATATAGCTGTATTTATAAAAACCAAGAGCAATCCATACTTTCAACTAATAGCTCTTCTTTTGTTTTGAAAATAGGTTAATTGCTGTGAAACCCTAACAAATCTTTATATGTCCACCAATTATTTTAAGTTTTACCTAAAGAATTGTAAAAAGCTTCTTGCAGAGAAACTCAATGGCATTTGTGGACAGAGCCAGTATTTATATTTAGTCCAAACTTTAAAAACCGAGTTTCTTATGGGATGTTCACAAAATTCTTTGTCCAAGTGTTTCTTAAGATACCATATGTAAGAATGCCAACCATAAGTGCTCCTTCTAGGAGCAGCAATCTCTTATTATCTAATTTAATCCAATCAGCTATCCAGGTTAGGGCATTAGCATGAGTGTACAACTGTAAATCACCTCTTTCTCTAAGATCTGCCATTAGATTCCATTTTATTCTTGGCTTTTTTCCCAGCCCAGATAAGTTTAGTTAGGTCTTGTTTCTATTGATTAAAAATATCACACTTGACTATAATAGGAATATTTTGGAAAAGGAAGTTCATTTTTGGCAGTATATTCATTTTTATGGCCACGATTTTCCCTAACAGTGATAGTTTTAATTTATTCCAAGATACTAATTCTTTTTTAATTTCTTTCCAAATTGTAACATAATTGTTTTCATATAGAGCCCAGATGCCTAAATATTTAGTTTTCTTTTCAATTCTAAATTTTGTCTTGAGTTTCAATTCTTCCCCTTCTTTTGTAAATACATTTGTAGTCAATATTACTGAATTTTCTTGATTAATTTTGAATCCCACCACTTGCCGAATTCTCTCAAGATCCAAGTAAGAACATCTATAGAGTCGATAGGATTATCTAAGATAGAGACAAGATCATCCGCATATGCCTGAAACTTAAATGTCATGTTTTTGATTTTTAAGCCTTTTATATCTTTTTCATTCCTAATTGCATTTTTCAATTTTTCAGTTATGATCAGCAAAAGAAGTGAGAGTGGACAGCCTTGCCTAATTCCTTTTTCAAGTTTACAGGGTTTAGTTCTCTCAGAATTAACAAATATGTAGGTTTCTTGTTTAGAATAAATTGCTTTTATCCATTTAATAAAATTATTCCCAATATTCATCTTTTGAAGAACTTCAATCAGTTGTCAGGAAACGCTGTCAAATGCTTTTTCAGCATCTGAAAATAGAAGTCCCCATTTTTTATCTTGGTGAGATTCGTAATATTGAATTTTATTTATCAATGTTCAAACATTATCTCTCAGTTGGCGGCCTGGCAGAATACCTGATTGATCTTCATGAGTCCAATTGATAAGAATTTTTTTAATCTTTCAGCCAAAATTGCAGAGAATATTTTATAATCTTGATTTAACAGTGAAATTGGTCTGTAACTTTGTGGGTTTGTTAGGTCTTTTCCTTCTTTAGGAATCAGCATAACATTTGCAGTCCCCCAAGACTGAGATTTTTCTCCAATCACAACCTGATTTAAGGTTTTATACAATGGCAGAATGAGCACTTTCTCTAACATTTTATAGAAAGTGATCGAGACCCCATCAGGTCCTGGGACCTTCCCTAGTTTAGTCCTTTTAATTGCCTCAGATATTTCTTCTATTGTTATAGGTTTATTTAATTTGTCCTTTGGTTTGTCTGTCAATTGTATAGTATCAACTTTCTGTAAGTATTCTTCTATTTTACATTGTTGTATATCTTGCTGTTGGTCATTCACATATAATTTAGAATAATATTGATAAAAGGCTTGTTTAATTTTTTCTTGTTGAGTGATGATTTCTTTTCCCACTTTAATTTCAGCGATTGCCCTCTTTTCTTTTTCTTTCCTCAGTCTATATGACAGCCATTTTCCTGGTTTGTTAGCAGATTCAAAATGCTTTCAAGATATTTAAACTTTCTTTCTACTTGTATGTCAAAAAGTGACGTAAGCTGGTCTTTCAAGTTTTTATTTCAGTTTCAAGTTTTTATATCATTCTCTTGGTCATATGTAACATATTTAATAGATACATTTCTGGCATTTTGTCTAATATTAGAGGGGGACTTTTTTTATTCTATTTTTATTAAAATTTCAATACATTAAATTATATATCTATATTTATACATAGCATTGAATACATCCTTGTTATTCTTCCATTCCTCACTAGACTTTCACATATTATTATTGAAAAAGTTAATGTACTACACAAACATATTTACTAATATCCATGTTTGTTTCTGCCATACTTTCATTAAATTGCATTCCTTTACTTTCCAATATTTACTTTACCTTGATTTCATCCAGCTTGTTTATCAAAACCATTTAAACAGCATCTGTATTATGATTTTATTAACACTAAGATTTTTTCCTTTTGATAGTACCCATTAGTTTACCAGCACTAACTCCCATTCTCTATTTATTTCCTCATCAGTTTTCCCTTTTAATCTCTGAGAGACTATATCTGCATTATGGATTTCAGTAAGAGTAGCCCACCATTGTTTGATTGATGGTATTTCTTGAGATTTCCATAATTTTGCAAATTCAATTCTGACTGTCGTAACCATATACAGTAAGATCCGCCAATATTTCTTTGGTATCATTCTCTTGGTCATATGTAACATATTTAATAGATACATTTCTGGCATTTTGTCAAATTGTATCATCAACGTTGTGCATATCTTGTTATGTACCTCCCCCCAATACTTTCTAGCTTTGTTACATGACCACCACATATGGAACATCGTACCAGCCTCTCTCTGGCATTTCCAACATTACCAGTTTTATAAAACTTCTTAAGTTTGTCAGGTGTCATGTACCATCTATGAAACACTTTAAAGTGATTTTCTTTCAAGTTTTGGGCAACTGTGAATTTTTGTGTCACTCTCCAACTCTGCTCCCAATGTTCCAATTGAATTGATTTTCCAATGTTTTGAGCCCATGTGATCATGGATACCTTTCTTGTTTCTTTTTCCCTTTCTTGTTTTAACATTTCTTGATGTATATAGGATGATAAATGTGGAAGGTTCTCAAACAGCCATTTTATCATTGTTTCTTTTTCTTTTTGCTCAAATCCATAAGTTTTTTGATCTAATTGAAATTTCTCCTTTACTTGTCTGTACGGAAACCAACTAAGTATTATTCCTTCTTGTTCCAATTTTTCTCTTGTTTTTATCTTAAGTGTGTTTGTGGTTGTTTTTTCAATGATATCTTCATATTTCAGCCATTTATCTGTATCAGCCCATCTTCCATAAAATGCTTCCTGTGGGGAGATCCATACTGGGAGTTGCCGTATGTTTCTTTTCTTGTACTCGTTCTACACCTTTAGTAGTGATTTTCTAATGATTTGAAAAATCCTTGTCGATCTTTACCTTGTCGTAGAACAGATACGCACGCCATCCCATTCTCAGATCCGCCCCCTCAAGTGCTAACAATCTTGAATTTTGTAAATTGACCCAATCTTTAACCCAAGACATTGTCACCGCCTTATAGTAAATGTATATGTCCGGTAGTCCAGCTCCTCCCCTTGATTTTGAATCTGTCATAATCTTCCAACTTATCCTTGGTTTGTGTCCTCCCTAATTGAATTTGGATAATTCTCTCCTCCATTGTAAGAAAGGCTTATTATTCATAATAATAGGAAGATTTTGAAAAAGATATATCATCTTAGGGAGAATATTCATTTTTATAACTGCCATTCTTCCCATTAAGGACAGCCACAATCTTGACCATTTTTCCAAATCCTTGATTATGTTTTTCCAATTTTTGTCATAATTATTATGGAATAATTCATTGTTTCTCTTGGCAATCCAGATACCTAAATATTTAGCTTTCTGTTCTATATTAAAGCCTGTTCTTTGTGTTAATTCCTCCTCTTCCTTATCACTCATGTTCTTTGTTATCATAATGGTTTTCTCCCTGTTAATCTTAAAGCCAGAAAATTCCCCATATTCGCTAATTATTTCCATCAAATGTTCTATGTTTTTTAATGGTTCATCCATAAATAACGCTAAATTGTCCACAGAAGCTTTGAGTTTGTATTTATATTTCTTGATCTGGACTCCTTTAATATCGTTATCACTTCTAAGGAGTTCCAATGTCATAATAAATAATAGAGGCGATAAAGGACAGCCCTGTCTTGTCCCTTTTTTGAGCTCTATCAAATTCATTTTTTCTCCGTTTATCACCAGTCGGGCTTTCTGTTGGTTGTAGATCGCGTCTATCCAGGAACTAAATTTAGTTCCAGCTTCTCTTTTTTTTACTACTGCTTTGAGGAAAGTCCAATTAATCATATCAAAAGCTTTCTCAGCATCTACAAATATTAAAGCCAATTTCCTTTCATTATGTTTCTCATAGTACTCGATGATATTTAGTGTGGTTCTGATATTTTCTTTTATTGATCTCTTAGGGAGAAAGCCATTCTGATCCTCATGTATTATTTCCTGCAATACTCTTTTGAGTCTTTCCGCCAAAATAGATGCGAAGATTTTATAGTCTATATTTAATAATGATATTGGGCGATAATTCTTTACATCCAGAGGAGGACTTTTTAAGTTGTTGTTCTTCACTTTCCTTAATTTCCAATAGAATTTGGTTTTCCTTTTCTAATCTTTTCTTCCTGGCCTCATGCTCCAATTACATAATCATTCCACATATAAATGCTTTTGCTGCATCCCAAACCACGTTGATTGGCGTTCCTTTATTTATATTTTCTTGAAAGTATAAGTTCAGTTGATGTTTTTATCTTTTGAACTGTTTTCTCATCATTAAACGTATCTGTAAGTCTGCAAAGGTATTCTGACTTCTGATTCTCTAAACAAAGCAAAACCGGATTATGATTTGACATTGTTTGAGGGAGGATTTCTATCTTTTTTACAAATCTCAAAAGTGTTTTTGAAGCAAAAAACATATTGATTCTACACCATGGCCCTTTCCATAGCTTACCTGTTCTCGGCGCTGGGGTGTGGGGATTGCGTGAGCAGCCTCTTGTGAGAGATTCTCGTATTTCCATTGCTTCCGCTCCGCAGCCGCTGCCTGCTCACAAGCAGGGAGCATGAGAGCCCCTCCTCTTCCTTCCGCAGCACAGCCTGGGATTTTCCCAGGCTGCGCTGGGGCAGGAAGCGTGAGCGCCGCGGCTCCAGAGCGCCACATGCACAATAAGTGCGCACGGGGCCCCAGAACAATGTGCGATCGCACACCATTTTCAGCTCAAAGCCAAAAATGAAATAGGGCACAATTGGCACTTGCCGGCGCCAGCAACATCACTCAGTTGCGAGGATGTCATGTGGACAGCTCCTCGCAATTGCGTGATGCTCCAGAGGCCCTTTCGCATGACAAATGACATGCAAAAAGGGCCCATGACTTGTGTTGGTGTGAAAAATGTGGAAAATCTTTTTCACTCCCTTTTCTATATCTCTTTTTCACTCCTTTTTTTATATCTTGATTGAGTATTTGTAGATGTTTGTTGTATTATTTTGTATTTTTTTCTTTTTAAATATTAAATTAAAAAAAAAGATTTCCCATTCTGAAAAAAAAGACGAATGCAAGCACAATGGCAGGAAGTAAATCAGCAAATGTACTTCTGTAACTCCAGGCCATAATGCAGGAATCAAAACACACACATAAAAAACAAATAATACTATAAAATCCAGGGTACATGATAGCCGTTACAGCTCTACTAAAATGATGCAAATACCGAGGCTAACCCTAAAACCACAAGGTAGCCATAATCCAGCAAGTTTAGCTGTTAAAATTCTCTTTCTAGTCTTAACAAAGAGAACAAAGTAAAAATGGTCACTTGATAAGGGGCTTAAGCAAATGCATTCCCAATGCATTCAGCGTCTGAGCCTGTGAAGTTTATCAATAATCTGATCCAACATTATCCTTCCTATTGCTTCATAAAATGGTCAATGAAGGACATGGTGGCTGAGATCCTTTATGGCAGAGCAAAGTGTAAAAGTGCTTCAGGTGAAACTATACCATATCCCTCCTCTCATTCCCTCATTAACTCATTGTTTAACCTGTTCTAGATCTACAACTATTTGCAGCTTTGTCCAATGCCTTTTTACTTTAAAAAGAAAGCTGTATTGAAGTCACTAACTCACTGGATCATATCTTTTTCTGCCTTAAGACCCTTGGGTAATAGGTGTGAGAAACATACAATCAGGACTTTGAGATGATTTACACACAGGGATTGTGACTGTCTCAGACTGTTCAGGTTCAGAGACTGCGGCTTATTCACTGAGTTTTTTACCACAGAGCAAGGGTCTGTAGCCAAGTTTTCAAAACCAGAATCTGATGCTCTGGCTTAAATCCAGTTGTTAGTCCCAACTAGAACTCATCCGTTAAAGCCATGAAATGTATATGTGTTGACTTTCCAAGTTCCCATTGCTTTAATGAGTCTATGTTCTGTTGGTCTTAACAACTGGATTTAGGCTAATGTCTACTGCAGTGGTCCAGTTACTCCTTAGAGCAGTGCGGGGGGAGAAATCGAGAATTTTCTCTTCCATCAGCTCTGAGTGGTTTCTCTCACAGACAATAGGTCTCCATTCTACTCTGCCATTAATAAGAAATTTGTGGTTTTGGTAGATTCCCCCCCCTTATACTCCCACTCTAAACAAAATTACACTAATGGCTTGGAAAGTCACATATTTTAAAAAATAATCAGGCCTTGCTACTTATGAAACCATTCTCAAAGTAACTTATTACTTATTGAAGAATAACTCATGTAATTCGTTTCTTACGGCTTATTTCTTTTTTTACTGAGGATGGGATCTCAGAACTGGTAAGAGAATGGTAAAATAGCACAAATCATGAGAAATTACCTCTAGAAATGTCTAAAAGGGATCTTTAAAAATAACTTTTAAAAGTAACTGTACAAATTACTTGTCAAATAAAATTCCTGCTTATTGTGTTAATTTTGAAATGTAACTGCTGTTCTCTTGTTACCAAAATGGGGGGAATAACTAATCGCAGTTACATCCATTACTTATGATGCATTATTTTCCAACTCTGGCTATAGTACAGAGAATCTTTCCTTTCTGAGAATGAGCAATTAGAAGGAGCATAAGTGAAGTTGGAGTGGCTTAAAACAGAAAGAATATACACAGTGAGCTGGCCACTAACACAAAAAGAGGGCTAATAGGGATTCTTTCTCACCCACCATGGAGATCTAGGATGCTCCTTGTCTTTCTTCTTTGATGGGTATCTTGCCACCACTGAGCTCTTGGATTTTACCTATATCCACATGGAAAAGGACTGTCTACTTTATTCGTTTGACTTTTCCTGCAGGCTATCCAGATCATAATTGGATTGATGCACATTGGCTTTGGAGCTGTTCCATTTTATCTTTTTCAGTCAAACTACCAGCCTCTTGCTGCTGTTAGAGCTTACCCATTCTGGGGTGGACTATCCGTAAGTAGCACTCTATTTATCTTTGACTGCCAGCGTATTTCAGTATGTATGATGCCAGTTTTAGATACTGAAAGAAATCTTCATTTAAATTCTTTGTTCAGTGATGCACTTTCTTCTCTGCTGAGATCTATTGCTTACTTTCTTTGAAGAGTGTGAATGTGTATCTCTTCAAATTGGTCATTAATTGTTTTAATATTTATTTGCTACTGCATTTAACAGCCAGAATCCTGTTGGGCAGTTGCATATGTGTAACCTAGAATTATGGCCATTTCCGCACTAGCCTGTTATAGTGTGATGATTCCACTTTCAATATCCTCTGGAATCCTGGGGTTTACCAGCCCCTCTCGAAACTGCAAACCCCAGGATTCCAGAGGATGTTGAAAGTGGGATCATCGTGCTATAACAGGCTAGTGTGGAAATGGCCTGTCTTCATGACTGTTTTGTATTCATGATTCAACAAAACCCTTACTTGCAGGGATACACAGGGGCTGTGAAAGGCCATCAGTCCCCACTTACGGGGCAGCAGCCACTGCAATCGATGGGGGAAGCAGCTGGTTGATGCTTCCATCCCACCCACCCCCCCACAGACACGAGTGATCTGCATCATGAGGCGCAATTGAGACAGGGGCCCTGTCACACCAGAGAGTACTCACGGGAGGGGGTGGGAACATCAGCTTCTTCGAACTGGCAAGGAAACAGACCCTGTTTAGCACAGCAGTAAATGGGGATTGGGGGGGATCAGGATGTGTAACACCATAACTATGGTGCTTATGTATTTCCAACTCCACAACAAGATTCTGACCAAGGTTTTAACCTTTTAAATTGTTCTTACTGATTAAACAGCTTTGGTTTAATGGTTTATTTGAAAAGGAATTAATAGTTGCCTTGAATGCTGGGATAGAAATGAAATGAAATAAATAAATAAGTGCATTATCCTTTTTTGTCCTGGGTTTATCTTTGATAAAATGAAGTAGACACAAAATCATTGTGAGGCAAATATAAGAACCATTATTTGCACTGAGCACTGAGCACTCAAGCATACATACTGCGGTACCTTCTCATTGCTTCATTGCACTTTCATAGCACCATCACATTTGAGGGTGACCAAGAAATGGAACACTGAATAAGGCTATGTAGATATGGAATGATTTAACCTTAGCTGCTGGGGTCACCATGGGCAGGAAACAGGTTTGGCCCCCTCAATGGTGTCCCCAAAATCTCCTCTTTCTCTCCCTCATTGTAAAGAATTCTATATCTAGGAATTCTGTTAAAAACAACAACAACAACAGATATTGTGGTAGGTACACATTCTGTATTTCAGCCTTCACACTAGGTAGCCCAGTTTTCTTTAACAAGAATCCTGAGAAAAGATGCGATGTTCTTCTGTGTGCAAAGCACAGTGTAATTCTGTATGTTCATGTATGGTTGCCTATACATGCACACATGTATTAGATAGTTATTTCCTCTGTACATGTCTCTTTGTTTGAGAGGTATTGAATATGGAGACTAGAGGAAACCTCTTCAAAAGAATGAAGTGGCAAAACTGGGTTTTGCATACACTAGCGAGCTTTTCCCAAAGCATACAGAAATCTCTGCTTTTGAATTTTCCTGCTTTCTCAAAGCCTGTGCTTTTGCTTGAGAGAGGCACGACTCCAACGAAGAGGAAATGGGAAAGCCCTTTGGAGAAATGGTCTAACTCACCTGAAGGATTTCTCTGGGTAGATAGAGAGGCACTGTAATTGAGTGGTAAAGCTCAGATGATGCATTTAGAAAGTTCATGAACGTCCTGGAAAGGGATCCTACCTGGAACAACAATAGGTGCTATTCAGTATTGCAGTAACAGATTCATCACCTATGTAATCTTGCTATAAACATATGTAAATGCCACCCACATCCACCTTAAGAGCTACCATCGTGAGTGGGCAAAGGAGATCCATTCAGCTTCCAATGAGAGCAGAAGGATGTGGATGTTTCCATCTCCTTCTTATCAGTGAGTCAGGCTGCATCAGTCAGAAGCAGGGCCTCTGTTGTAAGTCCTTGTTGCAGCCCCACTCACTGGTGGAAGGGGGCTGGAAATGTCCTCTTCCTTGCATCCTAATCAGAAGCTGAACAGATCTCCTTCACCCAATCCAGCTGCTGCCTCTTAAACTGGGGTGGTCAGGAGTAGGCCAGGAGATGTTACTTAGATATGTCTTTGTAAGTAAGTAACCAAAGCAGAATTCTAGCCATTACTGACCCAGATGGACCAATGGTCTGAGTCACTATAAGACAGCTATGTGTTTTTATTTTTATTTCAAAGGTCTACTGTTTGTCACATCAAAGCCATGCTCACCAATTGAAAAATACAGTGAATAAAAAATCCATTGACTTCTTGTCACTTACAATTCCTGTCTGTGGAAAAGATATATAGTTCAGATAGTCAGAAGACCAGTGATTATTCTCCTCAACAGCAGACCAAAAAGACGAAAATTTGCTTGTATGATTGCACTACTGTAATAGCGTTATTTGTGAGAGCTGACAAAATTTAACTATGAACTTTTAAGTGGACCACAATCTAATGCATTTCCCCCTTCTTTTGCACAGTTCATTTTTTCTGGATCCCTGTCTGTGGCTGTTGAAAAACATCTGAAGCCATTCTTGGTGAGATAAGTAAGATTGTGGTTGTTGTTGTATGCCTTCAAGTCATTTCTGACCTATGGGAACCATAAGGCAAACCTATCACAGGGTTTTCCTGGCAAGATTTGTTCAGATGGGGGTTTCCTTTATTTTCTTCTGAGGTTGAGAGGGTGTGACTTGCCCAAGGTTACCCAGTAGGTTTCCATGGTCAAGTGGGGATTTGAACCTTGTTCTTCAAAGTTGTAGTCCAACTCTCAAACTACTACACCAGGCTATGTAATATCTTCTCCCGTTAATAATTCTAGTGAGGCCAACAATCATCTTCCTGGTCTGTTAGAGGTCCAGGTTTATATCAGCTGTCTGAGCTATTCATGTATCCCTTTGTACTATAACCTACCATTAGACTCAAATAAGACAATCTGGCAACAGAGCCCAGGTGGAAGCAGACAGTCTCTGCAGACCAGACCAGATGTCAGACAAAGGAAGCTATGGCTTGGGCCTTTTCCACATGGCATCGCAGTGTCACAATGGCAGTGGTCTGCGGGTCATGCTTTTGCACGACATTGTCACAGTCCCACTGCCATCCCATTCCCACCCACACTGCCATCCCCTTCCGACCCATTGCGATCGTGGGATATTTGCTTAATGGAATAAACCCATTAAGCGCCTGTGATCACGCAACGCTCCAATCACTGCCACCCATGTGGAAGAGGCAGAAGCACAAAGGAGACGCTTCCTTCCCCAACACAGCGTGGGAAAGAGGCCAGCTACACTGTGCAAGGAAGGGGCGTGTAGCGATGGGAGAACAACGGAAAGAGGTGCAATGCAGAAATGGCTTTGAGTCTATTGGGGAATGCAATACATGATGTGGCATCCTTACAGCAGTCCAGTCTACTCAACTCAGCTTGCCAGCCAGACTAGAAAAGTATACAAAATTGTGCAGAACAGCACTCCACCAGACAGACATTTAGCATCCAGGTTGCAGTTATACAGCTGTGCAGTCAAGACAAAGGCTGCAGGAGGTGTTGGTAATTGATTCGGGAGTCATGGGGGAGGAAAGAGTCCTCTTCCATTATTCCTAACCACAAATGAGGAATAAATGAATTCCTTCTCCTTTTTATGCAAATTCACTATTCTTGCACTTCCTGAATCTGCATACAAACTGGAAAGCAGTTTGCTGCACCATTTGCAACATAGTTCCCAAGAGAAATGCATCCCCAAAAGTAGATGTTTGCATGTTCACAGAAATGTATGCTTGCTCAAATGCTTGAAAAATAAGTACATTTGCAAAAGTGCACACAAAAACACACATGTCTTATAAAGTCTATCTATTTTAGAAAGCTGTACAGTTTTGGGGGGGGGACAAGAACATGTCCATAAGACTGACATTTGTCAAAGCTGGGATCTCTCGAAGGTAATCTAAAATTCCTGTGGTTTTCATCTGTGTTTGCACACATGTGTATCAATACACAATGTGTGTGTGTGTGTGTGTGTGTGTGTAAAGAGATGTGGGCTCCTCGTGTATTTTCTGGTGATATTTGTTGTGTCTTTCAGGTGAAATGTAGTGTGGGAACAAACATTTTAAGTGCCGTACTGGCATTAGCTGGCATCATTCTCTGTATACTCGAGCTGCATTTCAATCAACAAACTCATCATGAAATTAACCAGAAATATCTATTGCATTACTTTAATGCTGAAGTATTTAACCTATGGGTAAGTAAAAAAAAAAAAAAAAACTCTTGAAAAAAAGGGCAGGGGGATCCTGAACAAACCTTGAACTGTTTTTGTTTTTGTTTTTTCCCCACAAACTAGCTACTGTCTTAGTCTTAGGGCGTTTGTGCACTACACTGTTATAGTGCTATTATTCCACTTTCAACATCCTGTAGAATTCTGGGATTTGTAGTTTACTGAGGTCCAAGAGCTCTCTGGCTGAGAATTCTAAAGGCCCCTCCCTGAATAGAATGTGGAAAGTGGAATAATAGCACTAAAACAGTGTAGTGCAGAAATGGCCTTAGTCTGAAGGCAGCTCATTTGGCAACTGGAAATATTACCGGAAAAAAAAATAGCAAATGAAAATTGCATGCATTAACAGCTTATGCAAAATATTTATTTACTTACTCCATTTATGTCTTGCCAAGAGTCATATATAATTCACACGGGCCTTCACTTCTCCTGTCATGTCAACTGCATATCTGGAACTTTGTTTGAGGTGATGCAAAATACAAACATGTGAAGAGGTTCTTTCCCTGCTTCTTACCACTGTCTCATGCATTTTACAGTCTTAGGGCTAAATTCATTTGTTCACCCCAATTACAGCAGAACTGCAGAATCTAAGAAACTTATATAACTATTGATTTACCATACTGTCATTGGTAGGATGGGTCTAGTCCAGCTGGAACTAACAAATGACTTTAAGCCTGATGTTCAAAGAGGCATTACTGTGTCTGGTAGAAATGACAGCCATAAACCAGATGAGTCCAAATGGTCACCTCTACTCCCAACTCTTTGCAAGATAAATTTCCTTCCCCCAGCCCCATGCTTATATTTGCAAATCAGCTGCACTGAGAAGGAGGTTATTAGGGCACTTTGTAGTGTTGCAGTTATTGGACTAATTTGTCAATACTGTGAGATTTGTAAGTTATGCCATTCCACTTGCTTCTCTCCTCTGCAGGCAGTAGGTGCTGGTCTCTGTGTCCTGTTCCTCTTGTTCAGCTTGCTGGAGTTCTTCTTCGCAGTTTTTACAGCATATTTTGGGTGCCGGGCAGCCTGCTGCAACTATGACATGGTAAGGGTTCTGTACCTGCCTGAGAGTTCACAAGCTAATTGTGTTGAAAAGCCTGAGGAGAAGTGAGAAGCAGGATGGAGAAGGTATTTACTCAAGGGTAAAAATGGTATTCAGCATTGTGTGGATATGAAGGCTGCCAGAGTGAACACTGAAGTAGGCTACTGTACTTTTAATGGTTGTGTTGAAGAGAGAATTTCAGCAGGTGTCGCTTGTCATGCAGCCAGGTAACTGGCAACACCTACTGACATTCTCTCTTCTACACAACCACAGAAGATGCAAGAACTGCCCCCAGTTTTCATTCTGATAACCCTAGGTATCTTGTAGTCCTCTTGGAATCAAAAGTTCTACTGTTTGGCCTGGATCATGAGTTTGAGACAGTTATAGAAAGTCTTCCCTTCTGTACAAAGACATCAAATGTCTTCAAGAAGGAATCTGGTTTCCCAGTTTTCTTGGAATCCTTTGATGTCAAGGTTGTTACCCTGAGTATGGCTGGAAGCATCTGCTCTGCCAAGCACAAAATTGTATGGGTAACTACAGGTAGTATGAAGGAAGGCAGAAGCCCACCATTTCTTTTAGGTTGTAGTGGCAGGAGGACCAGGGGTGACATATGCAGTCATAGGCCCTTTCCACACAAGGCTGATACAATGCCGAAGTGTCATATTGTCGCTTTTACATCTGTACGTTAAACCAGTTTGGTGTCATTCTGTTCTTTGTGGTTCCACAGCAGTTGAGGTCTTAGCACAATTAACATCGCCATTAAACTGATGTATTGTAAAAATGGAAAAAATCCGATATGAACAACCCAAGCCGTTTCTGCTGCATTTTTTCCTACATGCAGAAGCATTACATCAATTCACATACTTGTGCTAAAATGTAGCAACAGTTTCTACAATTTTTTTTTAATTGACCAATTAGCAGTGGCAGGGTAGAGCGAGGAGTGCCACAAAAATTGACGATGCAGAAGCTACAAACGATTTTCTCTGCTTTACTTCAATAGAAACTGGAGGGTAGGAATCAGGGTAAGTCGGAATAAAAAACACCGCTCATGACACACGATGAAGTGCTCCTCCACTCTAGTGCAGAAATGGCCATAAACTCCTATTATATATGTATCTGCTGTTTTAAGGTCTTAGCAGTGCTCTGGCCATTTGTAGAGAGTGGCCAACCAGCATCCAACTACATTTCTGCAGCCAGGAGTGTAAAGAATGTTTCTTACTCCCAGATTCAGAGCTCTTAGGAAATCCGGAGGGTGACATCTTCTTGTGCTTCCAGTTGCAGAAATGCAGCCAAATACTGCCTGGACATCCCCCAATCTCCCCTGCTCACTAAATGGCGATGAGGATGTGCTCAAACATCAGAGAGGTTGCCCACATTTGGAAGGGAGATGAAGGAAGGCTTGACAGAGCTTTATGCTCTGCCAAGCTTATATGGGGTCACAGCCATAATGTGTTCTTCAAATAATGAATGTGCTATAGAACAGATGTCTCCTTATTCCTCACTGCTAGGTTACCCTTCTTGCTAACTTGCACATTTCTCATTGACAAACTGCCCCCCCCCCAAGACTCTAAGAGGGTGCAATTTGCTATTTAAATGTACTTACACTCCAGCTTCTTTGGGTTCCAAAGAAACAGTTTTTATAAACTGAAAATGAGTGTAGATCACTTCTTCCTAAAAACTATTCCCTCCCCCGCCATGGAAAAATGGTAAATTTAAATGTCAAATTCCACCTTTAGGAAATTTCTGTGGACACAATTTACTATTTGCAAGAGCAACATATTTTTCACTGTACGGGTGAATGTGAGGAGGAGGACAGAGTGGTATGGCCCACCAAAGGGAGGACATAAATGACCCCACTCCATTCATTTTTCTTCATGGATTTTTAATTTTGTGTGCAAACTCTCCCTCCCTTCCAGAAACATTTATGGAGGGTTTCATGAAAACTGATGTGTTTGATGCCAAAACTCAACAATTTTGCACCAAAAAAGTATGCTTCTGATAACAGACTATTTTTCTGAAAAATCTGGTTTTTGTATGAAAAATAGTTTTGTTGATTAAAAAAAAACTTTCCAGAAAAAAGAGTTTTTTTACATGCAAAAGTGCTCCTCCCCGCATACAAAAGACACCAGTTTTGCTCAAAATACCCATATATGTTCCTGGAAACAGGTTTGGAGAGTGGCTGGAAAAAAAAACAACACGTTTATTTCTGCAGAGTAATTTTTCAAAACATTTCAGGATGTGCAAATACTGAGTGAACATTGCATAGAAACATAGATTTTGTCCTGCAGCAGAAGAAAACTAGAAGAATTATTCATCTTCACATGCTAGGATGAAACAGTTAAATAACTGCACCTGCACTTTAGCTAGTAGAATACAAATTGACCTAGATGTTTCATAAACAGGATACCGCACTTTTTAAATGGGTTCAGCAGAATTAGTCTGGCACACAGATCCTAGCTTTCTGTTTCAACTGTGGCAGAGAGATATTCTTACAGTCAGGGGAGACTAACTGGCCCTTTTGTTCACCAGTGCAGTTTTGGGAAACAACTGGGTACCAGTTCAGGCGCTAGTTTTACTGGTGATGACAGTGGTGACACTGCAAAATGCTGATGTGATTGTAACAATATTGTTTATGACATGTCTGCGTGTGCCTATATTTGTGTGTTTCAGATCACAACTTTAACGCCATACAGTAACACTGGAGGTGGAGAGATTCCTGAGCAAGGTAACCCAGCTTCTCCAGCCTATCATCATGATGCCTTTTCCCCTGAATAGATAGGCTTAATAAAGAATTCATGTGAGAAGTAGTGGCAGATACTACCTCAGCAGTGCAGCAAACCCCATTCAGCAGGGTTCCCTCTCCCTCTCTATGGCATTGTGTGGCACTGTGAGCAGAGGGGGCAATTTTGCCAGCCCAGTTGTACATGACTATGCATAAATGCAGCCCTGTGTACTGCTATATTCTTTCACTATTTCTCCTCTATACACTTAAACCTTTTCTGTCTTTATAAGAGAAATGGCTCAGCTGAGTCCTATGCATAATATTCCAAGATACAACATTCCAACCATTATTATTACAATATCTCACCCCCTCCCCCGCAAAAAGCCTGCTCTTCAAGGAAGTGATTATCCTTCCACTTTACTCCGGCTTGAATGATTATCAGTAGCATACAGAAATGTTGGATATTTTGTAATCATCATTTTATAGGGAGAAACAAGGGTTGTAGTCCTGCTGCTGAGCTATACCAGTGGATGCACTTTTTCCAGGGTAAACACAGTAGACAAAGAAGGAGTACAAAACTTGCCAGATCTGAGTAACCTACCTCTCCAGTGCCTAAAAATCTTCACAATCACAGCACCCATGACCTTCTTCCTTCTGTCACCATTTACTTGGATATCAGGAGGCCCGTTCACACTTGCACTCATAGCATTATTATTCCAGTTTAATTGCTGTAGCCCATGCTATGGAATCCTGAGACTGACAGTTGAGGGAGAGGCATTTAGTATTCTCAGCCAGAGAGTTCTTCTGGTGACTGACCAAACAATAAGGATTTTATAGAATAGAACGATGGCACTTCAGCTGGTATAACAACATTATAACTGTTTAGTATGACTGGCCCCAAGTTCTCTTCAAATTAGCAGAAGATCGAATTACCAGTTTTATTTTCCCACCCAGCAATATTCCCTGAAAGTAGGGATAATGTAGTCCCACCATGAATGGCAGCACATTAGCTTATGGCCCTTTCCTCACGGTGGGGGACCGAATGGGGCCGCGCACGCAGGGGCGGAGCTTACCCGCGAGCGGGTTGCTCCGTCTCTCCGGAGAGCGCGGATCTGCCGTTCCAAACGCCCCCGAATTTCGGCGGCGTTCGGTGGCGCTCGGCAGTGCCCAAAATGGCGGCCGGCAGCTTCCGGCTGCGCCCCGCCAATTAGGACAGCGTGCCAGCCGGAAGCCCGCCCCCAGGCAGATCTGCAGGGACACGCTACCGCGTCTCTGCAGTTCTTCACCGGGGGCTGCTACGAGGCAGCGTGGGAAGTTTTATAAAAACCACTTTTGAAGGTGGTTTTTATAAAACTCACAGCGCCACCCCCAGGGCTGCACTAGAGCAGTTTGAGGTGTAGCACCTCACTTTTTTTAACTGCTCTAGTGCAGACCCCGGTGAAGAAGACCTCCAAGAGAGGTCGCTCTAGCATGGGCAATATGCCTGTGTGGAAATGGCCTACATTATTCCTCTAACTGTATTTAGCAAGCATATTGCATGTCAAACTCTGAGAAATCATTCATTGAAGAGAAGGGGCAATAATGCTTTTCTACTTTGATTAATATGCAGTTGGGTGGCTGTTATTAATATACCACTTTTTTTATGTGTTCTGTTGAAATGGCATTGTTCACATCATTACACCTTATGGGGCCTTTGACATTTGTCCCTAGTCCTCACATGGCCAGTCAGGGAAGTGGCCTCTGCCTGCACTGAAGTCCCTCAATTTTAACTGACAACATCTCAAACAGAATGTAGGCCTGTGACTCTAAAATTATCATCATTGTCCTCCTGTATGGTTTTTAACATCTTTGGCTTATGAAGAAGTTCAGTGAAGCTTCAAAAGCTTGCAAAATATATTTTATGCTTGCTAAATATATTTTGGCCCAGTAAACATAATGCTGCTTGTGGATATTTGTTTGTTTGTTTGTTTGTTTTTGATATTGTTGTATTTTACTGCTTCCTTGGGAATTCCATGCCAGCCACTAAATCCCAATTCAGTGTTACTCTCCTCTTCTCCATTCCAAACCTCTGGAACTGCCTGTGAGGAAGAAAAGTGTGTGTGTGGGGGGAATCTGGAAGACACTCTCCCCTTCATGAATAGAGAAGCCAAGGGTGGGTAACTTGTGATCATATCTCAGATGTTTTTACTCTTGCTGTGTGGCAATTCATCAAGACTTAAAATTTCAAAGTGAATATGCATAGGGTATATGCGCATATCAAGCACACACCTTGGCAGTATCCAGTATTGAATGCAACAAAGAAATGGAATCTCAGTGAGGACATAAAATGATGTCAGTGATCTCATCATGGTATAGCACTATTTCCGTGGGGCTTCTCTCCAGGAGGAATGCATTACTGCAGCTGTGCCACCTTGTTAAAAAAAATTATTTATATCACCCCTTTCTCACATAAAGGACTCACAGCCTACATTTAAACAATACAGCTATAAACATTGTGAAATACAAAAATTAAAAAGTTATTAAATGCAAAGCTCTTAAAAATACTAGTTTAAAACAACTGAAAGCACATCAAAACAAACCCATTACACTACCCAACCAGTTAAAAATTGAAGGCCTGTTTAAATAGAAAGATCTTGGCCTGCTGGTGGAAGGAGAGCAAGGAACAGGGCCAACTGAGCCTTCCTTGGCAAAGAACTCCATAGCTTAGGGGCAGCCACTGATAAGGCCCTCTCTTGGGTTCTCACAAGATTACCTATGAAGCTGGTGGGACCGAGAGAAAGACCTACCCTGAGGATTTTAAAACTTGAGTAGTCTCGTATAGGGAGATACGGTCTTTCAGATAGCCTGGACTTAAGCCATAAAGGATGTTACAGGTCAAAGTCAACACTTTGAATTCTCCCCAGAAATAGACTGGTAGCCAGTGAAGCTGTTTCAGCAAGAGAGTTCTATGCTCCTTATAACCAGTCCTGGTCAGCAGTCTAGCTGCAGAATTTTGTACTTGCTGAAGTTTCATAACAATTTCTGAAGACATCACCATGCTGAGTGCATTACAATAATCCAAATGGGATATAATCTGGGTATGTGTCACCATGGCCAAATTTGACTTCTCACAGAATGACCTTAGCTGGTACACTAGTTTTAATGGGCAGCCTAGGCCTTATAACATTTAAAACAAATGATAGCAGAAATCAGCTGCTGAAAAAAAGGGGGGGAATGTCTCTCCCCTCTGAAAGTTTCTAACAAAATCCCTCCATTTAGGGTGAGTGGTACTGGCATTGGCCCAGCCAAAAAAGAGAAGAAAAAAGTGGGGGTCTGCTCAGCCTTGGAATACTGGTTCCTGCTCCAAATGGGATATGGATGCATTCATGTATTGGTTCTGGATAGCCAGGTTTCTGTTGTTGTTAATAATGATCTTGCTCAGCTTTAAATCTGAGGTTCATCAGGGTCGTCAGTTAGGTTGGTATTCTACTAAGAATTTCTAGGAAAGAAGATGATGTAAACCATGACTTCAAGAGGGATATTACCATGGCCATGTTGCATCTATCTTGCTCCAACTAACATACTGGCTGCCATTTTGTTTCTGGGCAAAAATTCAAAGCTCTTAATGGCTTATGTCCAGAACACCTTGTGGAGCACTCAATCTGCAAGACAGGCCCCTTTCTGTCTCCTAACTGTGGTGGAAGCCCAACTGACACAAGAGAAAGTGATTGCTACTAGATTTTGGAAAACCTTCATTCTGCAAGATTCATTTGGTTCCATTCCAAGGCATCCTACCATTTGCTGAAGATTTATCCACTGCAGACAGATAGGCAGGTAGGCAGGCAGACAATTTCTTCTGTGAGGAATTTTCTCTTTCTTGATCACTTTGACCTGTCTCTGTTTTATATTGCATTTTTGTGCACTATGATTTTTATGGCAAAATTATGTCATTTTACCTGTTGTAAGGTTGCCCTGAGTAGTCTAATACATTACAGAAAGACAAGACAGAAATTCTTGGATAAAATTAAACAGAAGAAAATAAAGTAAAATAAAAGGCTCACTCCAAATCATGTAGTGAACATGAATGTACCACATCCTGAATCTATCTGAGCCACTCCACTTCTTGTTTTCTTCTCACTTCAAATTCTATGTTCGTTTCTTTATCACCCTGTGGTAAATTGCAAGCCCACTCTCGGAACAAGGACCTCATAGAGTGCAACATAACACATAAGTACTTTGAGAGTGAAAGTGAATGAATTTGGAAACCTAGCTCAATTTGATCCATGATTCATCTCTGAAAAACCTGACAGTTTCAGCACTTCTCAGTGGGTTTCCCCATTTCTGCTAGAAGAATAACCAGAAACAATGTAAAGAGCAGAACGCAGGACATGGAAGGCTTTTTAAAAATTCTGAACAATGTTCATTTCTTTTCTGTTTGTTTTTCTTTAATTTTGGTTTTGATCAGTTTAGTAGAATTATGCATTGCGTTGCAACTATTGAGAACTAGAAAGGAGTTAGCTAATATGTTTATTCCTATATAATAGAAGACTTGTTACCAGGATGCAGTTTTTGTGTAATGTATGCTCACACATCTTGAAAATGTACGCTCATGAAGATGAGCTCAGACACTGTGAAGTGGAGAGGAAGATCTGGTGATATTCCATGAAGTCAACTCACTTAGACCAACAAAAAGGTCCATCCAGGTAGCAAAGGTAGCAAGCACATATTCTGGTTGTATTCAGAATTTGTAAGGCTAGGTTTAAAAGGAAAATGTTAATTTGTTTTCTTAACCATTAGTGAGGTCAAAATTTAATGTGTTTATGTTAATATTTTACAAAGCATTTAACATGTTGTCTTAATTGTTGTATCAACTGTTTTCTTTAATTGGTGGGCAATCTACAAATAAGAGTTTCTGTTCCATGCAAAACCTCTTCAGTGTGCAATCAGAGCTCCTCTTTCAGGCATACCCTAGCCAGTCTGCAAACCAGAGTTCCTGTTCCATGTTGTACAATAGTGACCATTTCATTGTCAATACCTTCCAAGGCTCTAAATAGTTCTTCATTTCCAGTTTATGGCCACTGGTCAGAGATAAGAGAGCAAGAACAAAATATTAAGACAAAGTTGTTCATTATTTTAAAGATTAATAAGACTGGACCTTGTTGTGTGAAGATATGGATTTCTTTTTCCCCAGTATCCAAAAATTCCTGACCAGTTAACATAACGCATGATGCTTAACAGATTATTTCCACACTCTTGATTCTATTTGCTGAGACAAGAACAAGCAATGTTTTGTTTCGATGCATTCCTTTTTCAGGCAGGTTAGTTACAGCAGCAGAGCCAGTGAAGATGGTTAATGGAACCATGGTAATCATAGCCCCAAATGATGCCAACACAATCCAGGCAGGTGAGCGGATCCCTAGTACCATGATGCACTATATTCAAGATGGAGGCCACCAGTATGAAAGTCTGAGTGGTCAGCCTCAGCAGAAACCTTGTGTTGGGGCACTGAAGAAGTTCATTAAACTAGAAGCCAAGACTCTGGGGGTAAGTACATTTGAAATTTGCTTAGGTACAGGTCCAATATAATTTCAGTTATTTGCCTTAAGGAATTAGAGTAAGTTTAGGAAATGTATTCTGGTCAATCCAAATCAACACCGCCCTACAAAAAAGTCCAAATCTCTGGAACAAAAAGGACAACAGTCTAACTTATTCTCTGATTGGATGTAGATGCTTGGGCCCTTCTGGCTAATTGAATAACTACCACACTCATTATGTCATTGAAATTGTCAGATGAGCTAGAGACTTGAGAATTTGGCTCATTCTAGGTGTAAATCCAACTCATGCGTAGAGATGGGCCAACTGAATCCATGAATCCTGAGGTCCAAATCCCTGGGTCAAAACGGGTGAATCGAATCTTTCGAATCCCTGCATGCCCCAGGGCCTGAGCGCCCTGGATCAGGCCCGCGTGGGTGTGCAGGGCCGACAAGAGCCGCTTTCCTGCACACCTGGAGGCCTGAGCCAGCGCGAGAGCCCCAGATCAAGCTCGCTCCTGCTGCCTGCCACTGTGGCTGCATCCCTCTGTAAGGTAATTATTCTTTTCTTCCTATTACTTGAGACTGGAGGATAGAGATTGGGACTGGACTAGAGGCTGGTGTTAGTGTGTTTTTGTTAAGTGCCTTCCTTGTTTTAGAACTTGAGACTGTACATCAGGGTAGAGAATTGAGACTGGGCTAGAGGCTGGTGTTTTTGCTTTTTTAAAGTGCCTTTCTTGTTGCGGGACTTGAGACTTGACTGGAAAGTACAGTGTTGTCGAGATTTCAAGGACAGCTGGAGATTCCTTTGCATAGCTCCCTTGCAAAGCTCTTTCATACACAGTTCTGGGGTTTGTAGTTTTACAAGGTGTCAGAGCCTTCTCTGCCAAAGTGTGCTGGTGCATCATCAAACTACAAACCCCAGGAGTTATGCAAAGAAAATCCAGTTTTGACCTGGATTATCTCTGTACTGTAGTATGTGGCCCTGTTTACACTGGCAGGAAAATGTGGGATTAGTAATCCACATTTTCCTGCTTGTATAGAAAGGGCCTTCATGTCATTTTCAATCCGGGGAGATCCTGGGGAAAACTGTGACAATTGTCCTGGTCAGATTTCTTCAGAGCCAGGTTTGTCTTTGCCTAGGCTTTTGTTAAGGCTGAGAGAGTGTGTCTTTCCCAAGATTATCTTTGCCCCTTTTTATTTTTTTTGTAATAGTCAATCCAGGAGATGGATAATCTTGAGCATCCTCCAACATCTGGAGCCACTTCCAAATTACATGTAATTCTTAATAAGAAGTATATGGGTATGTTTTCCTGGAAGTGAAAACTATTATTTAATTTGTTTTTCATGAAACAAAGATGTCAAATTCTACTTCAAAACACTTTTCAGTAGAAGTGCTTTGTTTCCCTTGCTTTTTAAACCCTTTTGTAAAAAAAGGATTTGAAATATTCAAGATTTGTGAGATTCGTGGATTCGCAGAACCTGCCAGGGATTCGGATCTGGATTTGGATTCAGGAAATTCTGGATTCGTCCCATCTCTACTCATGTGAATTATCAGGCACTAGACTTGAGGTTCACACAGCTTTTCTTCTGTCCTCTTCTCCTGTCCTTCTGCATGGCCACTGTGAGGAGGAGTTTGAAGGATTTTATCTCCTCTTTGAAACCTAACTTCAGAATTAATTGTCACATTTGAACTGGGCAGAATGCTTGTTAGTTTAAAGTACTGCTTATAGAAGCAACACAGAGTCATAGTTTATTTTTGCATGGTATAGCTTCCTCAGTTTGGATTAACAATTAACTCCGGTTTGTTTAAAACAGGGGTAGATGTTTCTGGTCTTCTTCTCACAGCTGATTTGGAGGAGGCTGGCTTGGTTCTAAATGCATAATGCTTATTTTTGCATGTTGTAAGAATACATAGCATATATGCTGCAAGAGTTAAATGGGCTAAGCAATGTGAAATCATGGTAAAAGCAGGAATACTAATTCTAGATACTGTAGAGGGCAGACAAGAAAAATCTTTTTTATTGTCTCAGAAAATCCACCCAATGATGGGAAAAGAGAGAGGTAAAATAATTAAACTAGACTTGGTTTACAGGAACCTCTAAAGCTGGCTCGGGTGCATGGAGGTAGGCTGACATCCATAAATGGGGATGACAGCCCACAGGGCTGACGCTTCTCAGACAAAGGGAAGAAGAGACTGATGATAGTCCTTGGAGACAGCAGAAATGACCTCAAAAAAAAAAAAAGTAGGAAGGAAGGCACGGCCTTCTAATGTTTCAGTTTGGTAGGTGGGGTAAATTCATTTTCCTCCCCCGCTTTTAATCTGTTTCAGGATTAAGACATCATGAAAGTGAGAGGGACATATCTTTCGGGTAAAGAAGTGGTCCTGTGTGTTTTATAGAGCAAAGGGAATGGACTAAATGGCCATGCTGGATTTTTCCCAGTTTTGAAATGCATTCTGAACTCATGCATGTGCAGTCCTCAGGGACTTGCTTTATCTTCTGTGTGCTTTTCTTTCGACAGGCCTTACAGATCATGATAGGACTACTGCACATTGGCTTTGGGATTGTCTCAGTGATTCTTGTAATTGGCTATGCTCCCATTGCATTAGGCTCTATGATTTATCCCGTGTACAGTGGACTGAGCGTAAGTTCTGTAGTACTTGTCTTTGGGAGCTAATGTGCTTCAGTGTTTGTTCTTTTTAACTTAAACCTTGGGGGATTTATACCAGTGATCTGGAAGAAGAGACCTTCCTGATATTCTTGCACTGCTAATTCCAACACAAGGATGACAGCAAAATCCACTATGACATACCCTCCAACTATCCCAGTTTGACAGAGACAGTCTCAATCATTTCACTTTTTCAGCTGCTTTTAAAATGTCCCAGTTTCTTGCTTCTCCTCCCACTTCCCCCTTTTCTCCTAGCTTACTTAAATTGCTGCAGACTGAGTTCAAAGTGCAAAAGTATTTACACTCAATTCAGTGGGAGAGGAGAGGAAGGGTATAATCTTGCCCTTCCCAGAAGGGAAAACCAACTGCTGTAGCCTCTCCTAGCTTGTATTAATAACTTGGGGATGGGGGTGGGGGGTTCATGTGTGTGCATGTGTTTTTGCAAAATCTATCAGTTCTACACAAAAGCATGTTTCTATGCACAATAATTTCCCAAAATACTTAGGAGTGTGTGACTATATCTGGCTGTGTAAAATTCTGGCCTCAATGTTATTCTTCTCACTTGGGTTTTCATTGGGAAGTCTATTTTCAGTCAGGAAATAAATAACAATGAAGACTTTTTTTCCCCTCCCTACTCCTCATCTCTAATCCCGTTGTCATAAAACGCAGCCAGTTATCAGTATGTATGTACAACATAGAATAAACAGTCTCAGTTCTCAGATTAAAATCTCTCTCTCTGCTCAGGAACTCTTCTAGAGAGCATTCCATCTAATTTGTCTGTAACATTTTCTACACAGCCCCTTTGTGCCACTAGATCTACCACATTTAGACAAAAACATATTTTGTTATAATGGGTTTGTATTCATCGAGATGAAAGGGTAGGGTTGTTGATGGACCATTTCTAGTTATATTTCACAGGCAAGTAGCTGCTTCTGCTCTCAGTCTCTTTCATTTGTGTTTTCCCCCTCACATCAACAAGTAAGAATTAATTGAAGTGTTTATGTCTTTGAATCGCCCAGAATGGTGGTAGTTGATGCTGTCTCTTGTTTTTGTTGGATATCCCTGCAGCTTGTCCTCCAAAGGGCTATCTCCTATTTTTTACAAAGTAAAAGTGATTACAAGGATGGTGAAAGAGATACAGATAAATGGGGAGGGTATTAAGAAGCATATTTTTGCATGTAGAAATGCATATTATTTTATTATTTGTGAAACAAATCTCTTGCTAGGACAAAAAAAATCTAGAAACATTGCTTGGTGGACAACAGAGAAGACAAGAGTTTCCTAACCTGACAAAACACGTGTGAGGTGGATTATATGGAATTCATACATCCCTATCATCCATCAACATAGACTAGTCTGATTGGAACTGATGTATTTGGAAAAGAAATAGCAAGCAAACAAGCCACTTTCTCTTGTGGATTTCTATTTGCTTTCTGAAAAAAGGAATGGGAATAAAACCATTATGACCATGAGGGAAATAAAGAAATGTTATTCATCCTGAGATTGAAGGACTGGCCAACATGTATATATGAATTCACTAGTCACAAAGTCAAGTGCCATCTTTCTCTCCACATATAGAAGTGCATTTTTTTCACACACCCAGACTAACCTGAAGGAGAGCAATTGTAATGGGTCTGAGAACCAATTTTCTGCCCTGGAACCCTCCAGGGGCAATATAGACTGCTAAAACTGCCCCTCCCCCAAAAAAACCATGAAAGTGTTGGAAAGTCCTATTTAAAAAGTGAAGACACAAAAAGTGGACACACAAGCCACCATTTTTGGTCTTGGAGAAGGGATCCAGGGCCATGAAAATAAGTGTGAAGAGCTCCATATGACCTCAGCCATTTAGACTGTTTCTGCCTTAGACCTTCATAATGACAATCAGATCCCAATTTCTAGATAGAAGTCTCTGTATGAACATTTGGCATCTATGGCCCTTTCTGCACATGGGAAAGGAACCATACAAAAACACTACTCACTGGACTTCTTCAGCGTCCGGGCGAGTCCGTCGGGATGAGGAGCAGTGCGAGCTCGTCGCTCCGCACTGCTCCGGCGTCCAAAATGGCAGCTTCCGGTTAATGGAGGCTCTCCACCAACCCGAGAAGCTCGCCAGCCTGAAGCCCGCCTCCGGCAGATCTGCAGGCATGCACTTGTGCGCGCCTGCAAATCTGCACCAGAGCGTGGCGACGGAGTGACACGGAGGTTTTTAAAAAACACGTTGCGTGACCAGTTCCGGTCACTTCGGAGCGGACTGAGGTGCAGAACTGCAAAAAGTAGGCCACCCCAGTCCACTCTATGGTGTGGAGATCTCTGTCGGAGGTCGCTCTGCACCGTTTCAATAGCCTGGTGCAGAAAGGGCCTATATTAAGCAGAGTACAGTGAGACTAGCGCAGTATAAGCTTGTGGTAGAAACAGGAGAAATGGTGTTCTTGTAAGGTTGAAAAAAAAGAAAAAGAAAAACTTGTGTTTATTGTCTCAAGACATCTTAAGATAGTAAAGGAGATAGAAAAAGAAGTTGACCTATACTTGGTTAAAAAAAAAAAAAACCTGAAAGCTGCATTGATTCCTTTTCTTGTTGACAGTTCATTGCTTCTGGATCCGTGTCTGTGTCAGCTGAAAAACACTGGAATACCAGTTTGGTAAGATACAGTTCTTCCTGCCACCACTCCCCCCATGCTGCAGAGTTTGGAAATACTGACTTTTTAGACTACAGCTCCCAGATTTTCTCCAGCCAGCAAAGTAATGTTTCTAACATTTCTCCCCCACCCCCATAATGCTGGAGATCAAACTGGAAAAAAAAACACCCTCCTGTTATTACCAACATGATGTAGATGTATATTTACCATGCATCATAGTTATTCGTATTAGTACTATCCAGCAGACTATTTAGCCCTCCTAGAACAAAACGATTGCTGGGAAGTTGCTGGGAACCAACCATGTGCTGTCATTGTCACCCCCCCATCAACCCTGTCCAGCACCATTCTTCCAAGGTTGAACCAGATAAACAGGCATTCACTCCACTCCCTTTCCTGACCTGAATGTTTCCTTTGAGGTAGAGCAGCCTCCAGTCTGCAGCTGTTTCTGCAGCCATGAATGTAGATTCCAAAGGAAGGGAAGGAAGAGTGGGGAGTGCATGTCTTTCCTTCCTTTCCATGCCAACATTGTCCCATTTCCTGGAGAGGTGAAAGAAGGTGATAAAGAACCCACATTATGAACTCCTCCCATGTGATTTTGGACATCTCATGCCAACGTTATGATATGCATGCCAAGAAAATTATGTGTTATAATGTCCCAACACAGTCCCATGTTCACTGGTAAAAGCGGCTAAAAACAGGTTAAGTACAGAGCATTTCACACTGTACACTTATAGGACAATGATTCTGCTTTAATTGTCATGGCAACATCCTATGGAATCCTGAGATATGTAATTTAGAGAAAAGGGTATTTAGAATTCTCAGGTAGAGAGCTCCTTTAGTGTTTTACTAAGCTGAGGATGGGATTAGGCTCTATAACAGTTTTAGTACCTTGATATAGATTTAGTATCCTGGAAAACTCATACTGAAATGAAACCCGACATAGATTCAACACATCCCTGACACAGATGACACTAGCCACTATTAGGAATAACTTGTAACTAGGAATGCCTCCATGTTCCTCCTCTCAACTATTAAAGGTCCTGGAGATATCTTTGTTTTCTTCCTAGTTTTAGAAAGTCCATCTAAAGCTGATTGGGAATAGAGGCATAATGAAATTGTCCCTTACATCCCCTAGAGTGTATGGGTGTATTTTGTGTTTTAAAAATTTCACATCTAAGTTGACTAAAACAGTCATGTGAGTACTAGTTTGCCCACTTCTCCTCTTCTTTGTTGATTTTTTTCCCTTTCTGTTTCAGACAAATACCAGTGTGGGAATGAACATCATGAGTGCTCTGTTGGCATCCATTGGCATTATTATGTATATATGCGAAATGGTTGTCAGGCTAGTTATTTTGAACTATCATGAAACTTCAGCGACCCTTGTAAGTGAAAAAGTTTCATAAAGATTTTTGACCATATGGAACGCAGGGAGGATGTGGATGGATGGATGGATAAGAAACATGTACACACACTTTAAGTTTTTGCTGGGTTTTTTTCCCTTCACTAGTTCCCACTGCTAAGGAGATGTCCTATTGTTTAGTTTGATGGTACCTTGTGTGCTCAGGGCTGAGTTATAATTCAGGAACAGAACAGACCATACACTGAACTGGGTGAAAGGTGGCCACAACTTTATTGGCTACAACAAACAGAGCTAGTTTGTGCATGGGTCCAGATCCTGGCATCAGCCAACCCGCCTGTTGACCGATCCAGAGCAGAAACCATCTTGGACTCAGGTGGGGGAAGCCACTCAACCCTCTCTGGAGACCAGGAATGCAGCCACTCCTACAGCACATGGCTGCTGACAAGCCTGCCCTCCAGGCAACTCCTTCCATCCCCAGTACCCCAAGACCTTGAGAGATAGCTGACCTGGATCCAGGAACCGTGCCAACTGCCAACAAAGGTGGGCAGTGACATGCTCTCACCTTCTGCCAACCCTCAGAAACTACAGCCAATGATGTGGGGGGGGGACACAGGCACCACAGGCACCACCAGCTCCTCATGATGAGAAAACAACATGAATGTCTCCTGCTGAAACTAGGGTTCAAAAGCTTGCCAAAACCCCTCCCTGTGAACAAAAAGTGGGAGGAATACCATGACTTCCAGCTCACAGTGCATCTCCTTGCAGCCCCCAACCCAGTTCACATGAAGTCTCCTCTGCCACTTGCCATCTTCCACTTTCTTCTCCACCTCTCGTCACCACCCAGGAGCTGGCTTAGGACACTGCTGGGCACTGCTTCTTGTACTGTTGGTTTAGCCCTTGGATGATCCTGGTGCTGTTCCTGGTAGATTTGTCACTTGAAACAGAAAACATGTTACTCTCCTGCACTTCCAGGCCAGGCGGTATGTGACCCATGAAAGCCTTGGACTTCCATCTCCCAATCTGTTTGGTAGACTCAAAAGGCAGCCCACTTATGGCCGCTGCTGTGGCTGCTCCCATGGCTGGGAGCCAAAAATACCGGAGCACCTTCCTGAGAACCGCAATGAGTTGAAACCTGGAAAGAGGGGAGCTATCAGCATGCGCAAACAGATACCCAGTCCGAGGATGTTGGGAAACCAAGAACCTGCATGGTATCTTGACTGAGCATGAGCCAGGCCCAGAAATTGTCTGTAAATGAATGGTGGTTCCCTAGCCCATTTGGTTCTGCTTCAACTTGTGAATGGTGATGCTGATGGACTCCTCCTGGAGAGATATGTCTCCGACCTGCAGCACCCTGCCAGAGTGGTCAGTCTTAGAACCTGCAACTAATTCTGTGGTCCTTAAGGCCCCCCAAAAATGCAGTGGTGAAAGCTGCCTTGAACGGCCTCACCGCCCCCCATGTGGAACAAATGCTGGCAGGGCTTTGACAATCTCCTGGAGAAGGGGAAAGATGATGGGTCTCCTGCTATTGCTCCCACTGGGGGCCTTCCTTTTTCACCCTTTCAGTATCTTCCTGATTAGGAAAGTGGCACAGAGGTCCCCAAACTCTTTGGCTTTGCTGAAAAATGATATGCCCTCCAGGTGTACCTGGATGCCAATCCCTGGTCCCTGAGATGGGCCAAAGACTGCAAGATGCAATGCTTCGATGTGAGCCACCCTTGACCCTTCCCAGTATGCCCTTCAAAAGCCAGGAACCTGGCCACAGCCCCCGAATAAGCCTGCAACATGGCAGGTACAACCAAGTGGAGTACTCCCTGCATCACAGATCACTCCCAAGTTTCCACAGTTTCTCTGAGAATGGCGCTGGCTGGTGGTCCGCCTCCAGTGCTAGTAGTCAAAACCTGTCTATCTGAAATCAAGAGATGGAGTCTGCAATCCCATTTTCCAAGCCTGGAACATAATGAGCTGTAAATGTTATGTTCGCAGATAGACACATCAAAACCAGTTTGTGGACCAGCCTCATGACCCTCTCTGACTTGGAAGATTTCTGGTTGATGATAGCAACCACAGTCTGGTTGTTGCACCAAAACTGTACCCTCTTGTCCCAGAATTGCTCAGTCCAAGTGCCATTGCCACCACTATGGGAAACAGTTCCAAGAAGGTGAGGTCTTGTGCAATGGAATCATTCAGCCACTCACTTGGTCACCTTTGGGCACACCAGTGCCCACTGGCATAAACACCAAAGCCAATGACCCTGGCTGCATTAGAGTGCACCTGCAGCTTGCAATCTGGTTTGTACATTCCCTGCCAAAGAGAAATCCTGTTGAAGTCCTCCAGGAATCTGACCCAGACTGCCAGATCCTCCTTGACCCCCTGGTGATGCAGATTCTGTGGTGTGGTGCCCCAGCCCTGGTTGTGAGCCAGGCTAGGTGGGCACAGAAAGCCCTGCCAGGAGATACCACCCTGCAGGGGAAATTGAGGTAGCCAAGCAATGCCTGCTCTTCCTTGAGAGTGGCCTTCTTGCAAGCCAGCAGATGTGACAGCTGCTTCCTGAGTGCCAGCAGCTTGTCCTTGGGCAAGCAAGAAATCCCCTGCATGGAATCCAGAGTGATCCCCAGGTAGACCAGGGCACTGGCCAGGCCCTCAGTCCTGCCCTGGGCAAGCAGGACCCCCAACTCCACTGCCAGTTCCTGGAAGATGCCCAGCAGTGAAGACTCCAGCCCAGGTAAAAGCAGCCAATCAATTCAAACTGAGAGGTTTAAAGTGACTAGCTGGGAGCCCTCTCCCCATGCAGCGTGCAGGGTGCTGGGAAGGCAAAAACATGGCCGTGCACGTGGGGAGGACCACGTAGCACAGAGAGGCTGGCAGCCAATAGAAAACACCATGGAGCCTGCTGCAACTGAGGGAACCAACCCATGTTCCAAAATTGCTGCCCAGTAAGTCAAGCAGCTTCCCTTGCCACTTAGAGGAACAGCCACAGAGAAAACAGCAAGCAAATCTCAGGCTTCATACGTGGTTCTCCAGCTCATCTTTCTACTTTGATGATGGCTTTGTTGCCATTGTTACTGTGTACCTTCAAGTCATTTTGACTTATGCTGCGTCTAAGGTGAACATGGCTGAGTGAGGAATCAAACCCTGGTCTCCAGGATCATAGTCCAGTGCTCAAACCACTATACCACACTGGCTCTCAATAATGGTTTTACACAGCTGAAATTCTGGCATGCTCTGGGTCTAAACAAACATATCTAAACACCCCATCCAGCTCATCTTTACAAATGAGCCCAGATTTGTCACCAAATCTGGAAGTTTTGTTCCTCCCTCATTGTGAAAACCTGTCAGTTTGAAACAGCAGAATCATGTTGTTGGAATGTTACATCCTGATGCCATTTGGCATGAAAAAATGTGCACTTATTGTTCATTAGTGTTGCAAATGGTCTAGATATCTGTTACAGGAAACTTCTCTTCCCCAGGTACAACATTTACACTGTGATGTCTTGTCATCGTTTTCTCACATCTAATGTATCTCTTCAGATCATGAGTTCTTCATAGATTGTGGTTATGTGCTTGCTGTGGACCAACTCCAGTTGCAGAGTGCCTATGAAATATGTCATGTCTTTCCCTTTTCCTCGCTTGAGAAATGGGATATTGTTGAAAAATTAAGGAATGCAAACTGGTTAACAGGTCCTTATGTATCATTTAAAGGGGTGGGAATGGCTAAGGCTGAAATGATTGCTCAGCTGCTGGATTTAAAGCAAGGGGGAACAACTGCATTGATATCAGCAGCCAACTCCCCCTCAACTACCCTGTACGCCCCCCGAGAATCCGAAACACTTCTTTTTTCCCCCAGTAGCCTCTCTCAAAATGATAACAGGAAATGATTCAAATTATTTCCTGTCACTGTTTTAAGAGGGACTGCAAGTGAAAATGGAGGTGCTTGTAGAAAGAGGGTATTTTCACATGTTTCTACATGTTTGGGGGTTTTGTACATAGTTATGGAGCAAAAAATATGAGGGATTCAGAGAAAAATGTATGTGTTGGGCACATCCTTTGTCCATAGAATTCTAAAGCCCTCAGATCATCTGTAGGTAAACTTCTCACTGAAATTGTTAACACTGTGAAGGCCAGAAAGGATAACATTTTTTTTAAGGATGCAGGTTTCCACACTTATAAAGACACAGAGACAATAATATATCCTCCATCTGTTTCTCTCCCTAGATTTCAGGAAGTGTTGCTTTCTCTGCACTATTCCTCCTGTTCACTTCACTGGAGTTCTGTATCACTGTTACAGTGGCGCATTTTGGGTGTCGTGCCAATTGCTGCACTGATGATACAGTAAGTATCTGATAATTGGCTCAGAGTTTCAGTGGACCCTGATGAACAACCAGAGAAATGGGGGGGGGGGGTGATTCACCTGAAGGTATACCTGAGGCAGGAATGGAAAGTGCTTTCTGTTCCCTCTTGCTTCTGTGTATCTCCAGTGCCTGCAAGTAAAGGAATGCATTTGCCCACTCCCATTCAGCTGGCTTCAGCATATAGCTTTACTAGGAAATCGAACAGCATTGCCTGGGTTGATGTTGACAGATGAAATAAAAGCTTGATTGGTAGGGCCTACATATATCAAAATCTGTTTCCATACAAAATAAACTGGGAACAGTAATTTCTGAAAAAAGTCAAAATGTCACAATGTGTCTCAAACTTCCCTGAAAAGATATGCGATGTCAAACAGTGTAAATATCAAGTTTGGTCAAGCCTGAGTCACAAATGTGCATTCTAGAGCTAAAAAGCTCAGAAATCCAAAGGGTGTTTTGGGGGGCAACCACATGATACAGTCTGAAACTTATCTTCATTTAGACCCCACTGGATACCAAAATAAGTTCAGTGACTCTGTGATCAAGCATGTGGATTTGTGCAATATAACAAAGATAAAGACAAACATTTATACATAAAGATTTCTGCTGTAACAGTTTTGGGGACATGAAGCTGTCTGCACTGGGGGTGTGGCCGAAGTGATTTGTGTGCTGCTGCTGAGAATTAACACAGGAGAAGCAATGCACAAGGTGAAACAGGGCAGATTGCCCTCAACTTTCCCCAAACATTTTCCAAATGATTACTTATTCTGCAATAAATATTGATTTGTTTTTTGTCAACTAAATGTAACTATTTTCTGAAAGCATCTATTCTGTTACCAGTACATAAAATTTCTTAGTTCCCAATTGTCACATGGACAAACGAGGGCTGCTCTTGCTTCTCCCTCCCTGGAAAAGCAGCACCCTTTTATATGATTACCGCCCCTGGCTCCCTCTCCACATTTAAGCACACTTCTGCTTTCTATAAGTCCACAACCCTGGTGGATATAGGGCAAAGTATCTTCAGGTTTATCCCAAATGAATGTGTAACTAGTGGTAGCATGTATAAATAAGTTAAAATTAAAGACACACTATATTGAGGCTGCTCTTTTAGAAAAATAGAATACAAATCTTTATTAAAAGAACTAACAAGTAGGCAATTGTTAGTTATCAAACTGTGACACTGTAGGTTTATTTCCAGTCTCTCATGTTGACTCCCACCCTGGCAAGACTGGAAATTCCTCCAGCATTTTATTGGGGTTCTTACCAGCCTCCCAAAACTGACTCCCCCCCTTGGGAAGGCTGGCAATCCCCCAGCGCTATCAGGTATGCTGCCACCACCACCACCCCCGAATTATGAATCAGCCGGACAGTACAGGAGGGACACTGTCCTATCTCTAAGCGTAAGGATCTTTCCACCTCCACTTCCACCGAGTGAGGGGGTCCTATGTAGCGTGTGCCAAGCCTGGCGTGGAAATGGAGAGAAATGGAGGTTTACAGAAAGTGTTTAATCAAGGCATGCAAATAAACAAAACAATATCACACTTGAGAGGCTCCCCCCTCCCAGGTACGCTTAGTTACAAGAAGTTACAAAAACAGATATAACAGCACAGATACATTCTTAAGATCAGCCAATCCCCAAAATAACAACATCCCTAACGCGACTAACTACTTATTTCTAGTTACTCACAATTAGGTTATAGGCTTAGATGGTCTAAAGGAGATGGGAAGGGGCCAGGAGACGAGGCATGGGGCCTCCAGTCTGCCACTGGCCTAGATCCCATCTCTCTCTTGGTTCCTCTCTTTTCTCTCTCTCTCTCTATCTCTCTCTCTGGCCACATGGCCTCTCAGAAGTTTTATATTTTCCTCCTTGGAAGGATCTGGAAGCATCTCCAAGATGCCCACCTCTTTTCCTTTTGGTTGGTCAACTCTCACCCTGTGACCCTTGATGTCATCCCAACACCTCATTAAGCCTTGGTTTACCTGAAGACAGAAGTATCTCCCCTTGCTAAGCCTAGATAATGGGAAGCCCCATTATCACACAAGCAGAAAAGAACTTCCAGCTCATAACAAGCAAATACTTCCCTAGGTTAACAATCCCTTAGCTTTTCTCCCACTCTCTTCTACTTTTCACTGAAGGAACTTCACTTCTATACTCCTTTGCCTTTCCCAGCTCAAAGGCCAGTAATGTAGATTCGAGTAGATAGATTCGGACTCAAGTTGGACTTAAGTCACTTCAGTGACTTGACTCGGACTCGACTCGACCGTAAATGACGCATTGACTCAACTTGACTCAAGACTTGTATATTTTTAATGAGTGACTTGATGCCCTTGGTTCAGTTACATAACATATTCATCCAGAAACCTTATAACTTTGAACAATGCTTCCCTATCTTTTTGCCCACTTTGACTTGAAACTTGACTTGAGACTTGGAGAGAAAGACTTAAATACATCACTGTCAAAGGGTTATTTTCCCCCTCAAAGTTCCACTTTCTGATCCCTTTCAGAGGTGGACAGGTTACTTCTTTGCCCCACACTTAGGCTTCCAAGAACCTAACCCACTCCGAGAAACACTTTCTGGATCCTCTGACTCTTTTTAAACTCACTGAAGGAATCACTTCCCAGACCTTGTTTCTGGTATTTATTTGTTCCGCTGACTCATCCACATAGCCCCTCCCTCTGGGTAACCTGGGTTCTTTAGTCAGAGAACCAATCAAATTAAATCACCTCTGTTGTTAGGTCTGGTCTGCTGGCTATGCTCCTCCAGGGTTCGTCACACCATTTTCTGGTAATTTTGTACATGTTAAAACTTAATTCTTGTCTCCCCCTCACCAGAAAATATGTTCTGTGCTATTTTAAATTTTACCCCAAGTGGATATGGTTTGTGATATAATTAGTCTTAGTGAACTATCTCTCCTCCTCTACCTGCCAAATACTGTGAATATGTATAACCCATGATCCTGTAATGCAGATCTCACGTAAAAGTGCTGCAGGCAGAACTATTCTATGTCTCTTCTCTAACCCCTCCTCCCAAACCTGCTGTTTAGCCACTGAAGTTCCCCACCATCACCATTCAGTGGAGCATCAAGGAAACATAAGGCTGTGTCCCCATGGGCAGGCGCAGGCCAATGGCATAAGCCACTGAATGGCCACGGCAAGGGGATGAGGCTGCTAAACAGTGAATCTGAGGGGAAAAAGAGAAAACCAGCCTCCAAAACAACAACCCCAAAAGACATGTTTTTGGATACATCACTCACAGGATGTTAGCCATAATGAGATAATATATTTCATATATATAACATATATGAGATAATATATGTTGCTATGTATTCCCTACACTCTGTCAGGAGTGCTTTGAGAGTGTTCCTGCACGGCAGGGGGTTGGACTGGATGGCCCATGTGGTCTCTTCCAACTCTACATTTCTATGATTCTATGATTTTAAACAACATTAGCAGAACCAAGGAAGCACAGGCTCTTGGAGTAAGATATGATTACCATTATTCTAGATCACCTGCTTAGCTTTGAAACGTTCTTAGTTATGTAACTAAGTAATTCATCCTTGCTTGATATCCCCAATTCTGACATACTCGGCAGTAGCTACTGTGAGGAAAAAGGATCTGTTCCTGTCAGTCAGGACAGAGCAGGCTGATGTTTCGTTCCCCTACCTCCAGCAGTCTTCAGTGCAACAGCCAGAAGCAAAAGCCCTGTCACAATTCCCCCTCACACCAGGGATCACTGCTTGGAGTGCAGTTGGGAACATCAGTCTGCTGTGTCCTGACCAAGAAGAGAAAAGACCCCTGTTGCGCTCAGTAGCTGCTGCCCAGGATTGGGGTATGATCATGGTTGCTATGTATTCCCTACACTACTGAATATATAGGGATCCTGAATACAAATCAGTTATGAATGTGTAACTCTAGGTCAGAGGTGGCCAAATCACAGTTCATGACCCTACATATTATCTTTGCCATATGATGCAGAGCTCACAAAAATATATTGGTTCAGCTACTTTTGGCATTACAATTCATATAAAAGGTGATTTTTTTAAAAAATTCAAGCTTTATATTTATTAATGAGGTATAAACTGAGATTTCACTGGGTTAAATGTAAATTTAATGTTCATTATGAGTAAATACATTTAAGAATTTAAGTTTTAATTTTAATGCTAGATTTGAGTCAAGGATTAAAGAAATTCTGGATTAAAAATAACAATAAAATTATTATGATAAGACTATGATTTTGTAACATGGTATCTGATTAAAATATCTATAATTTTATTGGTTTACATATTTTTGTCCATGTTTTGACCAGACATTTACCAAGACATTATTAAAAATATCTGTTTTTACCTTTTTTTATTTTTATTTTTGGCAGTCTCGTTTCATGTTACATTAGGTGCTTAGATGCTTCCAAAAATGCACTCAATATATTCTTATAAAACACTAATCAATCAGTTTTCAAAAACACTTGATATATATGTGTGTGTACTTTGTGATTATTGAAACTGATACAAATTAACAATTTAAAAACTACATACATGAATAAATACTATTATGTACATGTGTTTCTTAATATTTATCATAAAACATTTGTAACAAAATGTGCATGTAGTGATAATAATGTGTGTGTCATACTTGTTCGTGTCTGCTGGCTCTCAAACATCTGAAGTTTATCATATGTGGCTTTTACATTGAGCAAGGTTGGCTACCCTTGTTCTAGAGCAGTGGTTCTCAACATGTGGGTCCCCAGATGTTTGTGGACTTCAGCTCCCAGAAGCCCTGAGCATTGACCATAGTGGCTGGGGCTTCTGGGAGCTGAAGTCCACGAACATCTGGGGACCCACAGGTTGAGAACCACTTTTCTAGAGTATGCATTTGTAACTGTGACTGTGAACTCCAGCCACTTTGGATAAATTGACTTTATTCCTCACCATTGTAGTGGAAACAACGCTACCTCAGAATCCTTGGAATGATTTCTTTTACGATGACATGAAGTTATGAGGTAGCACTGAAGAATGTCCTTATATGATGCTACTGAAGAGGAAGGGTGGCGTTGGTAACTTAATGAAAATGTTTGTTCTGTTTCAGGCTATCATTTATGTGCCATATACTGTCAGTGGAGAGAATATAGTTCCTGCTGAAGACAATTTGGCTTCCCAAACCGCAGTTTAATAAAGCAGGTGGAAGAAATTATGAGAGATACCACACATGCAATCTTAGCACACCAATAACCTCACAGTTTTCCTTCTCTATTTGCAAATATGTCCAAAGCTGTAACATTTAGTCAATTAAAGGCCTTTCTCCAGATGCTTCTGCAAATGAGGTGGGGTGGGTGGGTACAAGAGACAGCCTTAGCTATGAACAGTACCTTGTCTATGGATAAATGTCCTCCACAGGAGTCTCAAGTTGGCACCTGTGCTGTGGTATTTTAGCACCAAGTCTCAACTTCTTTGGTGATGGAGGGAGAGCTGTGCCTCACAATGGGAGTAAGCAACTCAGCTGTTATGAATGGTTGCCTTTAAGCCCATTGGTTCTCTTTTATTCTGGTCTAATTAAGGGCATTTGTTAACATGTGAGCCACACACATCCAACATCTAGCTAGCTGTCTTCTATTGCCTCCTGTACCTTGTTCTGTCACTGTTATCAGTAAACATTAAGGTTACCAGTTACTGGTCCTCTGTTAAGAATAATGTATTAAGCCGTGTTTTCTTTCTATATATATATTTGCAAAATAAACCTTATATTCTTGAAACTTCAGTTGTTTCAGTGCTTTCCCCATAGTGTCAATCACAGTCCCTTGTGTGTGCACACCACAGTGCTAGGCCCTTTCCGCACAACACTCTTATAGCGCGATCATTCCACTTTCAACCTCCTAGGGAATTCTGGGGTTTGCAGCTTTAGGAGGGGCCTAGTCAAGATTCTGATATTGTCCTTAGATGCTGCATCAAGTATGCACAATAAGATCCAGATGATCTAAAAATACCAAAACCTACATTTCTATTCTTTAGATTTTTTTTTAATTTCTATGCAATCATCTATGTGGAGTACTTTAAGAAGCTAACAGTCCTACTTGTATGGCTGTACAAAATACTTTTTCAATAAAACATTTAAAGGGAGTTCCTGCTTTCATAAATGGGGTTCCTACTATTTGCTAGACCAGGGATTTGGTACATAGATGTATCAGATATGAGTTAATCACTGTTGTTGATCTCCATGTCAGCGTTGTTGGTCATGCTCACAAATTATCAATAAATACTTTGTATTTAAGGAGCATTTGCTGAAGCTCAGATTACATACAGTCAGCCCTCCACTTTTGCGGGTTCAGCATTCACAGATTTGATTGTGCATGGGTTATTTTATTTTATTATTTTAATTTATAAATTAAAAAATCTTACTGTATTTGCTTCTGCCATGGAAAAAATAGGTTCCCTCTAGGAATCTCTAAGTCCTCCAGTGTGGTTCTATGGTGCACTTCCATCAGAAATGGACCATACAGTCACACTGGAGAACTTAGAGATTCCTAGAGAGAACCCCTCTCTAGACATTGTTTGGTTCTCCAAAGTGACTCTATGGCCCACTTCTGTCAGAAGTTGACCATAGAAATGTGCTGGAGGACCTATAAATTCCTAAATAAGTGTTCTCAGATTTGGAAAAAAAAAGCATTCATAATTTTTATTTTTATTTGCATGTTTTCCACTTTGGGGCAGGGGGGTATTGTGCCTCTAACCATTACAAAAGTAGAGGGTAACTGTATATAAATTTCTATGTCATGTTCTTCCTTTTACTGCTATTGATCACTCCCAACAGAAACAGTTTGAAGGGTTATCATCATGTGCACTTGTAAGCAAAATTATGGCCTAAATGCAATGTAACTCTAGCTGAGGGAAAAACTCTGTCACAGTTGTTAGGTTGGTTTGCACCATTACCCAAGTGTTAGCCTCCAGTATGTACACATTAAAATGCACAAGTCATTTACAGAGCAAGGAACTCGATGATGTCCTTCTTTGAATTCTGAAAATATAAAATGACTTATACTACAGGAGTTGCACCAAGCGCAGTGATCTAATTGGGTCAAGGACATAACGCCTTTTCACACCTTACCTTTTCACGGAGGTGGGGGGCAGCACTTGCGCGAGAAGCCTCTGTGATAATGGGGCTTCTCATTATTTAGGCTTATCAAAGGGAGATACTTCCCTCTTCAGGTAAACCAAGGGTTAATGAGATGTTGGGATTACATCAAAGGTCACAAGGTGAGAATTGACCAACCAAAAGGAAAAGAGGTGGGCATCTTGGAGAGGTTTCCAGATCCTTCCAAGGAAGAAAAATAAAACTTCTGAGAGGCCATGTGGCCAGAGAGAGAGAGAGAGAGAAAGAAAGAGAGGAGAGCTGGGCCAGTGGAGCTGGCAGCATGCTGTGTCTCCTGGACCCCCCCTCTTCTCCTTTAGACCATCTACACCTGTAACCTAATTGTGAGTAACTAGAAATAAGTAGTTAGTCACATTAGGGATGTTGTTATTTTGGGAATTGGCTGATCTTAAGAATGTATCTGTGCTGTTATATCTGTTTTGTAAATTATTGTAACTAAGTGCACCTGGGAGAGGGGAGTCTCCTAAGTATATATTGTTTATTTGCATGCCTTGATTAAAACACTTCTATAGACCTCCGTTTCTCTCCATTTCCACGCCAGGGTTGGCACACGCTACATAGGACCTCTCACTCAGGGGAAGGAGGAGGTGGAAGATCCTTACGCTTAGAGATTGGGCAGGGTCCCTCCTGTCCTGTCCAAATGATTCTTAATTCGGGGGGGGGGGTGGCAGCATACCTGATAGAGCTGGGAGACTGCCAGTCGTTCCATGCGTGGAAGTCAGCTTTGGAAGGCTGGCAAGAACCCTAGTAACACACTGGTAGGAAATTTCCAGTCTTGCAAGGCTGGAAGTCAAGTTAAGAGACTGGAAATAAACCTACAGTGTCACAGCCTCAGCAGGAACGCTGCCGCTTCCCTGCTGCTTCAGTTCTGCAGCAGCTTCCTGGTAGTGCGAGCGCCACACAAACGCCCTGTCCCTTCCTACAACAGCGCAACCTGGGAATTGCAGGCTAGCACTGAGGCAGGAAGCGCGACCGGCTCGGTTCCCAATGCACCGCATGCCAGATAAGTGCGCACGGGCCCTGGGAGCATTGCGCGACCGCACACCATGAAAAGGTGCATGCGCAGTCCGTGTCAGGCCCTTGAGCATCATGTAAGTGGGAGTGCGTCATGCAGACCTGCTCCTCCCATTTACACTACGCTCAAGGGGCCCTCTTGCTTTAGAAATGCCATGCGAAAAGGTTAATAGTATTTGCCACCTGAGGCAAATTGCATCCATTGCCCCCCCATCCCTATGTGACTGTGCTGGAGGGATTTAGGGTTTGAGCGTTCAGAGACCCCTGTCCAAGAGTTTCCTGTGTTTACAATTAGCAGAAGTCAGGAGCCAAGAAAAGAGAAGACTTGCATTTGAACATGAAATACCATGAGCAGTATATGTTCCTTTTTTTTTTTTTTGCCAATTTGTTTCTCAACCACAACTCTTTCTATTGAAAAATGAAATACTCTGAGAAACATGGGATATCACAAACTAAACCTCAGCAGTACCGCAACTACACCCAGAAGTAGGAGCTGATCTGTTTGTTGCTTTTTTACTGTGTGTTTTTAAAGCCCGAGCATCTAACTGCCTCCTGGGAACAACTCTTTTCTCATATGAGGCTAAAAAAATTATTGAAATGTGTTGTTGTTTTGGCTTATGCCATTTTGGCTTTTAGTTTAGGGAGGGGCATTTAGATTTCTCAGCCAGAGAACTCTTTGGCCTCAGTAAACAACAAACCTCAGAATTCCACAGGATGTTAGAAGTGGAATAGTAGCACTATAACAGTGTAGGGCGGAAATGGCCACACAAAACCCTGGCTTCCGTTGATCTTGGCCTCTCAGATAAGGACAGCATGCTTCTCTTCCTGCAATGAGTATGGCTTTCACTTCTCCTTATTTGCTGTCAGCTGAAAAGGAAATAGAGTGCAGTATGTATTTGAGTATGCGTGGCTAGTACAGTCACGCACAGAACAAACTCATCAAGTCCAATAAATGTGTGATATATCTTTTAGGTGTACACCCTGAGTGACCCTGCAAATGTTCCTTCCCCTTTCCTCTCTGTGATCTGCAGCCTCTCTCTAAGCGCAGGCCTCGGGGCCTAGGCAGGGGCATTCTTTCTCATAATCCAGCAGAGTTCTTCACATATTAGCAGCTCCTCTGTTTCAAAATAAGAAGGCTACTGGTGAATTTGTTTCTTGCCTTAGAAGCACAACTGAGGAGTCAACTGTAGGCTGGAGAGGTAAGTTAAACCCCAAGTCACACCACTGAATATGCAGGAATCACTGCAGTAAGAAATAACTTTGTGAATCAGTTTAGCATTTTTAACTTGACAGATTTTAAGGAACAATAGCATGTTTCTACACCTGTGTGGAAGGATTTTCCTTCATTATTGAATAACCAGACTGTTGGAGATACAACAATGCCCAGCGCTTAAAAAGTGAAATGTGTTGTACAGGAAGCAGGAGTGATAGGGTTAAACAGTGTTTTGGTGGCCAAAAGTCCCCATATGTTTTATTCTACCTCTCTGAAACACAGATTGGTATCCTCAGAGATGATAACACTGTTGCTTTAAATGTGTTCTGTATCTTAATGTTTATAAACAGCACACCATTCTTCTCTCTCTCTCTATCAATTCATTCACTCATACACCCAATTTCTCAGTTCTGTCCTCCACAGAGCTATTTAAATCTCCAACCTCCCTCAAACACACCACAAATTATACTCCCCTTTAAAACCACACCAGACAGTTAAAATCCGTTATTTTCCTCTTTCCACCAGCCACTCCCCTGGGCTATCCAAGGTTCCATTTCACCAGCCAATCAACTTAAACACTCTCAGTTGCCAAGGAGGCTCTGTTGTCAAGACCCCCTCCCATCGGGTTCATCACAATAGTACCACTCTATTCTGTATTGGTTGGACCTCATTTGAAATATTGTGTCCAGTTCTGGGCACCTCAATTCAAGAATGATATTGACAAGCCGGATGGTGTCCAGAGGAGGACGACCAAAATGGTGAAGGTGTTACCAACGTGAACTGGCCTGGCCTTTGGTAAACTTAGATATCATTTTGATATCATAATTCGGCCCTGCTCTGCCACCAGCCAAGTGTTTGTGAGGCCACCGAACAAACGCGATGCTAGGCATGGCTATTATCTGCTGACTCATACTTGTTTACACCAAGGCAAGCCAGAAACTGCCAGATCTGCTTTAGGAGACCTCCCGAAACAAACACCTTCATTACAAATGTGTGTTAAAACAAAGAGACTTCTGCCCTGAGAGGGCACCCTGGCGACCTAAGTGCTTAACTGCCAAGCTAGCTGCATTTACATACTGACCATACTATTGTCAATTTGGACCTTAACTCAATCGTGTAAATCCTGACCTTTCAGAGACAATGTCTCCAGGCCAAAACTCATTGTTTTTACCCAAGACCAGACTAGCCCACGGTCATTCTTTCCCTGATAAAAACCCCCAGTTCTGAGAGCTTCCTCGGATCACTCCAGACTTCCATTCTGCCTTGCTGCCGCTCTGTTCAGCGAATTCCCCTCGGCCGCTGTGCTGAGTTTCCTTCTCTCCAATTGGACTCCTTCAGGACTGCGAGAAAGGTGACCTATCACCCATTCCCCCAAAACTCTTATTTCCTATTTCTTGAGATTGTGAGATTCTGTGAGATTGTGTTTTATTAATATTTGCTATCTGTTTAATAAATACTATTGTCGCTATCTACTACAGAAAGTCAAGGATCAAATCAAAAGACTCGAATGGATGTACTGGAGGAAATACAGAAATTAACAATGGTATTCAAGACAGAAATGAAAGAAATCAGGACGGAAATGAAGCATATGAGAATGGAAATAAAAACAGACATCAAAAAAGAATTGGAAATATTTAATGGAAAGCTGGATAATATCGCAAAAGAGTTAAAACAGGTAAGTGACAAGGTGGAGCAGATGGAGGAAAAGACAACGAGGCTGGAAGATCGAATGGTAAAGACAGAAGGAAAGACTGAACAATTAGAAAAGACAACGTTATTCTTGGACATAAGAAATAGAAATAAATCGATAAAAATAAGAGGTTTGAAGGAGGAAGATCAAGAAAATTTGTATCAAAGGCTGACAATACCTCTGGCACATTACATAGGCTGGGAACCAGAACAATTGGATTTGGAGATAGACAGAGTGTTCCGTATAAATTCAATAGTGGCAAAAAGGAAGAAGTTACCGCGTGACATTGTGATTTATTTTTTGAGAGAACGAGTAAAGGATTTGGTTTTGAATTGTAGTTATACAAAAAAATTGGTGATAGAAGGAACGGAGGTGAAGGTTTTTAAAGACATACATCCAACTGTGCTCAAAAGAAAAGAGAATACAATTTCTTAACCCAAATCTTGAGAGAAGCTGGAATAAAATATATGTGGGAGAGAACTGAGGGAATATCATTCATGTGGAGACAGAGAAGATTTGTTCTGAATTCAGTTATGAAAGCAAAAGAATTCATGAGAAGATATAAAGAAGAGGTAAATAGAATAGGAGACCAGACATGTGTTAAACGGGAGGAAAAGGAGAAATAAGAAAAACAGATAACTCAAGGAATGGAAAAGAAAACAAGGAAAGAACAGATGAAACAGGATATAGCAAGAATACAAAGAGAGGAAGAATTAGAGAGAAGACGAGAAGAGAGAAAAGAAGAAGAAGAAACAGAGGGAGAAGAAGAAGAGGAAGGAGAAGAGGAACAAAGTTCAATACAGGAATTAGATTTAGGACTGGAATAAGAACAAACAGAAGAGATTGAGATTGAGTAATACTAACTAAAATTGACTCAAAACAAAATGAAAATAAAATTTCTTTCCTGGAATGTTCGCGGCCTAAACTCTCTGTATAAAAGGAAACGTATATTTCATCAATTAGAAAAATTAAAAGTAGATATATTAGCAATTCAAGAGACCCATATCAGATGTAAAGACCTGAAATATATCAAAAATCCCAAATTAGGACAAAGCTTTTCTTCGTCAATTAATAAAAAGAAAAAAAGTGTAACAATATATGTGAATAACAGACATGAAGCAAAACAAATATACAGTGATGAGGCAGGGCACATGGTAGTAGTAGAGGTAAAAATTAAAGACTTAAAAGTATTAGTGGCAGCAGTATATGGCCCCTTAGAGAATAAAAGTAAATTTTATCAAAAGTTACTAGAGATATTAATTGATTTAGAGGAATATAAAATGATTCTTATGGGGGACTGGAATGGAGTTTTGAATCCCTTAATAGATAGATCAGATATAAGTTCGAGAAATAGTAAAACAAGGCAGGAGAAATTAACAAAAAAGTTTCTTTAATTTATTAGATTATTTCTCTTTAGAAGAAGTAAGCAATAAAAGAAATGGACGAGAATTTACATTCTATTCAGATCGACATAAAACATAGTCTAGAATAGATACTTTTTTTGTATCTTTGGATTTGAAAAAAAATATCATTAGTATGGAAACACTGCCCAGAACCATTTCAGATCACTGCCCAATATTATTGAATGTACAATTTGGTGAAAATATTTGGAATTGGAAATTAAAAGAGAGTTTATTAAAAAATGAAGTGATAGTGGTGAAAGCAGAAAAGGAATTAAAAGAATTCTTTGAAAATAATTTGGGGAAAGAACAATCAGTTCAGACAGTGTGGGAAACTAGTAAGGCAGTCATGAGGAGTGTTTTTATAAGCCAACAAGCCTGGCTATCAAAGCAAAGGAAAGAAAAAGAAGTATATATATTAGATAAATTGCAGGAGAAAGAAAGGAAGTTAAAGGAAAGACCTAAAGATGTGAAAATTCAGAGCGACATTCAAATGTTGAGAAAGTAATTTTCTTTATTAACCATGGAAGAAATGGAGAAGAAATTGAAATTTATAAAACAAAGGCATTTTGAGCATGCAAATAAACCAGGGAGGTGGCTTTCTTATAGGTTAAGGAAAGAAAAAGAAAAAAGTAGTATTAGAGAACTAAAAGAAGGTCAGATCATTCATTACCAACAGAGCAAAATTAAGAATATATTAATAAATTACTTCGAGGAATTATTTAAAGAGAAGGGTCAATCACAAAAAACAGGAAAGCAAGATAGGGGATTATTTACATTGAGTGGATATTACAGGACTGTCAGAAACACAAAGAGAAGAATTAGATAAACCAATTAAAATTGAGGAAGTTAAAGATGCAATAAAGAGATTGAAGGAAGGGAAAACACCAGGACAGAATGGGTTTATAAAGTTGTATTCTAAAACATTTCAAGATTTATTAGTACCCTTGTTAGCTCAAGTGATAAATTCCATTAGAAACGAAAAATTACCAAATTCGTGGAAAGACTCTAATATCGTGTTAATCCCGAAAGAAGGGAAGGACAAACAGGATAAAAGAAATTATAGGCCAATTTCACTATTAAATATAGATTACAAAATCTTCACCTTAATATTAGCAAATAGGTTAAAGAAGGTAATGATAGGATGGATACATGAGGATCAAAATGGATTTTTACCGGGTAGATATTTGAAAAATAATATAAGAGTAATCATAGATATAATAGAATATTACCAATAGATGAATCAAAAAGAAGTAGCATTAGTATTTTTAGATGTGGAAAAGGTCTTCAATAATGTAAACTGGAACTTTTTATTTGAAGTGATGAATAAAATAGGTTTTGGAAAAAGGTACAAAGAGTGGATACAAGCAATTTATAGAGACCAAAAAGTATGTTTATTAGTAAATGGGGGAAAATCAAATTCATTCAAGATTAATAAAGGTACGAGACAGGGATGTCCACTTTCTCCATTGTTATTTATTATGTGTTTAGAGATATTAACTACTTAAATTAGAAACAATGAGGAAATAAGAGGAACAAAGATTAAAGGTTATGAATTTAAAATTCAGGCGTTTGCAGACAATATGGTAATAATATTAGAAGATCCAAGAAAAAGCATAAAATCATTTATGGAAATAATGAAAGAATTTGGACAAGTAGGCAGTCTAAGAATAAATAAAGATATATCAGTAATGATTACAAAAAATATGATGCAAATACAAGAAGCAGAATTAATGAATATCACAGGGTTTAAAATAGTGAAAAAAGTAAGGTGCTTGGGAATTACAATAACGAAAAACAACTCAGAATTATTTGAAAATAATTACAATAGAATTTGGAAAGAAATAAAAGAGGATTTGAAAAAATGGGGAAAACTTAATTTATCCTTATTAGGGAGAATTTCTGCGATAAAAATGAATATATTGCCAAAGATAATCATAGAATCATAGAAATGTAGAGTTGGAAGAGACCACAAGGGCCATCCAGTCCAACCCCCTGCCATGCAGGAAAACCCTCAAAGCACTCCCGACAAGTGGCCATCCAGCCTCCGCTTAAAAACCTCCAAAGAAGGAGACTCCACCACACTCTGTGGCAGCACATTCCACTGCCGGACAGCCCTGACTGTCAGGAAATTCCTCCTGAGGTTCAGGCGGAATCTCCCCTCCTGCAGCTTGCATCCATTGCTCCTTGTCCTGGTCTCAAGAGCAGGAGAAAACAAGCCCACTCCCTCCTCAACATGACATCCCTTCAAATATTTAAACATGGCTATCATGTCCCCTCTCAATCTTCTCTTCTGCAGACTAAACATACCCAGCTCTCTAAGTCTGTCCTCATAGGGCATGGCTTCCAGGCCCCTCACCATTTTGGTTGCCCTCCTCTGGACCTGCTCCAGCTTATCCATATCCTTCTTGAATTGGGGTGCCCAGAACTGGACACAGTATTCAAGATGAGGTCTAACCAATGCAGAATAGAGTGGTACCAATACCTCCCTCGATCTAGACACCATACTCCTATTGATGCAACCAAGAATTGCGTTGGCCTCCTTGGCTGCCGCATCACACTGCTGACTCATGTTCAGCTTGTGGTCTATGAAGACTCCTAGATCCCTTTCACATGTACTGTTAGCCAGCCACGTGTCCCCCATCCTATATTTCTGCATACCATTTTTTCTGCCTAAGTGTGGGACCTTACATTTCTCTCTGTTGAAGTTCATTTTGTTAGCCTTGGCCCAGCTCTCCAATCTGTCCAGGTCCTTTTGAATTTTGATCCTGTCATCAGGCGTATTAGCAACCCCTCCCAATTTGGTGTCATCTGCGAATTTGATCAGCGTGCTCTCTATTCCTTCATCCAAGTCATTAATGAAGATATTGAACAGCACCGGGCCCAGGACAGAACCCTGTGGCACCCCGCTAGTCACTTCTCTCCAGGATGAGAATCTGCCATTGGTGACCACCCTTTGGGTACGGTCAGTCAACCAGTTACAAATCTACCTGACAGTAGCCCTGTCCAGCCCACATCTTACTAGCTTCTTTGCAAGAATGTCATGGGGAACTTTGTCAAAGGCCTTACTGAAATCAAGATATACTATGTCCACAGCATTCCCTTCATCTATCAAGCAAGTAACTCTATCATAAAAAGAGATAAGATTAGTCTGGCATGACCTATTTTTGAGAAATCCATGTTGACTTTTCGTAATTACGGCATTGTTTTCTAAGTAATTAGAAACTGACTGTTTGATGATCCCCTCCAGGATCTTTCCAGGTACTGATGTCAGGCTGACTGGGCGATAATTATTTGGGTCCTCTTTTTTTCCCTTCTTGAAGATGGGGACAACATTTGCCCTCCTCCAGTCTGCCGGAACTTCTCCGGTCCGCCAAGAGTTTTCAAAGATTATAGCAAGAGGTTCCGCAATGACCTCTGCTAGTTCTTTTAAAATCCTAGGATGCAATTCATCTGGCCCTGGAGACTTGAATTCATCCAGTGTAGCCAGGTATTCCTGTACTACCTCTCTATCTATTCTGTGCTGCATTTCTCCCACTTCCTCACCTGCTCCCCAACTGCCAGGTTGCATGTTTTTATCCTTTTGGGAAAAAACTGAGGCGAAGAAGGTGTTGAGGAGTTCTGCCTTTTTTCTTCCTCCTGTTATTAATTCACCATCTTCCTTGCGCAGTGACCCTATCGTCTCCTTCTTTTTCCTTTTGCTGCGGACGTATTTAAAAAAGCCCTTTTTATTGTTTTTAATGTCCCTGGCCAGCCTAAGTTCAATCTGTGCTTTAGCCTTTCTGACCTTCTCCCTACATCTTCTGGCTACTTGCTTATAATCTTCTTTGGTGATTTCCCCCTTCTTCCATTTCCTGTACATGTTTTTCTTAACACTTAGCTCAGCTGAGAGCTCTTTAGTCAACCATTCCGGTTTGTTCAGATGCCTTCCATTTTTCCTCCTTAATGGCACAGTTTTAGCCTGTGCCTTCAGTACCTCTCTTTTAAAGAATTCCCATGCATCCTGAACTCCTTTCTCATTGACTATTCTTGACCACGGGATTTCAGCCAGCAGCTCCTTCAGTTTACAGAAGTCTGCTTTTTTAAAATCTAAGACGAATGCCTGGCTACACTTGCCTTCTCTTCCCCACTGAATACAAAATTCTAATAGGGCATGGTCACTCTCTCCTAAAGATCCAACCAGTTCTACGTCATTAACAAGGTCTTCCGTGTTGGTCAGGATCAGATCCAGAATATTTGATCCCCTTGTCGCCTCTTCCACCTTCTGGACCATGAAATTGTCTGCAAGACAAGTAAGAAACTTGCTGGACCTTGCCGCCTTTGCAGAGTTTGACTGCCAACATATATCCGGGTAGTCGAAATCCCCCATTATTACTGTATCTCTCCTTTTTGAATGTGCAGTCATTTGGTCTATGAAAGCGCCATCGAGGTCCTCAGTCTGGCTTGGAGGTCTGTAGTAAACCCCCACTATAATATCCCTATTGTTTCTCGCTCCCTTAATTCTTACCCAGATGCTCTCGACCTGGCTTCCGGTGTTCAAGTCATGGATCTCTTCACAGGTGAAAACATCCTTGACATATAAGGCTACTCCTCCTCCTTTCTTATTTGGTCTATTTCTACAAAATAGGCTATACCCCTCTATTCCTACATTCCAATCGTGAGACTCATCCCACCAGGTCTCAGTGATGCCTATCAAATCATATTTATTTTGCTGTAGTAGGAGTTCAAATTCATCTTGTTTGTTTCCCATACTCTGTGCATTAGTGTAGAGACACTTATGTCCCCGTGCCCTTCCTGCAAGTCCCATAGCATTGTTTCCACCCCTCCCACAATTGGATGCTATTCCTACTTGGCCAATATCATTTGGGCCTTTTTCCCCTGCACTTGCCGAGTCCTTGTCCTGAATAATCTTGTCTCCCTCCCCAGTTGTACTTAGTTTAAAGCCCTCCTAATCCTCCTTGTGAGACTGTTTGCAAAAACATTCCTGCCAAGTTTCGTGAGGTGCAGCCCATCCCTTGCCAGAAGCCCATGTTCCTGGAATTTCAAGCCATGATCCAAAAAGCCAAACTGTTGGCGGCGGCAAAATGTGCGGAGCCAGCTGTTGACCTCTACTATTTTTCTTTCCCTTCGTGCACCATATCCTTGAACAGGGAGGATTGATGAAACGACCACCTGCGCTCCAAGGTCCTTAAGCTTTCTCCCCATAAGCTCGTAGTCCTTTGTGATGTGGTGAAAGCTGCGCTTCACCGTGTCATTGGTTCCAACGTGTACCAAAACGAGGGGCTTACGGTCAGTGGGCTTGACCAGCCTGGCTAGCCTCTCTGTTACGTGGTTTATCCTGGCCCCAGGAAGACAGCAGACCTCTCGATTGAGCTTGTCCGGTTTGCAAACTGCCGGTTCGGTTCCTCTGAGCAAGGAGTCCCCAACCACCAGAACTCGCCTCCTCTGAGGCCTGTCCGGGGTTCTTCGACAAGCAGATTCTTCCAGGATTGCCTGGGCATTGTGTTGAGGTCGGGAGTGCTGGACTTCCCAATGTTGGATGCTGTCCTGTTGGTGTTGAAGTTCCAGTTGCCGAAGTTGGATTCCTTCTTGCTGATGTTGTGTTCCCTCCTTCTGGTGTTCCTCATCATTCACAGCACCAAGAACGTTGAAGCGATTTTGTAGTTTGAGAGTCTCTGTTTCCTTCCTGGCCCTTCTACTTCTCCGTGTCACATTCCTCCAAGCATCGCTTTCCTGGCTCACGGAATTGATTTCCTCATCAGGCAGCTCCTCCGCATATCTGGTCTTCAGGAAGGTCCTCTCTGCCCTATCTAAGAAGTCCTCACCTTCCCTAATAAGACGAAGATTAGAAACCTGTGCCTCCAGCTGCCGCACCTTGACCTCTAAGAAGGTGACCAGCTTGCACTTGCTGCAGGTGTACCCGACCACATCTTGTGGCAGGAAAAGGAACATGCCACAAGTGCTACAGGTGACAGCAGCAGCTCTCTCACCTTCCATACTTGATAATACTGAGAATAGAACAAGAAAACAAAAACAAAAACTGGGCCTCCTTTCTTAATTTGAGCTGAATAAGCTATGTCTGCTCAGCTAACTCCCAAGCTCAGTTGAACTCTTCCTAAATTTGTTCAGTCGCTATAAGGATTGGTTGTTCCTAAACTTGAATGGTTGAACTTGAAGGAATGAAGTAGATGAATGAAATTGTGCGCGCCATAGGCGCGCGCCTCTGGAAATTCCTAATAAAGCCTCCTTCCCCTAGCTGGCTCCTCCCCCTAGCTTGATTAACTCTCCCTAGTTTGATTGACAGTTAACTGACTAACTAACAAACAATTAGCTGACAATAGGCTGTGAGCTCAGGGAGAGCACACGGCCAGCGCAAGCAAAAAAAAAACACACACAAAAAAAACACACACACACACACACACAAAAAAAAAACCCACACACAAAAAAAAACACAGAGAAATAAGCAAACAAACTCAGCCCCACACTCCTGCAAAAACACCTATCAAAGTTGTCTTCACAGACCCAGCTTACCTTCTGCTCTCTCCTCTGGAAGTCAGCAAGAAGACTGCTGGGAATTCCTAATAAAGCCTCCTTCCCCTAGCTGGCTCCTCCCCCTAGCTTGATTAACTCTCCCTAGTTTGATTGACAGTTAACTGACTAACTAACAAACAATTAGCTGACAATAGGCTGTGAGCTCAGAGAGATCTTGAAATCTTTTTATTTCAAAATTTACCGATATTGATGAATGACAAAGCATTGAAAAGGTGGGAGCAGGACCTTAGTAAATTTGTATGGAACAGAAGGAAACCTAGAATTAAATGGAAATATCTAAAAGAGGCAAAAGAGAAGGGTGGTCTAAGCGTGCCAGACCTTAAATTATATTATGAAGCCGCGATGTTAGTGTGGTTGAAGGAATGGATTTTACTGGAAAATACGAAATTATTAAATTTAGAGGGATTTAATTTATACTATGGCTGGCATGCGTACATTTGGTACGATAAATATAGGAATAATAGGATATTTATGGACCACTATGTCAGAAAGGCAATTTTAAGAATTTGGTTAAAACTTAGGGGAAAATTATATTTAAAATTACCACATTGGACTTCGCCCCATGAAGCTTTTTATAGATTAGAGAAAATAAGAACAAAAGAAGGGTTGTCATATATGGATATAATCAAAAGAGTAGGAAATAAGGTTAAATTAAAAACCAGGGAAGAATTGATAGCAGATGGCTTCTCAACTCATTGGCTACTCCACAGACAATTGGCGGAGAAATACAAGGAGGATATAAAGGATAAAGGGATAACTTTAGAAGAAAACGAATTTGATAAAATAATGAAACCAGGAGTAGAAAAACCTTTAAGTAAGATTTATAAGTTGTTGTTAAGCTTAGAATTCGAACAAGAAATTATTAAAACAAACATGATAAAATGGGCTCAGGACACAGGTCACACAATAACTTTGATTCAGTGGCAAAAATGCCTGGAAAGTAAATCAAGACTTCACTAGATGTTATGCTATAAAGGAGAACTTTTATAAGGTTTATTATAGATGGTATTTAACCCCAGTTAGAATCTCTAAAATGAATAAAAATAAGAAATTAGTTAAATGCTGGAAATGTCGAGAAACAGGAACCTTTTTCCACATGTGGTGAAAATGTAAAAAAGCTAAAAAAAAATTGGTTACAGATACATAAGCAAATAGAGAAAATATTTAAAATTAAATTTGCAATGTCCCTGGAAATATACCTTCTTAATATTTTAGATGGGCTAGATAAAAAAGTCAGAGGAAAATATTCAAGAATCATATGTTACATGATTTATGCAGCAAGGATCATATTTACGAAACATTGAAAGACAGAGAATTCACCTCAGATAGAAGAATGGTTACAGAAATTATATGAATTCGCAGAAATGGATAAGCTAACTTTGTATTTAAAGGATAAGTCGAAAGAAACATTTAATCGGGAATGGGAAACATTAAAAAGAGTTCAATTCTCTTCCCAATTGGGGTAAAGTAGTGTTGATAGGTATGTATGATTAAATTGATTTAATGAAAAAATTATGAAGAATGAAATAGAGGGAACAGCAAAAAAAATAAAATAATAAGAAGGATTTATTAGGATTAGAATTAAGAAAGATATAAGAATTATTGGCAAGAGGAAAGAAGAGTAGAATACAGACAAGGCAGTAACTGTAAAAATAATAATAAAAGGAGCAGGAGGACAAGAAGAGGAAAGTGGTACTCAATGGAAAAGAAAAAGAAGTTAGGGAATGTATGATGGAAAAAGAATGGGTTATGTATGGAGGATTGATATTGGAAGTATTGAGAGTTTATAAAGGGGATGCAGGGAAGTTATGAAATACGAAGATTGCATCGCCCATGAGAGTAATTAGGTACGGGTATGTATTGGTATTGGTATTTGTGTTAGTGAAGGAGAGTGTATTCTATGTAGATAGGGTAATAGAGAGGATGTGTATGTAGTGTTATAGATGTATATGTGTTTATGTGTATGTATTGTTATGTATTGTTAATTGTGATTTGTAAGATTGTATGTTTAATAAAATATATTTTAATGATAAAAAAATAATAATAATAAATACTATTGTCGCTATCTTAAACTGTCTGACTGCTCACTGACCTGAACCTGTATACATAGGGTAAAAGATTCCCGCTAAGTTACCCTGCCTCTCGTTAGCTTAAGAGAGTGCTCGAGTTAATTTCCCCATCTTGCTTGTGTTGGTTTTGGCTGTTTGGGCTCCCCTCACGGGACCCCCAGATTCCACCTGAACCTCAGGAAGAACTTCCGGACAGTCAGGGCTGTCCGGCAATGGAATACACTGCCTCGGAGTGTAGTGGAGTCTCCTTCCTTGGAGGTTTTTAAGCAGAGGCTAGATGGCCATCTGTCAGGAGTGCTTTGAGGGTGTTCCTGCATAGCAGGGGGTTGGACTGGATGGCCCGTGTGGTCTCTTCCAACTCTATATTTCTATGATTCTATGGAGCAGATCATCAAACAGTCAGTTTCTAATCACTTAGAAAACAATGCCGTAATTACTAAAAGTCAACATGGATTTCTCAAAAATAAGTCATGCCAGACTAATCTTATCTCTTTTTATGATAGAGTTACTTGCTTGATAGATGAAGGAAATGCTGTGGATGTAGTATATCTTGATTTCAGTAAGGCCTTTGACAAAGTTCCCCATGACATTCTTGCAAAGAAGCTAGTAAGATGTGGGCTGGACAGGGCTACTGTCAGGTGGATTTGTAACTGGTTGACTGACCGTACCCAAAGGGTGGTCACCAATGGCAGATTCTCATCCTGGAGAGAAGTGACTAGCGGGGTGCCACAGGGTTCTGTCCTGGGCCCGGTGCTGTTCAATATTTTTATCAACAACTTGGATGAAGGAATAGAGGGCACGCTGATCAAATTCACAGATGACACCAAATTGGGAGGGGTTGCTAATACGCCTGATGACAGGATCAAAATTCAAAAGGACCTGGACAGATTGGAGAGCTGGGCCAAGGCTAACAAAATGAATTTCAACAGAGAGAAATGTAAGGTCCCACACTTAGGCAGAAAAAATGGTATGCAGAAATATAGGATGGGGGACACGTGGCTGGCTAACAGTACGTGTGAAAGGGATCTAGGAGTCTTAATAGACTACAAGCTGAACACGAGTCAGCAGTGTGATGCGGCAGCCAAGAAAGCCAACGCAATTCTTGGTTGCATCAATAGGAGTATGGTGTCTAGATCGAGGGAGGTATTGGTACCACTTTATTCTGCTTTGGTTAGACCTCATCTAGAATACTGTGTCCAGTTCTGGGCACCCCAATTCAAGAAGGATATGGATAAGCTGGAGCAGGTTCAGAGGAGGGCAACCAAAATAGTGAGGGGCCTGGAAGCCATGCCCTATGAGGACAGACTTAGAGAGCTGGGTATGTTTAGTCTGCAAAAAAGAAGGTTAAGAGGGGACATGATAGCCATGTTTAAATATTTGAAGGGATGTCGTGTCGAGGAGGGAGTGGGTTTGTTTTCTCCTGCTCTTGAGACCAGGACAAGGAGCAATGGATACAAGCTGCAGGAGGGGAGATTCCACCTGAACCTCAGGAAGAATTTCCTGACGGTCAGGGCTGTCCGGCAGTGGAATGTGCTGCCACAGAGTGTGGTGGAGTCTCCTTCTTTGGAGGTTTTTAAGCTGAGGCTGGATGGCCACTTGTCGGGAGGGCTTTGAGGGTTTTTCCTGCATGGCAGGGGGTTGGACTGGATGGCCCTTGTGGTCTCTTCCAACTCTACATTTCTATGATTCTATGATTCTATGACTCCACTTCTTTCTTTTGCATCTTGAATAACCTTAAGTTTCACTCTTGGTTTCCTCCCCTCCCAAATAAATTCTTGATTGTCTTTATGCCACTTCTTAAATATTATATCACTGAATATATATGGAATGGTTTCGAAGAGAAAAATTAACTTAGGAAGAATTGTCATTTTGATTTTGCCCAAAAAGAACAAGTTCAATTTTTTGCCATTCCTTAGGTCCTCTCTTATTTTCTTCCAGATTTTTTCATAATTATTTTGGAATAAATCAGAGGTGTTCTTGGGCAGATTTATTTTGAGATACATTACTTTGGAACAGATATTAAAACCAGAATGGAAGTTTAATTCTTTTTCTTCATTTTTTATCATATTATTCATTCAAATATTTGTTTTCTCTATATTGATTGTTAAACCCAAAATTTTCCAAAAGTCTGAAACGATCATTTTAATAATACCAATGTTTTTGATGGGATCTTCTAGAGTTATATCTGAGTCATCTGCAAAGGCACATAATTTGAACTCATGCCTTTTATTCTGATTGCTTTAATAAGTTTATTTTCCCTTATCTCGGAGGTCAAAAGCTCAATTATGGTCAGGAAAAGTAGCGGATATAGTGGACAGCATAAAGATATATATCTTTTTTAGTTTTTTCTCCATTTATTATATTTTAGGTGCCCAAATCATAGATAATTCTTTGTATATAATAGAGTTTGTGTATTTGCTAAATGGCTGTTTTGTATGTTGCCCTGTATAGATGTGTGCTACGTAGAAAGTTATTTTAAAGTATTTTAATAAAACAATTATTTAATTGCATTTAATTTTTATTTCAAAGGCCCTTGGGAAAAAAATTTATATTTCAAAATACAGGGAGTTTAATAAAACATTGCAGCCATTTGAGCTTAGTCTCTCTCCCTGTGAAGTGTGTCTTCTTGTTCTGTGATGGTTGTTGAACTAAAAACACAGCTGGCGATTTGCCAATAATATTGCACAGAATGTGAACGTGGTGAAACGTCTTAGAAATCAGGATTCAGCCTGAATTAGACACCTGTGTAGAACTCTGTTACCACAATCTACAGTAACTGGTCAAAGAACAGTAGGCTTATTTTATTTATATGCCAGCTTTCTCTCATCATGAGACCCAAGATGGCTTCCAAAGTCTAAATATGAGACTAGGTAATAGCCAGTAGACTCTGGACATGTCTGCCAGACTCTACTCAGCACTGCATCTTACTGAATGAACTTCTGTGCCGGGTAGCCCTCCATATTTCAGTTATGGGACATATAGTAGGACTTAATTAGTAGCTTGCTTGTAACAAGGTATGAGAACCAGAGACCATTAGATAAACAAAGCTAGGAATGTAGTGATAAGTGCTGCCAGGCTGAAACCAGAACTCCAAGGTGTCTTGAGGGCGGGATGAGAAACTCTTTGCTTTTAATGTTTTGGATTTTGCTAATTGCCTCCAGTTTGCTCACTGAAGTCCTGTACTATATATCACACTCTTAATAAATTGTATATTTGCACTGTTACATTTCTGTGTGTGAAATCAGTTCCTGACAGAGTGAGCGAACTCCTGCAAAATTAATAACAACACTATCAAATAAGTGAAGAAGATCCTGAAGACAAGGGAGCATCTAGCGGAGCCGTCGAATCTCCAGGCGAGGAAATCACCAAAAGAGATGAGACGGTCCCCAGCCAGGCCCCTGATGCTAAACCCAAGACATGACCTTCAATTCCTCCATCCACCCCGACCAGAGGCCAAACCTGGGTCTGGGGTGAGAGACCAGAAACTGCTCAGCGCCAACGTCACCAGGCTACAAGATGGGACACATCCATTGTCGAGACCAGCATAATGTAACAACTTCTAGCCAGAGAAGAAGAAGTGGGAAACCAGAGAGAAGAAATTTCCAAAATGAGAGCTCAGCTGCACAGCTGGAGACTCCTGGTGCCTCAGGTTGGACGAGCGCCACCCCAGGCTCCAGCAGCAGCAGCAGCAGCTGGGCTTTAAATTTACTTATAGACTCCATCCATGAATCTGAAAGGATTATATTTTCTCTTACAATTGACCAGGATCCATCTTTCCCAAGTCACAAGCTTTTTTTTCATGTCCCTGATTATAGTACAGTCAGGGCTGGCCTAATATTTCCTGCCTGCCACAACAGAAATGATACCTCTTCCTAGTTCACATATGTAAACTGTGTAGAATGATAGTTGAATCTTGCATCAACAACACTGCCAGTGACGTAATGTCCTCCACCATATCTCATGACAACAAGCTAACTTGAGGGTTTGGAATAGGTTATTTAGCATCTTGAATCAGTCTTCCAGTTCCTCGCTGCCTCTTAACATTTGGAACCAGAGGCAAATGGCCTACTGTGCCTAATGATAGGGCAGGCCCCAAGTGCAGCGGTTTTGCTTCTTTCAGCCTTGTTTCTAATCTTCTATAGCAGGACTTGGCTGATGTTGCTGCGAATTAATAGGATAGTGAATGGGAGAGACATTGCCTAAGGAAGATGATGTGTATTGAAAGCTTGAGTGGCTAACGTATAGCAGGGTCCTGGAGCCATCAGTTTGGTCCCCTGTCCTTTATGAGAGAATAATAGAGAGAACACCACAGCACAGTGCTTTATCCCCATTATCTGTAATCTGAATTGAGTGGGCAGAGGGAAAAGTATTGCCATTCATTTTGGTGCTATGACTCTCCCCAGAATTTTCTTGAAAGCTTCCTTCACATCTTTGTTGCGCAAGCTGTAAATGAACGGGTTGACCAGAGGATTGACAACAGTGTAGAACAGAGCATTTGCCTTGTCCCAGTTTGGAGTGTGTTGGGACCTGGGCCGGGAGTACATGAAGAGGATGGAGCCATAGTAGAGAGAGACAGAGACAAGATGGGCAGAGCATGTGGAGAAGGCTTTACGGCGGCCTGAAGCTGAGCGGATGCGTAGGATGGCAGCCACAATGCCCACATAAGAGCCCAAGATGAGACCGGTGGTTGCCAGGACATTGCAACCAATGACAGTGGCCAGCATAAGTTCATAGACCCGGGTATCATCACAGGCCATCTTGACAAGTGGTGGAACATCACAAAAGTAGTCATCGATAATGTTATTCCCACAGAAGTGTAGGCGGAAAGTGTTACCCGTGTGCACAACAGCGTTGGCAAACCCAGCCGCAAAAGACCCAATGACCATCTGGATGCAGAGCTTCTTGGGCATGGCGATGGCATAAAGAAGGGGTTTGCAGATGGCTACATAGCGGTCATACGCCATGACGGCCAGCAAGAAGCATTCGCTGTAGCCTAAGCCAGCAGAGAAGAAGAACTGGGCTGCACAGCCAGCGAGGGACATGACCTTGTTCTTGGACACACAATCAGACAAGATTCTGGGAGTGTAGACAGAGGAGTACCAGATGTCCAGGAAGGAGAGGCTGCCCACAAAGAAATACATGGGTGTGTGCAAGCGAGAGTCCATGTAGATCAGCGTCAGGAGACCAAGGTTTCCAGTCAATGTGAGAGTGTAAGAGATCAGAAACAGCACAAAGAAAAAGATCTGCAGGAGAGGATCGGCTGTGAAACCCACCAAGATGAAATTGGTAAGTAGCGTGCGGTTGCCTTCCATTTCCATGATATCCTTAGACACCATCTGTGACTACAAGAAAGGAAAATGACAAATGTCATTTGGAGGAACAGGATGGATATGCCCCTTTGTCCTCCTGGTATGATTCTACCCAAACTTCTCTTGTGCATACTTTTGAAATGTTTTGCAGTTCTCCCTCAACATTCATGGGTTTCACATTCACGAATTCGATTATTTGTGAGTCTACAGGCTCCCCCTCCAATTCTCCTCCTCCCCTTCCCTGACGGGAACAAATGTGCCACAGGATAGCCCAGAGAGACGGCCTCTGGCCTCCCTCCCAGGGGTGATGGTGGGCTGGACCTAGTCTGGACCCACATGCTTTGAGGTGGGTGATCCAAGGGCACGTTAGTTCCATTCCCACAATCGCTACAAGGATGGGACACCCACAACCTGAGCCTTGCTGAGCCTTGCTCAGATAGGCAGTCTCCCTTCCTAGGGGCAATTGTGGGAAAGGGTCTAACCTACTCTGTGACCACCATCTGGGAGGGATGACCGTCATCTGAGCAAAGCAGACGAGGCCACTCAGTCCTGCTGAAATCACCGGTCTCCCTTCCAGGCACCGGTCTCCCTTCCAGGCAGCGATCACAGGAAAGGGTCTAAACTACTCTGTGACAACCGTCCAGAAGGGAGAGGCAACATCTGAGCAAAGCAAGTGAGGCTGTTCAGTCCTGCTTTGCTCAGATCGCTGGCCTCCCTTCCAGGCGACAATCACAGAAAAGCACCTAACTTACCCCATGACTGCCGCCCCAAAGGGACGGCCATCATATGAGCAAAGCGGATGAGGCCGCTCAGTCCTTTCTTGCTTTGCTCAGCTCACTGGCCTCCCTTCCAGGCAGCGATCATGGGAAAGCACTTAACCTACCCCGCGACCACCGCCCAGAAGGGATGGCCATGATCTGAGCAAAGCAGATGAGGCCGCTCAGGCTTCACACACTTTGCTCAGATCGCCACCCTCCCTTCCAGGCAGTGATTGCGAGAAAGGGTCTAACCTACTCCGTGACCACCACCCAAAAGGGACAGCTGTGATCTGAGCAAAGCAGGTGAGGAAGCTCAGGCCTCGTGCACTTTGCTCAGATTGCCAGCCTCCCTTCCAGGTGGTGATTGTGGGAAAGACCCTAACCTACCCTGTGTTGGCCGCCCAGAAGAACATCTGTGATCTAAGCAAAGCAGGAAGGGCCAAAGCAACCTCAGCCAGGCTATCCCCAACTGTTCCAGCCTTGCCTGCTTTATTCAGATCCCGGGATCTCCCTTGGTTGGTGATCATGGGGCGAGATAACTCGGTTCTCACGATTGTTGCCTGGAAGGGATGCTCGCAATCTGAGTAAAGCGGGCAAGGCTGAAGAAGTGGTAATCACATGGCCCAGGTCGCACCAGGCTCACGCACTTTGATGAGATCGGAGGCATCTCTTCCAGGTGTTGATTGCAGGAACAGAGTAATCTGCCATGCAATCGCTGCCCGGGAGGGCTGCCAGAGATTTCAGGAAAGCACGTGGGGCCAAAGCAGGTCCAGTCACGTAATCAAGAGGGCTGCCAGCCTTCCTCTCCATGGGCGATGGCATGGCTGGGTTGTTCCAGCCAGTCGTGGCAGCCTCAGAGGAATGCCAGCGACCTCGACCACACCATAGCCCCTGGGGAGTTATTCACGATTATTCCACTTTCACGGGTGTTCTCTGCACCAAACCCCCGTGAATGTGGATGGAGAACTGTATAAATATCAGGTCTGTGTTGTATCCATAAAGATGTCATCATGGGCATCTTGCCATACCCCCTTTGCTTAATGTATAGTGAGCATGTTGAGTCAAAGTCACTGAAGGTCTTTGGTGCTTTCCAAAGACTCTTTTCTTTTTCCTTGCTATTCTGCATCTTTAGAGTTTCTGCCCAGGGCACCTGCACCATATGATCTGTCTTACTTCCTTCAAATTCTTCCTTAACAGCTCCTCTCTTTCTCACAACCCTTCAGTAGTCATGACCTGCAAAGTTTACAAAGCCTCCCCCTTACCTTTCCTGTGCTGGGTCCCCTGTGTCACAGTTTTGACTGTAAGCTCCACAAGGCAGGAAATTGTCAATTTTTCCTTTTAAAGGGGGGAGCACCTGTCAGAGGTTGGGGGCAGCCTTTGTCTCCCAGGGTTCCTGGGAGCCAAACACTCCTCTACCACCAAAACATACATAAAACATAAATTCCTTATTTTTTCTCACCAAAATGCCCTCTATCACCCCCTAGGAGACCAAAGTGTGACAATTTCCTCACCTTTTGGTCTCCCCTGGCTGCTGTAGGTTCAGGAAAGAACCTATTTTTAAGTAGGAATTGACCAGAATTCTGGGTTCACTTCTTTTGGGAAAACAACAGGTCCTCTGTTGGGCCTAAAATGTATGAGAGATGGCTAAAAAGATGTTAAAATCAATCCCTCCCCTCACTTTTTGGTAATCCTTTGTGCACAAAGAATTTGGATAAGCTGAGACGCCTTGGGGCAAAAAAAATTCCTTTTCGGAGCCATACTTTCCCCACTGCGGTATTAAAGTAACATACTACTGCTTACTGGTCGCACTAAATAGTCCTCTTCTGTGTGGTGATGAAAGTCATGAGGCTGAAATGTCCCATCACTGATAGAAGAGAACAGCACAAGGAAGATAACGGGAGTGGCCAGGTGCAAGTATGCCTCTCTTAAGATACTACCTGGCACCAGCACCATTTTTAAGATCTTGCATTCAAATAGCCAACTCTTTAAAAATGCTGCCTAATAAAACTAAAGAAAAGGATTGCTCTAACTTATAAATGCACAGAACATAGAGTGAAAATTATGCAAATTAGAAGCAAGGCTCGCTAGATTCAACAGGGTTAAGGACCTTATAAGTATACCCTAAAAAGGCATCCGATCCCATCTGAGCTTGGAAGCTAAGCGGGGTCCAGCCTGCTTAGTATTTGAATGGGAGACTGCCAATGAATTTCAGGTGCCCTAGGCTATATTATAAAAGAACGAGCTGGTGAAACCAACTCTTGAGTATTCCTTGCTGAGAACACCCTATAAAATTCGTGGGGTCACCATTAATTGACAAGTGAGTCGAAGACACCTACATGTGTTTGCTGAAAAAAATATATGCATGAGAGATGTTAGTAGCTTCCCAATTGTCCTCTTATCAGTGTGATTAACAAAAAGAATGATTATCTGCTGTTCTTGACCTTCTATTTGACTAAACTTTGTTCTGTATGAAATTATTATTGCCGAAATCAGGAGTACAAATGTTACATCAGTAACATGATTTGTTACACCAGTAATAGCCTTGTCTGTGTACATTTTGGTAGTAACACTCTGCCCTGGTCAAACAGAGAGCTGACAGAAGAGTTAGATAAGAAATAACAAGTAGTCAGTCTTCAGCAAAATACTAACCTTGCTGATGTATGTTTTATTCTGCTTTCCTAATCAAGGAAATAGTATAAAAATGTGAAACTCAAGGAATAAAGTTATCCTTCTGGATCACTGCTGCTAGGTTGAACTGAACACAGTTCTGATTATCAGTGGGGTCCTTTGGCCGAAGAATTCTTTTGTGTGTTTTATTGTACTGCACACTTTGCCTTCTGTGTTGCTGCCTCACTTCCTACCCAGTTTCAGGGCTCATCCCAGCAATTTGTCCAACCTCTTTGGACACAGTGGTTGCGAGATTTCAACCCTCTCTCACATGCACAAGTCTGCAAGCCTAGGGTTCCTGAAAGGGCATCCCAAGTAAAGGGCAGCAAATGTTCCCCCTGGAAAACGGTGGCCCACAGCTCCATCCAGGAGCTTTACTGTAGCTCTCAGATTTTTGCCAAATCTTCCAAAGCCCTTTCAAGGATCTGAATCTCTTAAAAAGAGGGAGAGGGACAGAGAGAAATCCTACTGGGAACACGAACCAAGCTGGATTGGGTGTGGGGAACCCAATATACACATTTTCTGACTACCAGTGAGTCTGTTGTAGCAAAATAAGCAAAGGGCCCTGTCACACCTTAAGGACTAGCCTGTTTTGTTTGGCGTAAGTTTTCATAGGCTACCGACACAGTGCAGTACCATATATATCTGCGGGTACAAATGTCTACATGGTCAGGTAGGATACTATGCCTCTAATGGAGTGGGCTACGGTCCACAAAGGCTAATGCCAAATGAACTGTTTTAGGGTTTTTTTTATTAAGTTTCCAGGCATTAAAATACATAACTAACAAATTACAAACATAACACAAAAAAGAAAAAAAGAAAAAAATACATGTTACAAAGAAAATAACACATTACAATATAAAACATCGACACACAAAATACCCACTTGATCCGTCTTGTTGATATATCATCTATTTTTTAACAGGATCTGGATTATTTCCATTTGATCTACTGAAACACATCCTCCTATTTCTTTTAAATTCACAAGATACAAATCTTATCCTTAAGAATAGGCCGAAAACATGTATTTACATATTCAATCTTCTGCAAATATTTTATCCTTTCATTTTTCTTTAAAAAAGATATGAGTTTTTAATGTGCTATAAGACTCTTTGTTACTTCAACTATTTTATAGGACAGTTGTACACTGTCCTATACTGCAATGCTATCGACAACTAAGTTGAAAAGAAAATAAGGATACTTTGCAATGTAAGAAGGGCAATGGCATCATCTTTTTTGTTTTGTTCTGTTCTAAGGATACACACAGAGAAGTCAAACAACAAAGTGCTGTAGAAGAAAGTGAGATATGAAGCATCAGTTCCCACTCTGTGTTGTTACATCAGGTTTAGAATGGAAGACATGCAACTTGCAAATGCTGCTTTTAATTCTATTGATAGTTTAATTATATTTTAATTTTTCTATATTTTAGTGCTGTGAGCATTTATCTGTATCTCTTTTTATTTTTGTAAGCCACGTCGAGCCCAGGGATGGGAAAGCATGGGATATAAATAAATGCAATTTTTACAGGTAAAATTACTTGATCCGTCTATAAGACATGTCTTGTACACATTAATCAGAAAGATGAGTAGAGTGATGATCTAGTCACAAGCATCTGGCAAGCACCAAAATGGGGAAATAATCATATTAACCACACTTTGGTCTCATCTACACTTCTTTCAGCTTCTCTCAGACCATGCCTTTCATCTTCTTTGAAAAAAAAGGATCATGAAACAGAATTCCTCATCCTCCCTCCTTAATATTGGCAAATTCTAAATAGCTAAACTTAGATTGTGACCCCTCCCCTCCATCTTCTAACTTATATTGGGAAGTTCTTAATATAAACACCTGGAAAGCAGTAATATTTTCTCCAAAGAACAGAAGCAAAATAATCCACAACTCTGGTGTTTGTAAGCTAAATGCCATAAGGACAATTTAGCATCATGCACTATTTAAACTGCCCACCAGAGGGCATTCTTTCCCTATAGCAGGCAAGCTATTTGTGAGTAAACGATGAAGCAATTAACACTCAGCTATAAGTTTATATATAAACTTATATAAATTTCAGGATATGTGAAATTGCCAAAATGAGATTATTATGAATTCTAGGCCTTGATCAGATCTGTGTTTGATGGTTTTCACCCACATGCTCAGTCATTCAGCTGTGATCTCTGTAATTACTGAGGATAATTACATGTATTACATTCAGAGTCTCCCTTCCCTCTAGTTTGGGTCCCTTTCATATTATGTGCTTATAGCACTATGATTCCACTTTTACTGCAATGGGGGCATCCTATGCAATCCTGGGATCCATAAGTTAGAAAGGTCAACTGGAGAGCTCTAGTGTCCCACCAAACCATGAACCCCAAGACTGTGTAGGATGCAGCCATGGCAATTAAGGTGGAATTATGGCACTATAATCACATGGTATGAAAGAGGTCCCACTCAGGAAATCACAATGATCCCCAGCACCACCACCCTTGGCATTTTATCTTCACAGACAACCTTCATGGCTGAGCAGGAAGCTGAGCCTGATTCTTGGCCATTCTTACAAATACATGAGCCACCAATCTGAAAGGATGGAATCTTCTGATCTTCCCTCTGCACTGAAATGAAATTCTTTATGCTCTGGCTCCTATTTCTCTGCTATGGCACCTCATTTGTGGAATGGCATCACCTTGGAGATCCAGTTGGAACTGATGTCAGTTTCCTCCAGCAACAAGCCAAAGGGTGATATTTGAGAGGAAGGAACTGGAAAAAATCAACTCTGAGTATACCTTGCTTAAGAAAACTCTACAAAAATCATAGGGTTATCGTAAGTTGACAGGTGATTTGACGGTGTGCATGCATGTGCGTGCACACACACACACACACAGATGCACTGTAAAATAGGTTAGCTTGATTAGATTTGCATCTTGCCTTTCTAACTAAACACACACACACACACAAACAAAAGTCCAGGTGGCACAGAGAAATAAAATTCAACTAAAACCAGATTTCAGGAAAACTTCACAAAAGGTAATAAAAATATATTAAGTTAAAAAATCCAGCTAATTAAATCCTCTTCCACAGTGGCCCAGATGAAATGACAAAGACCTGGCTGAATAAAAATACTAGATAAGCTCTCCTTCTGAGGGAGTTCCAGAGCAGATTTCTAAGTAGATGCCCTACTGCATCATCTTCAAATATCCATGTATATTCATGTCATCAGATGCTGAATTTTTTAGCTGTGCATATAAAATAATGTAGTAGTATTCCCAACATTTTCCTGTTATGGATCAAGTGTATAATACGAGAAGTATGTTACCCTGCTTGCTGGGGGTCCCTTAGGGGGATTCCCAACGCCTGTCAAAATTGTCACTTGTGGGGAAAATTAGCTAAGAGCACTGCTTTAGCAATGCAAAGAGGGCAGGATAATTAAGGATCTTTAACTCAATGTTTACGGAGTCAGGCTCAGTAAGAAATCACAGAAAAAGGTCCAATGAATGAATTTATTGAATAGTAATAGTTTGCACTCACGCACACACGCACACACATATCCAAGGGCTAATAGAAATAAAGAGTGGAAATAAGATAGAGAGATTGTTGAGGGATTCACAGCTTGGGTAATACTACACCTCCTCCTGAATTCCTTTGGTCCAGGAAGCAGCGATCGAACAGCAATTCAGCGAAGAGACGCTAAGGAGATGTGTAGCTGTTGGGCGGGTGGGACCGGTCAATTGGTATGACCGGGAGGCATCATAATCATTGCATCTCCTTCCTCTCCTTGCCTCGATCTCTCCTGCCTAACTAGCCCAAAAATAGGGACTATTTGTAGGAAAAATTTATTTGGAGGCAAATCCTTTCCCGGGGAAGACAAACAGGGACAGAATAAGAAAAACAACTCCACACCTGGCATTTCTCGGAAGATAACAAAGTGTCATCTAAATAACAAGATCTTCCTCTGCTTTGAGGCTGTGGTGTGAGTTTCTGGAGATAGAGTTGATAAGGGTTTATTGCTTCCAGTGCCCAATTTTCTGGGAACACTTTTACTCCCTTCCAGTGGGCTCCTTAAAGGTTAAGGACCTTTTGTCCACCATGGGTTATCGCAACATGAGGTCTCCTGTTGCTACATGACTGGGGATTTTACTGGTCTGATCTGGTTATTTCAATCGTATAACCGTTATTGCCTACGTGCACATTCGAGTGACCTCTCTGGTGGGTTAGATTAACTTTATATCAAAGTTGTAGACCCTGGGACTGGGTTTACCAAAGAGGCAACAAGTAGCTCAGTGAAACCATGTATTGAGTTCAAGAAACTCAAATACAGTCATGATCGTGGAAAATGCATTAAATGGGAAGCCAAGTGTGGCATCAAGCCGCAGTCTCTGGAAAAAAAGGTTGAATTCATCATCTACAGTCACACAAATGCCATGCACTCAAGTGAACAAGCTGATCGTTTCAAGCTTTTTAAAATAAGATAGAGAGCATTTTTGTGATCTAAGAGTTGTCCCAAGAACTTAGTGCATTTAATTTTAGGTAAAGATTGCTTCAGCAAAAAACTTTGTATATTAAAGAAGGCAATACTGTGAAATTCTGTTTAATGACCTTTTCTAAATTTCAGGTCAGGTTTGTTTTTCCTTTCTGTCTTTTTCAACAGATGTCTTTGCAAACTTAAGCGATATCTACTGAAAAGCATCACGTGGAATCTGTGTCTATGTGAAATATACACAACAGAGTCATAAGAATACTTCGAGTCCAAGGTTGGAGCAGCAAACCCAGATGGGAGCTCTACTAATGGGTAGAGGTGGTGGCGGAAGGATAAACTAAATTAAACCATTAAAAATCTGCTGGCCTTGAATGGAGGCCAAGCTTTGCGTCCCAATGAAGACTGTTATCCCTATGACTAAAGATCAGTCATCAGAGAACACATGAGCACATATAGCACACTAATGTCATTTAATGTGCTTTAAAAATGCAATTATGCCAGTGAAAACCATCCTATGTGGAAGCAAAATTGATGCCACAGCAAATATTGTCTGTTTGCCGTTTCTCTCACTGTAGACTTAGAATATGATTGGATTCTGTTAATTTATATTATTTTTTCACATAATTGAAGAACTTAAGAAAAAGAACAGAACAGAACTCATGTCCTTTCTAAATTTGATCTATCCCTTTGTGAAATAAAGGTGCTTTATTAATGACAGAAGATTTAACAGTCCCAAATTCTGGGAACCAGGTAATTTAGTCATCAGAGAAATTTCTACTCAGGATTTGTGAGAACTGGGCAACACACTATAGGTTCTTCCCCAAAACTCTTTTCAGGAGACCACCATGTAGGGGGTATATGGCCTTCAAGTCACTTACTCTGATTTAAAGTGCCGACACTCAAACAGTGAGAAACTTAAACAGAGCGAGGGAACAATATTTCAGAAACTTGGAGGCAGCCCCACAGTCTGTGCCCTGAGCAAGAAGGCTTACCTGTACGAAGCACAGTATGTTTCCCTATTATCTTCGTTTGGCCAAGCCTAGGAAATGGCTTAGTCTGGAGGGTTCCTTTTTCTTTTCTTTCCTAGCAAATGTGACCACAGTGCTCCCCAAAGGGAAGCTAAAATCAAGATCCCTCAGCCAGATCTCTTGGGAAGCAATTAGAAAAGTTCTTTTTTTTTTTTTTTTTTATGATTTGACCTGGGAATATGACTATTAAGCAGCAAAGCTATGTCTTTCCCCTTGAGCTCCTTAGGGTATTTTACATTTAGAGGAAGAAAATGTCTCTGTCCCGTGGGAAGGGAATTCTGCATGTAAACATTTATCTGTACTTGGATCTGTCTTTCCTTCTTGAGGGAACCTAAAATCTGGGGGCCTTTCCACCCTACACTTTTATAATGCTATTATTCCACTTTCAACATCCTGTGTAACTCTGGGGATTGTAGTTTACTCAGGCCAAAGAGCTCTCTGACTGAGAATTCTAAATGCCCCTCCCTAAACTACAAACCTCAGGCTTCTATAGGATGTTGAAAGTGGAATAATAGTACTGTAACAGTGTAGTGCAGAAAACGCCTTCGGCTGTGAGCATAATCTTGTTTTGAGTTTTGGAAAATTTGTTTCAGTCCCTTTCAAAGATTTTACTCAAATCCACAAATTTCATAATATTCAGAATGAAAAGAATTTAGATCTGGGGGTAGAATTTCATTTCATTTTATTTTAAATAAGAATTTAACAAAATTCACAAATGTCATCAGCATCAGGATGGGGAAAAGTGAGATTAGGAAAGTACAAATTGGGATAAACCATGAAGCGGACCAATTCATCCTCCAGGCCCAGACCACAATCCCTGTGTGTTCAGTCAAGGGTTGTCACTCATTTCTCCTGAGAAGCTTTTCATTTTTATCAACCACCCATATGATAGGTAGGAACAACATTGTCTCCACTGGATGAATGGAAGTTAATTTGATTTTAGGTGCCTCATTCTCCCTGTGGAAGTTGGCTATTGATGATAGGAGAGAATTTTGTTTCCTTTCATTTTGCAGAAATTTACACAGTTCACAGATTTCTTAATATAAAACATAAAAAGAATGTGGGTTTTAAAAATCTCAATATAGTAGAAAGCAAAACACAGAGATTTCCCTTTTTTTAGGTTTGAGTCTTATTCAGATTCAAATGAGATGTTACTGTTAGTTTGTTATTGAAAGTAGAGCTCCTTTAACTGGGAAAAATATCTGTTTATCCTTGCACAAGCTTGCTGCACTCCACATGTTGCAAATTAACTTGTTTTTTATGTATGATTGGATTCCAGGAGGTAAACTCGGTTTCATTTCTAAGTTTGATGAGTCAGGCTCAAAGCTTTGAAGTTATTGCACTGTTCAAGTTAAATGTGCTGTAGTAGGAGGAAATACACATTTATTATTTGGAAATGTGAGAGGTTTTACTGGATCTCTCAAGCAGAGTATCTAAAAGTGTCAGGCAGAAGTTGAAGCAGTAACCAGCTCGCTCCATCCCACACACAGTAACTAGCAGAGAAAGAAATGAAAATTTGTTTTTCATAAGGTGTGTAAAAATGGGGGGGGGGTTAAACTCATGAATACTTGTGCATAATAAACATAGGTTCATCTTGTATGGGGAATTACCAGAAGACCATTGCAACTTCAAGGAGGTGTAGGATGTGGCCTGACCTCAGTTTGTTCCTCCATGCCCCAAGTTTCTCCTTGCTAATTCTGAGGACCTTTTCGCACGGCATCTGTCCTGCGAAAGAGGGCCTGGAGCCTTGCGCGATTGCAAGGAGCAATCTGCATGACGCCCTCGCAATCGCGCAAGGCTCCAGGGGCCAGCAGGCACGAAGGTGCACCTTTGCATTTTTGGCTTTCACCCGAAAATGCTGTGTGATCGCGCATTGCTCCCAGGCCCCACACACACTTACCTGGCGTGCGGAGCCTTGGGAGCCAGGCCAGCCATGCTTCCTGTCCCAGGCTGCACTGCGAAAGGAAGAGGCGGGGCTCTCACACGAGCAGGAAGCTCGTGCGGAGGTGACGAAGCAGGAAAACGAGAGCCTCTCACAAGAGGCTGCTTGTGCAATCACCACACCCCAGCGCCAAGAAAAGGTAGGATGCAGAAAGTGTCCCCAGAACAAGGGGAAAAATAAAGAAAAGCTGGCCAATAAAAACTCTATATAGATAAGCAGAGATAGCTCTGCACAGCTGCCAAAGCGTGACAAGCTGCAGAGAACACCTTTAGCAGCAAATGCACTAAGCCAGTAACACTCACCCACTCAGCTTGTAATCTTCCAATGAGGAGGCTCTTTATTCTTTGTTACAAAATATATACAATATTTACAAGGTCCAGATGGCAATCCAGCATATCTAGCTTGCTCTTTCCGGCAGAGCCTCCGGCGACATGCATCAGGCAACATGTGGAGTTGTTGGCTGGGATTGTGCTACCTTTATACAGACACCTAGCCAATCCTGACGAGCCCTTGCATTGTGTGCACCTGGTGCTCATCAGCATGACTCAGCACAAACTAGCTTGAGTCACATTCCTTTCCACAGGTGCACTTAACAATTAAAGCAATTAAAGCAACATGACATTTACACATACATCACAATGTATTTTTCTCGGGGTTTAGTCCAACCTTTTCTGACAATTCCCCTCCAAAATGCTTTTGATGTTGTCACCCAGTGCTTTAATTCAAACTAAAGTACCAAAGTAACTACTTAACCCCCTCTTGCATTAACATACCCAGGAGTTTTATACATCTGGGGTTTTATAACTTTCCCCCAACATTCTTTAGCAACTGTCAGTGCCGTTGTAGCTCTATGATTACCACTGACAGTGCATCAAACCCTGTTGTGTTCAGTACCACACGATTTACTCTCTGGACCTCTGCTTTGCTCTCTTGCTCAGCATACTTCTGCTGCACAAATCCTTTTGCCATTACACTAGCCTAGTGTTTCAAAGTCTTACTTTGAAAAAGTAAAATCTTACTTTGGCATATCCAAAGTAAAGCAAAGTCTTACTTTGGCATACCCATTAACAACCCACCACTACCTTGTGGTCCCTGGGTTCTTTCTACCAACTCAAAAACCTTTTGGTGTTCCACCATGGACCCAAACTCGGCATCCATGGACCTAAACTGGGTCTTGCTCCAGAGCTGTTGCTCAGCTTGCGAGCAACCTCGCACATTCTTAAAGCTTCCTGGCTTCTTGCTAACTAGCATGCATGCTCTGACTTCCTGAATGACAAATCTCTCTGGAGCCTTTTTTCTTCTTTTACTCCTTCTGGCGATGGTGGTCTCAATCCTGGTCAGGCTATCATCACCAGATGCTCTAGTCACTCCCTCCACTTCTGGCTCCCTTTCTGCCTGAGCCCGTGGTGGGGGAAACCTGGAGACTTCCTGGATTACGAATCCCTCAGGAGTCTCAAATCTGTATAGACCATCATCGCTAGGAGCTTCAGCCGTCCCTTCTACTTTTGGTTCACTCTCTATCTAAGCCCATGGTGGAGAAAACCTGGACAGGCTCTCATCACTAGACTTTCTTGCCGCCTCCTCCACTTCAGGCTCACTTTCTACCTGAGCACTCAGTGGAGAAATGTCCTCAGTTTCCACCTCAGTTGAGGAGATGCCAGACGAGCTATCCAGTGGCTCCTTAAGTGTATGTGGAATGGTGGCAGATGGTCCCGCCCTTCAATTCCCAGGGCTTTCACTCTGCTCTAGCCCCAGTGGCTGTAGGAACACTTCTTTGTTGCAGTGCAACTCCTCCCAGCCACTGTTGGTCTCAGAATTTGCACTCCTTGAGAACAGGAGTTACCATGTTCTAAATGAAACTTATACTTGTTCCCAAGGTAGCCCACAAACCTCAGCCTCCTCCACTTGAGCTGTCCTTTGCGTCTCTGGTTACTGGGAACAAGGACATTAACATATTGACCAAACACTCTTAGGTATTTCAGAGTAGGAGATCTTCCGTATAACATGAAATAAGGCATTTGCTTGATACTGGCACACCACATACTGTTGATGATGTGGTTGGCCACAAGAACAGCCTCCGCCCACAGTCTGGGAGGCGATTTGCAACTTTTCATGTGTTGCAACACTCCAATTCTGCGCTCGGCCAGCCCATTCTCCGCTGGTGTATACGGATTGGTGGTGTCATGTCTTATACCTCTCCTTTTAAGCCAACTCTGAAATTTGGCATTGCAGAACCCGCCATCACAATCTGTGATGAGGTGTGAGACTTTATGGGGAAATTGTCATTCCACCATATTAACCCAATCTCTGAAATACTCAAAAGCCTCATCCTTTCTTCTCAATGGGAACACATATCCATACCTGGTGTGTCTATCCACCAACACAAAGATATACTTGGACCATCCCTAGCTCTCAGGAAATGGTCCAGCTAGGTCACCATGTACCACCTGAAAGGGCCTCTGGGTGGCGATTTTGCTTTCCTTAGGTACTGGAAAGGATTCTACCTTGGCTTTTCTGCAGACCGAACAGTCAAGGAATTTGCCACATTTCTTGACTCTCAAATCTGGACACACCCTTGCCAATTGCTCCAGCCCACCATAATTAGCATGACCCATTATCTGGTGAAGATAATGGCTACAGTTGGCATATAGGGGGATATTGGCAATGACATTAGCCGTTTGGGAACCTATAGCAGTTGGTAACATCAAATACAGTTCTGTTTTACACCCTTAGCACAGACTCTCCCATCATGGCTAATCTTGCAGTTATCCCCTTTGAACACTAGTTCACACTCCTCATCTGTCAGGCATGACACACTTAAAATGCAGTGTTCTAAAGCCTCTGCACATAACACGTTTGCAAAATTCTTTGCCAGATGGAACACATACAGACCCCAAATAGGACACTTGTGAGTGTGCTCCGTCAGCCATGCAAACAGAGCACATAGGAGCCTTTCTAGCATTCCTCAGCATGCTCCTGCTGTTCACCATATGATGGGTAACACCACTGTCAAGCAGCCAGTCATGGCAGGCTGTGCCTTTTGCTGCAGTACAGGTGCTGGTTTTCTTCCAGGTCTCTTGTTGTCCTTGTCCTCAGGCAACGTGGCTTTACAGTCTCTCTGGAGGTGTCCTCGCTTGCTGCATTTGAAGCACCGCTGGGCTACTGGGCTACGCTGCATTCTGCAGTCCCCTCCCCCTCACGTGAAGGCTTGTGCCGGCTGTTCTCTGCTCTCCTCTTAGCAGCACACTTTATCTGATCCTCAGATTCAAATTCCCTCCTGTCACATTCCTCCAGAACCTGTGACATAACTAAGTCAAGGGTCAAGTCTCTTTCACTCAGACTTTGCAGGATATAAAGGATGAAGTCCCACTCCTTACTTAGACTGCTTAGGACAGTGGTCTCAACCTGTGGGTCCCCAGATGTTCGTGGACTTCAGCTCCCAGAAGCCCTGAGCATTGACCATAGTGGCTAGGGCTTCTGGGAGCTGAAGTCCACGAACATCTGGGGACCCACAGGTTGAGAACCACTGGCTTAGGAGGATGTAATATTTTGAGCCTCACCAAAGTCCATACCTCTATCAGCCAACTCGAGGAACATAGACTTCATGGTGTCTAGATGGGTTTTCACAACTCCCCTTCTTCCAGTTTCGTGTTGTAGAGCTTCCTAGTCCACAACATCCTGGAAAGGCAGGAATCACGCTGATAAATGTTTCTCAGCATATCCCAAATGTCAGCTGCAATCGGCTTGTTTCTCACATGGATGAGCTGGCTTGGCTCCAAGCTCAAGATCATGGTCGCTCTGGCACGCTGATCAGCTGCTCTCTCAGCTGGATCTTTAGGTGGGTGTTCCACCACAGCCCATAAATTTTCCCTCACTAGCAAGCTCTGGATGATCAGACTCCAGGTCTGATAGTTTCCTTCATTGAGCTTATCAAATCCAAGTGCCAACAACATCATGCTTTGAGCCATTCAGCTTTCTCAAAACTGAAAGCAAAAACACAAAACTTGCAGCTCTTCCTGAATTTACAGCTTTGAAGACCTTGTGGATGAAGTTACAAAAACAAACACCAGCTAGGCAAAAACAAAACAGCTGCTTATTCTCTGCTGCAGGAAAAAGCCTCCCATCGGAGCTTTACCAGCCGAGACTCTAACCATCTCCCAGGCTGTCTGCCACAAAAACAATAGGTTTAACTGGTCCAAACTGCTAGAGCTGACCAGAACTTGGCAAGGCTGGGCCCATAACCAATTGTCCCCAGAATGAGGGGAAAAATAAAGAAAAGCTGGCCAAGAAAAACTCTATATAGATAAGCAGAGATAGCTCCGCACAGCTGCCAAAGCGTGACAAGCTGCAGAGAACACCTTTAGCAGCAAATGCACTAAGCCAGTAACAATCACCCACTCAGCTTGTAATCTTCCATTGTGGAGGCTCTTTATTCTTTGTTACAAAATATATACAACACTTACAAAGTCCAGATGGTGATCCAGCATATCTAGCTTGCTCTTTCCGGCAGAGCCTCCAACGACATGCATCAGGCAACATGTGCAGTTGTTGGCTGGGATTGTGCTACCTTTATACAGACACCTAGCCAATCCTGGTAAGCCCTTGCATTGTGTGCACCTGGTGCTCATCAGCATGACTCAGCACAAACTAGCTTGAGTCACATTCCTTTCCACAGGTGCACTTAACAATTAAAGCAATTAAAGCAACATGACATTTACACTTACATCACAAAGTATTTTTCTCGGGGTTTAGTCCAACCTTTTCTGACAGAAAGGGCCTAAGAAAGATCTGCTAGCTTTTCAGGCACATTGCTTTGATCCTTGTATTCTGGTTTGATGTTGCTTTTATGTACTCTGTATACTTGTTAGTTTAAAATGTAGACAAAACAAAGCTGCAGGTGATATCTGTTAATTCTCACTTGCTTTTGACTTGGAGCAACTATCCAATTAGTGCTAGATAACCGCTGAGAGGAATCCAAAAGATAAACACACAATTAGTGACCTTGGCAGTTGAGAGAAGTTCAGTTCATCTCAGATGTCCTCTTAAGCAGTGACCTTGACAGATGAAAGGAGTTTAGCATATCCCAGGTGTGTAAACCATCATGAAGTTTCCATGAAAGCTGGCCAAGTCCTCCCAGGGCAAGGGGTATAATTACTCTCTAGAACAGGGGTGTCAAACTCAATTCCATCTTGGGCCATGTCAGCATTATGGTTGCCCTGAAAGGGCCAGTTGTATCTGTAAAACTATATAAATGTATCTATTTTTTTATCATATTAAATAATTGCCTCTGCATTTGATTATTGGTTTTAGTAATAACTAGATCTGAAGCTAGAAGTCTAGGAAAAATAATGGCAAGCAGATATTCAAATGTACAACTACTGTACAATTTACTGAAAAATGATTTTTGAAAATATAAAGTTATTTTTAATCATCATACAAATATTACCAAGCACTGTTTATTACATTAACTTTGTTTAACTTTTTGGTCCCAGTTGAGACCCTCTCTGTGCCTCTTTGAGCCCCACTGCCCCTCTCTGTACCTGGTGAGCCCAATCCCCAAATTGTGGCCCCCCAGCTGCTGGTATTCTGAAGAGGGGCTCAGCAGCCAGCACTTGCAATCTTCTTCTATTTTTGACTGCTCCTCTGTCCAGTTCTCATGAGCTGCATGGAGCGTTGCGATGGTAACCTGCTGCAATGCTCTGACAGCGAGACTTGGACAGAGGAGCAGTCAGAAGTAGAAGTAGATTGCAAGTGCTGGCTGCTGGGCCCCTCTTCAGAATACCAGCAGCTGACAGCCTGCAATGTGGGGATCAGGCTGTCTAGGCGGGGGGAGTGCCACAGCTGCAGAAGAGGTGCAAGGGCCACATGAAATGGCCTGGTGGGCCAAATCTGGCCTGCAGGCATTGTGTTTGACACGTGTGCTCTAGAATATGCTTTCAGTGGGAGATCAGCATAGGCTTACAGCTGGAGTGCCATGAAAGTGGCTACACAGAGGGGTGTCCTTCACTGCTTCATCAGGCTCCTGGGCAACTGATTGGAGGAATCTTGCATGGCAAGAAATCCATCTTTGTTTTATGTTAAGCAGCATTGGTTTAAGTGGGTTTCATCTGTATGCTAATATTGCTTGTACGCTTATTCTGTTTAAATTGCTTGCTGTTCAATAAAGTTTGAAGCTTTTCTTATTCAACTGATGTCTTTCGTTTCCTTTGGATCCCTCTTGCCTTTGGGAGACGGGCCTTCTGCTCATTGACAGGATACATCTTCTTGAAGAAAATAAGGAAATAGAGACTACTACATAATTTCAGAAGAGCTGGAGCATCTTATCCAGAGAGAGCTCTAAAAAGGGCACATGCTTCATGGAGGTAGGCAGGGAGAGAAAAAGTCAGAACAGATGAGATGAGAATGCTCCAGATAGTTATCGTCCAATTACGTTGGCTAATCAAGATTATAAACTTTTTGCAAATATCTTAGCTAACAGATTAGAAAAACTTTTACCAGATTAAATAAAGGAAGATCAGTATGGTTTTATAAAAGACAGAAGAATAACACATCTTATCAGAAATATACTAAATGTAACTTATAATGCTAAAGAAAATAAAAAGAATGTTGGGATTATAAAATTAGACGTGTACAAAGTGTTTGATTCAATAAATCACACATATTTGTCTACAGTATTAAAGGATTTGGGTTAGTGATGAAATTTAGAGAGAGTATTAGAGAACTGTACAAAGATAATTTGGTCTCTGTTTCTGTGATCAGAGGTAAATCTGAAGCTGGAAGAGAAAATCCAGCATAGCAAGCCACGGGATCTCACATGGTTGCAGGTCACTGTGCAGGGTGGCCCTGCCAGTGGGGTATTTGGGAATGATAGGAAAGCATCTCTATCATATCTCAAAACTTTTCTGTGAGTCTCTCCTAGATCATACATCTTGTCAATCTAATACATCTTCACCAGATGTGCCTGAGCTGGTTGTGGAACAGAGAAAAAGCCCTCCCTGTCATGCCCTGCTTTCAGGACCTAGACATATACTGTGCCTCATAGACTGAAACAGTGGAACCTGAACAGAGGGAGACAGTACCACCCACCTCAGAGACAGAACAGGGGGCAGTGCCAGCCCCAGCAGAGCCCTGCTCCTTCTGACACCGAAGACAACTTATTGATATCCACTTTCACTGAAAATAGACACCAAAGGGAAAACCTACGCAGATCTCAGCAAATTTTTAAAGACAGCAGTAAATTAAGCGCCAGTTGTGCTGATCTCTGAACCTATGAAAGCTGAACTATTCCCCTCCAGAACTTGTTGGTGATTAACTGACCATTTCTCCTGCTGTGTCTCTGACCTTTGCCTTAGGATTGTATTGACTGTGCTTTCATTTATGAATATTGCCAGGACTGTTGTTATGCTTTGTTTTTGTTTCAAGTCTGTTTCTCTACTAGATTAAAATAAGGATTTGCACTGTAAGACCAAGGCTTGTTGCTGCTGCTGGTTCTTATCAGCTGTTTTTCTTTGGCTGACTGTCCAGATTGAGAGTGGACATTCCTCTGCAGATCTTATAGCATGAGAAGGCTCATACACTGGAATAGTTTTTCAAAATACCAAATATTTCATTCTAAGTAGTTAAATTCCTTCATCCATCTTGATAGAATATTATGGCACCTTATCAGCTTCTCAGTCTGGAAGAGCCCTCTCCCATATCCAGCCTGGAAACTTTATGCTGTTAAGGTCAGAGATCTGGGCGGCGAGCCAGCCCAGACAAGGGAGTGTGAGAGCCAGCAAAATCCAGCTGGGAGGAGACAAGCAAGCACTTTACACAAGGGAGTTTATTTATCAGAGCATCAAGCAAAAGCCATAGTCAGAGTTCCAAAAACCAAGGATCAAGAGATCAATTCAAAGTAGCAGGAACCGGGTGCTGGGAGCAAGGAACAGGCAAGAGGAGAGTTTGAAAGAAGTTTGCCACAAGCAAAGGAAATCTTCCAGGCAGGCAGTTATATAGCCCAAGACAAAGGTGCGGCTAGTCACTGCTTCCTGAACTTAATCAAGGAAGCGTCCCTTTGCTCAGCTTTCTTGAGTCTCCACCTTGTTTGTGGGCTGATTGGCACAGGCTCCAAACCATCTTCAGAATCGGATCCCTATTGCCCTAAAGGAGCAGACAGAGGAACGTCCATGCCTGCTTGGTCCATGGCAGCAGGGGGAGCTCTTGAGCTGCAGGACTCATCTCCACCCTGAGCAACAGAGACCAACAGCTTCTGCTTGTCATCAGCAGCTCTGACAGGGGCTTCAGTTATCACATTTGCATTATTACACTTCTAAAAAAAATAACGTCCACCCCAAATTATTTCCAACCTCAGCAAACCATGCCCCCATTTTTTTTAAAAAAAAAAACATTCTACTGTGAATCCAAGAAATCATTATTTCCAGAAACAAACACTGCTCTCCCCACCCCCTCCAAAAAAAATCTGAATAAACACTATATTATGTGGGGGGGGGGGTGTACATACCTTAATGTCATCTGTCAATTTATGGTGACTCCATAGATTTTATAGGGTTTTGTTAGGTGAGCAATGGCTAAGCTGGTTTCACCAGTTCCTTCCTCTAAAATATAGGCTACAGCACCTGGTATCAATTGGCAGTCTCCCATACAAATACTGACCACAGCTGACCCTGCTTAGATTCCAAGATTAAATGATATCTGATGCCTTTTTATATACACAAGTATACATATGAACAATTCACAGACAATGCCATAATATAGTCAACATGCCAGAAATAACTTGCTACAAAATTCTAAAGCAACAGAAACAAAGAGTACCGTATTCATAGTTGACACAATCAGATGTAGATAAGAAAGGATGTAGGTGGAATGCACAGGATTTCTAGATAGTATCCTGTTTAGAACATCCTTCTTTAGAACTGGTACTGTTCTAAAGAAATTATTTCTGCAAATGATGGGACAAAACCCTTTGAAACTGCCTCAAAATGGAGTTTTGTGTATCATGACTTTGTAATTTGATAATTTGCTTCTTTAAAAAATAATCATGTGCTTTTACAGCATTTTTATTCTTGTTTTTTAGGAGAGGAGCTGGACCAGTTAAGCAGGAGCAGGAATAACCAGAGTGCCAAGAAGGTGCCAGGGTCAAATACTGGCTCCAGCTATACCCTCCAACATTTCACAGATGAAATCTGGGACATCTGTGGCCAAGCAACATCAGAATGTGGTCAAGGTGGCAAATGCTATTAAGAAGGGAGAAGACACAAGCTAGGAGGAGCTGTAATCATGTGCTTTTGCCTGAATCTACTGAGAAGGGAAAGATTTAACCACAAGTAATCTGTTTGGATTAATTGGAACTGCCCCTGCCAAATCAGGACAGGAGGGTATGTCGACCAAACCTCTGGGTAACATGGCTCAAGCCCCTGAGGCACACCTCTGGCAGCACCCTCCACCTGCAGTTACCACCATTACCTGGAACCAGATCTTCTCAATATTTACTATGGTCCTAAGTCAGATCTGCAGCAGCAAACTGGAGTTTCTAAAATTTGCAATTCCCTCTGAGGTACACTTTACAGATTCTTAGATTAATTTCAAACTTGAGCATGGAGAACTTGGTTGGCGTCCCTCTATAAAATTTGCACATTTGTACCATAGCTTGGTCTCTGGAGCTCCCTTCTCAGAGGCTTTTTGCTGAGCTTTTATTGTTGGTAAACAATAGAAAGAATAACCTCAATTTGACCAGTTTTGGTGCACAACACTTAAGGAAGATTTGTCATTCTGTTGTTCTGTATTTTACTGTGGTTTTATTACAAAAGTTGTGCAGGAAGCTATGCATTAAGTGGGATGGTACTGGGAAAAAGTATGAATAAATTCAAACTATTAAATGTGAGTGTGTTATGTGCTTTCAAGTAATTTCTGATGTATGGCAAACCGAAGGCAACCCTATCATGGGTCTTTGTCCAGGGAGAATTTGCCTTTGTCTCTTGCTGAGGCTGAGAGAGTGTGACTTGCTCAAGGTCACCCAGTGGGTTTCCATGGCTGAGTTTTGAACCTTGGTCTCTAAGAGTCCTAATCCAACACTCAAGCTACTATACCACTCTGGCTCACCCAAAATTATTAAATATTTAAATTTAGTATTTAGTATTTAAAATATTGAGTAAATAACACATAATTGAGAAAGTATGTGCATGTTATTGCAAAATTATATAATATCATAGGGAATTCCTTCCTGTTAGATCAGATTCAAATTACCTTGAAGAAATCAGAGACTGTGATTTTTCAAATGTTAATTCCATGGACCCTGCTTTAGCCTATAGCTGAGATCACAAAAATTCTGTATAATGAGATTTAGTGGGATTTACTATGGAATAAATATAGCTATGACTACTGTTTAAAAGTCTAACTCCTATGAATGTTTCCCACCAGTCAGTCCCGCAGAAGGCATGAGGATTTTGACCCCCCATAAGAATTCTGCCTGCAATGAGATTTTCCTTCAGTCCCCAGATTTCTAGCATTTAGAAAAACAGTTTAGGCATCCAAAGAAAATGAGGAGGCAAAGGTGAAAAGAGAATGTGAACACAGCAAATATAAGAGTTCAAGGGATGAACAATTTTCAAAGTCGCCCTTTCTGAGGTGCTAGAAATTTAGAGACTGAAGGAAAATCAGGGAGGGAGCAGTATTTTTATTGGGGGGGCAGTTCCCCTATTTTGAAGCCGCCTCCATAGCTACACCGTGCCATTGAATATTGTGGGAGTTGCTGAGTAAACAACAAACACCAGAAATGAAAAGCAAGATATGTTTTCTGTTTCCACTAGAAATCGCTGGTTTTTGATGAATTATTGTAATGTCAATATTTGAAGACGTTTTATTAAAGATCACTGGGAAGGAATTCAAATTGATGACATATTAACCATAGATTTTATTTGACCGTGAAGCCACTCAGCATTTTTTTTTAATTTGTTTCTGCTGGCCATGTGGTAGAAAACAATAGAACATGGTAGTGGATGACAGAGTTGAGAACCCTCTGTTACCCTGTAAATTGGGGGTCCCAGGAGGAGCGCCCAAACTACCAAAACAAACTAAGCAAAGGTGGGGAAAATTAGCTGGAGCACTCTCTTGGCTAATGAGAGGCAGGGCAACGTAGCAGGATCTTTTACCCTATGTATACAGCATCAGGTCAGTGAGGAGGTAAATGGTTCAAACAATAATTAAGGTTTATTAAACAGTTATTAAAGAAAAGCACAAACACACTCCTAACTAGAGAAAGAAAATAGAATTTGAGGGGAATGGGTGATATGCCACCTGTCCTGTAGTCCTGGAGAAGCCTGATTGAAGAAGCGGAAACCCGGCGTGGCGGCCGAGAGGAGTCTGCTGAACCGAGCGGCAGCAAGGCAAAGTGAAGTTCGGGCGATCCAGCGAGAGCTCCGGAGAAGTTCCAGCGAGAGTTCCAAAGAGCTCTCTGAGCGGGTGATTTTTATAAGGGAAAGAACAACCGCAGGCTAGTCTGGTCTGGTCCAACTCAAAACAATAGGTTTTGAGTTAGAGACAAAGCCTCCGAAAGGTCAGAATTTGCATGATTAAGTTAAAGTCCGGCAGTTAAGTACCTTTGGTTCACCAAAGGCCAGGCCAGTACACAGTGATAACAATCCCCCCCTCCCGAAAATGGGCAATTTGACACAAATTGATCATTTTCCAATCAAACATTTCTAAAGGAATTTGGAGCCGAATGGCAGTCTACAGATCCCGGAGATGTATCACATCAAGGGATTTCACAACATTACTAACTAAATAAAGCAGTCCCTAACTAAACAACATCCTAACTACATATACAAGAATGCACAAATGGCAATCAATGCAATTATTAACAAACAGTAATGTGGGCAGTTTTGAATAACAAAATGCAATGATTAACAGCAGAGAAGAATGCGGGCAGTTTTCAATAATGGACAATTGCAACATGCAATAATGGTTTCAAGCAATGAACAATGAAAAGACGGGCAATATAACACATTAATGGCTAGGCTACAAATGTGGGCAAAATACTTGATCAATAAAACAGATGACAATTGAACACGGGCAATACTTAAACAAATGAACAATAAAGATGAATGCAGCCAATAATCCAAATGGGCAAAGTCCAACAATAGGGGATGCGGGCAAGTTAAATAGTCCGGTGATGAGGGCATGGAAAATGTAGGAGTCCAAGGAGTGAGGCACAAACAAAGTCTCTGCACCCCCCAGAAGCAGGAAAGTTCGGGGTCTGGAAAATGCAGGCAAGCCGACGGCTCCAATGGGGCTGGAACTATAGCAACGAGTCCTGTTTTGACGGCCTAAATAGTTCAAGTCCATGGTCAAGCTAGCCCAGGTGCACTAGCTCTTTGCAGGATCAGGCTTGCAAAGTGGCAACTGGAATAGTCCAAAATGGAAAGCAGGCGGGATGCGGGCAGTGTAGTCCATGGAATTCATTGAGGAACGGTTGGCTGTGGTCCCCAGCTGTAGCAACAGGAACAGGATGTCGTCTCGGGCTTGGTCCCTCCACTGGAGTCGGTGTCTGGAGATTCACACACACCCCCACGGTGCTCGGGGTGGATGGACAGGTCCGGGGATGATCGGCTTACAGGAAGGAGCAATCTGTAACTTTTGAAAGGAAGACTGACACCAGTACTACCAATACAATCGGTTAATGCAAATCCTTGGCACGAAGCCTCCTGGAAACCAGGTTTGAATTTGGTCATCATGACTTAAAAGATCTGGAGATGTGAGGGTTTAAAAGGCATCGGATCCTATAGTGTTCATGACCAGGGGATGGCCGTTGGTCGATGGCGATGGCGAGATGATTGCATCGGGACTTGCATCTCACTTGCTAAGCCTGGAGAGGCCGGTGTTTACCCAATCCCAGCAGTGCCATGAGACTCCCATTTGATGAAAGTTCCATTTGCACTCTGGTCCGGGCCACACACAGGACCTCAAGCACACCCCTCCCTCTCTCAGACCCAAAGCTGGAGCTCCAAGCCTGATGATGTAACCCGAGGGCTTGGGGCGGCAGGGACTAGCGGTTGGATGCTAGTTCCGAGGCAACCACATCACCGTCCAAAGAAAACACAAGCTGGACTCCAAGGGCAGGCCTGGAAGATTGGCCGCCCGTGGATAGGCTTTTTGAAGCCAATCGGGATACCTAACACAAATACTACACTACACTCTATACTATCTTTAACTATTTACAAATATCACCATCTACGCCTTGGAGTCTGTTGGTAAAACTTTCCGGCTTGAAGCTGGAAGATCTGTTTCTTGGCCCACAGAGCCAGTACAATCAAACAAATGACAAGTATGATCAGAAATATTATTAGAACTATCAACGGGTACATGGCATATTGGGCAATGGTCTGTCCGGAAGATGACCAATTAAAAATGTCCCACCAAGAATGTTTCGTAGCAGCTTCTAATTCTACAGAGGATTTTACAACCTTTTGGGCAGAATGGTCCACATTTACTACAATTTGTGGAGGGTGTGTGAAACCTCCTTTACTTGGTTTGCCAGATTGGTGAAATTCCTGAGCCATGAAGACAAAGGGATTTCGTCGCTAAGATGGAATCCATCTAGTTCGGATTCCCGGGGTGCGTACTCGATTTCCAGAATATAGTCTCACCTTTCCTGGCGTATATAAAAATCTTGGCCAAAGCAATCCGTTACATGCTGGCCACAAAAGCAAGGATTACCGGCCGATCGGTCAATCCAAATGGGGGTGCCACTAGGCACTAGGGTTACACTCTCACACGGAGTACGTAAACAAAAACAATCTTTGGTAAGCTGGGACATTACTGTGCAGTTGACTGGGACCAAAACATACTCAGAGATACTACTATGTTTAGCACTATCGATGTTATGAAAACATTGCACCCAATGCTGGTGGAACAAACATCCGGATCCAATGAATGTGTACCATTGGACCAATGGTATAACGTTAACGGTAACAAATTGGCATTGACAGCTATAAGTGGAAGTCCTAAATAAGATAGAGGATGTATGATTATCGTATCCAGAATCCTTTCATGGGCAACGTCTACCGTGAGAGTTAGGATCTGCCAGGTAGCGTGCCGTATCTTGGCCAAAGGGGCAGGGTGTTCCAGCAATTCTGGGTATCGCTCTCTTAATAGGCTCGGGAGCTCAGGGTGTAGTAAGCCCATGAGACTGGCCTGGATCACCTGAGCGGCAAAGGTGATCACGTTGCTTTGCAACTGCGTACACTGTATCACAATTGCCAAATCGTGGGTCGTGTTCTGTAACACGCAGCCAAGGTCAGCTATTATATCACGCTCGGCGCCAACCCATTGCGGTAGCAGTTGGCTAATCAAATCCATGCCTTTTGCCAAATTTGTGAGACCTGCGGCAGAAGATATACCTAAATCCTTTGTTTTAGTGCCAATCGCACCTAATTTATTTGCCAACACTTCTTTACTAATGGTATTGAGAATGGTGCCGCCAATTCCAATGCCACCTAAAATAGTTCCCAAAATGTCTCGCTTAGGGCGAGAGTGTGGTGGGAGAAGGACAGCCAACGTTTCTCCCAGTGTTACCATTGTTTCCCAGCCAATTTCAAATAGGGCACGCAGGTCGGAAGCACTTTAGAGATGTTGACGACGGTGAAATTAAGCACCATCATCGTGAGCATGGGTTGAATGGTGGAATAGGCTGCCATTTCTATGTCTTTGTGGATTACGGAACTACCCACATACATAGCCGGTCGCTTACCTGAAGGGGTCCCGCATCGTGGAGAGTCGGGACACCATTTTTCCTGCACATGAATGCGCAACCTGTTGGAGTCTTGGTGAAATTCTGGCATTTGAACATGAATGTCTCCCATAACCATTTGGGACAACACTCATCCATGTCAAAGGTGACTGTGACCAGTGCTTCCTTGCGGAGATTGGTCTGAATCACTCTAACTGTTGTAGGGGCTGCCTCAGTTAACACGTCCACGTGTATGGTCACGTTGTGCTTGGCGACAGCCATGGTTAGGCTTGCGCCAAGCCAGTCATTGGAATACACCACCATGTGTGTGAACAACTGAAAGGGGTACCGCTTCTGATACCAAGGGTACAACACTGATTTACGGAGCATGGCTTCTGTTTCCGGGTAGGGGTTCCAGTGGCAGATAGCGTGTATGTTATACTGCCAATCTGAATATATATAACTAATCTCTGGGGAGACTCCTATTCCACAGGCGTATCTGAACAGTAAAGACAGCACAGCAAACCACACCGACGGGTCCATTCCATCTCCCTGTAGGAAACAGAGATGGAATCTCTGTCAAAACCATAGAAAGGGACTATTTACAAAAAGGGAAGGGGAAGAGGCCTGAGCCATCTCCTCAAGGGGGCCTCCATCCCATGAAGGGAGACAAAGTTCTGCCTATGTGGAGGCGTGCTATCACAGGGATTTCCCGGTCTGGGGGTTTCCCTTTCCAACCCTTGACTAGGTTTGCCAAAAAGATCAGCAGGAGCGCCATGGCTGACTCCTGGGTGGAAACCCATTTTCCAAATCCAGAGTGGAGGTCTGGGTTAAGCCCAAGGACCTCCAGTACAATAGCCTTGTCCAGTAGGATGGTAACTGAGAGTGAGCCAAGAACTAAACTGCCCCATCTCACAACCACCAGACTCACAATCATAATGCTGCGAGGGCCTTTAAGGGCAAAATGACAGCAAAACATCCAGAAAGGGAGGCGGGCTGTAGCCACAATCACCTCCTTGCCCATATCTAGCATCTGTTCAGGAGCTGACAAAACTACACTGGGGACCGGAATGGCGCTGCCGCCCTGCGCAACTGAAACTACCTGAGGTCCCTGCCCTAATGACCTTGGGAGCATGTCCTTGCTGCAAGCAATGAACTCGGGATTACATGGGAGAATGATGCCCAAGAGGCCATCACTATCGCCACAGCTTTCCCAAGCCAAAAACCTACAACAGAACATCTCCAAAGGACGCGGAATGTCCTTCCAGGTTAGCACCAAATGACCCCCCCCCCCGCCATATCCAGAAGACTGGACATGTTCAGGCGTAGGCTTGCCGGGACTAACCGGTTCAAGGGGCGGCACACTCAGTGCCGCACCAGGGTTTACCTCAAGGGTGGCAGGAGGGTCTCCCCCCTTGGTCTCGGTGCCTGCCTTCACCTGGGGTTTCCGTTGCCTGTGTGGCCGGCCTTAGCCACCACATGGCTTCGGAACCTGTAGGACCGAGGGCACCCCTAGTCCAAATCCAAGTCCCATGGACCGCCAACCAGAGGTGGGCCATTCGTGACGGCCTGGACCAATGCCTCTTCAGAGCATCCAAAAGCTTGAAGTGGGCTTCCCGTCTAGGGAGGTCCTGTCTATCCCTGCCGAACGCAGCATTCCCCAAATTCTAGCCCTATCTGTGGGAGACGGCTGGGTTGAGGGCTCGTACCCGCAAAACGTTTCCCTGGGAAAACTGGACTCAGAGAACTGCTTGAAGGCAGTGGGCTGCTGTGAAGGATTCCCTGCCTTGCCGGGCTGGCTGCGGGAGTCCCTTCCCTGCCACTGCCTATCCTGTCAGGGTCGCGAGTTCCAGTTCCCTCATGGAACGAATTCGGTGCCGACTTCCTGTGTTGGGAATGGGGTCCGTAATTGGAGTACGTTACCTCTGATAGGGGTTCCCAATTCCCGGGGTCTCTCCTGTGGGCCTTTGAAGGAGGTCACAGGGAGTCCACCTCTCGCAACAGGTTGGCGACCCTGCAGATGTTGTTCCCAAACTCTTCCCAAGATGTCACAGTCGAGTCTACCAAGCCCAGGGCCAATCTTGTCTCATAGTTCAAGCCTCTGTACAATGGAATCTTGAACTCCACTTGATCAAAATTGTGCCCATGAGCCGTTAGGGGCACCTTCTCAGCTAAAATGGCGAGTAGCTGCTTCCGCACCACGTAAGCCTCAGGGTTCTCTTGAGGACCCTGTTGCTCCATGACGTAGAGCGCACTCGCACTCTGTCCAGGCCAAAGGATCCTTACGACCTCTCTCATCCAGTCGTGTGCCTCGAGTTTAACCAAACCTCAAGCCACCATGGCCAATTCAAGAGTAGGAAGGTCCAACGAGGACATGCAAAGGCTAGCCAATTGGGTCAGGTCCTGGCCATTGGCTGTTGGGTGCGAATGCGTCACCGCATTGAGCCACATGATGCTGGTGGACCGGTTCAGGGGTCCTAACTGATCTGCAATTGCCTTTGCCTCAGTTGCACACCAGGGGATTCTAGCCTCAGTGATCTGAGTCTCCTGGGTCTCTTCACCACCACTGCTAGCCGGTACGGTCCTGCGAGTCATAGGCCACGTCTCAACTGGGTGGACTGGCACCTTAGGGGTTTCCCAGTCCGGATTGTGCGGGGAGGATGCTAGGGTGTCTGCTGGCAAAGAGTCCTCTTGGGCAAAACTAGGGAGCAACTCTGGACACACCGCCGAAATTAAGGCCTTACACGTCTGGAGCTGACTTTCCAAGGCAGCAATCTGCTTATGGCAGGTTACATGACTAACAGCCTCCTGCTGTTCCTTAACCTGGTTGACCATGAACTTGGCTGCAGCTCGAGCATGATCAAGCTCAGCCTCTAAGGCATGGGCTTTCTCCTCCCACGTCTGGGCAACTAGTGTGACATCACTAAGCTTCTGGGCTGAGGCCTGCGCAACAGAGGCAAAAGTTACCTTGTCCGCCCTCAAGGTCTTGATCTCGGCATGAAGCTGGGCATTCTCCTTCTCCATTTCTGCTAGCCTTCCCCAGGTCTCAACTAGGGCACTGCTAGCGTCTCTAGCCACAAGCCAAAGTCCCCAAGCTGCCAACGAATCCTTCAAAGGCCCGAATGGGTTCTTTGATTTACACGCCAGGGCATACGCTTCCTGGAGAGAGGCGAAGGGATCGGCCGTCTGGAAGACAGAGTCCTTCCAGGGGCACTTTCCCTTACCTAAAACCCATCTCTCCAACTTCCCATGGACCTCCTCCTCACACATGAGGTCCTTAACTACCACAGGGCTTTCCTTAGCCATCTCTACCTACACTACACAACAACACAGCACAAATTCCTACACAATACGGGATCAGGACCTGGAGAGACGGGGAGGATCACCTAGACCCCTGCGGGAGCTAAGGAAAACGAACTCTGGAACTTTGCTAAGGAAGAGGGAAAAGGAACCAAACTCCAGCCTGCCCAAACGAAGGTCACTTTTGTACGCTCAGGACAGGTTCTGCACCTCGACAGCACTGACGACAAAAGGACAAGGACAACGGTTCAGGGATGGGGAGGCCACCTATGCTCAGTGGGGGAATCCCTCAGGAGCGCTCCCTAGGCTCACTGGAAGGGGGGGGTGATGAACTCAAAGGAACTTACCCAAGCAGCAGGGGAAGAGGAACAAGGAACCCAAAACTGAACCGCCCCTATTCTGGTTTTCTGGGTGAGGGGTACCTCCTCTACCTTGGGCTAAACCGCTAAACCCACTGCTAGGTTGGGACTCACCACCCAATCCTAACAAGACGGCAATATCGGGACGCACCCGCAAAACTGAGAAGTCGGGAATCACCACCCACGCCTTCTCCAATACAAACCAAACCAAAGACCAAGGGAAACTCACAAGGGGGCAACGAAAGAAGCAGGGTTGCTCCTTCCGTGCTTATGTGCCTTACTGCTAAGGTGTTGAATGAGTGTGGACTGTTCCTAATGTGCTAGCGTCCTAACACTTCGGATCCCAGCCCACGATAGACCCAAGATGGGGAGGTGGTTCCCAGGAGAAGCAAGAGAGGGGTACAAATATCCACCCAATAGAAATACTGCACAAACATACAGAGATCACACACACACTATCCTGCCTACCAACGCTCTAAAACCACTCACTGAACGTTTCCTAAGTCAGTACCGCCCGATTTGAGGAGGTTCCGGATTCCTTCTCAAATTAGGGGTACCGGGGCTGCCTGCATTTCTCCACCACTCTGTTACCCTGTAAATTGGGGGTCCCGGGAGGAGAGCCCAAACTACCAAAACAAACTAAGCAAAGATGGGGAAAATTAGCTGGAGCACTCTCTTGGCTAATGAGAGGCAGGGCAACGTAGCAGGATCTTTTACCCTATGTATACAGCATCAGGTCAGTGAGGAGGCAAATGGTTCAAACAATAATTAAGGTTTATTAAACAGTTATTAAAGAAAAGCACAAACACACTCCTAACTAGAGAAAGAAAATAGAATTTGAGGGGAATGGGTGATATGCCACCTGTCCTGTAGTCCTGGAGAAGCCTGATTGAAGAAGCGGAAACCCGGCGTGGCGGCTGAGAGGAATCTGCTGAACCGAGCGGCAGCAAGGCAAAGTGAAGTTCGGGCGATCCGGCGAGAGCTCCGGAGAAGTTCCAGCGAGAGTTCCAAAGAGCTCTCTGAGTGGGTGATTTTTATAAGGGAAAGAACAACCACAGGCTAGTCTGGTCTTGGGCAAAAACAATAGGTTTTGGGTTGGAGACAAAGCTTCCGAAAGGACAGAATTTGCATGATTAAGTTAAAGTCCAAATTGACAATAGTATAGCTGGTATGTAAATGCAGCTAGCTCAGCAAAGTACCTAGCTCACCAGGATGTCCTCTCAGGGCAGAGGATCCCTTTGTGGTAACGTGCATATGTAATGAGGGTGCTTGTTTCGGGAGGTCCCCTAAAGCAGAACTGGCAATATCTGGCTTGTTTTGGTGAGAGCAGCAATCAGTAGCCATGCCTAGCTTCACGCTTGTTCGGCGGGCCTCACAAACACTTGGCTAGTGGCAGAGTAGGGCCGAATTATGATATCAAAATGATATCTTTGGTTCGCCAAAAGCCAGGCCAGTATGCAGTGGTAACACCACTGTGTTTCACATTCTTTTGAGACCAACACTATAATGTGACAGCATGAGTACCTGAAACTCTGCTTGTCATGCCAGTGAGACTTTGAAAATTATTCACCACTTGAACTCTTATATTTGCTATGGTTTACATTCCCTTTTCACTTTTGCCTCCCCATTTTCTTCAGATGCCTAAACTGTCCCAATCAATCCTCTCTCATCCCATTTTTTCAGCTGAGTTTTTCAGCAAACTGAGTTCAAAGTGTAAAACTAGTTTGCACTTAATGCAGTGGGGAGGCTAGGAGAGGAGTAGACAGTCTTGCCATTAGTAGATTCAGACAACAAACAAGATGCTATAAAAGCACATAATTGTAAAAAAAACATAAGAAGCAAATCATGGAATTACAAAATCATGATACACAAAACTCTGTTATGAAGCAGTTTGAAAGGGTTTTCTCCCATCATTTGCACATACATTTTGTCTATGTTACCCTGAGCCTGTTAGCATCCAAGATGTACCCAAGATAACTAGAGTAACCAAGATAAGGAACCAAAAAGAGGGACTGGTGATTAAATCAGAATAACTGAAGAACTGATGGTCAAGAACATTCTTGTTTCCAATCCCTCTATATTAAATTCTCAAATTTTCCCATCAATAGCTATGGACAACTTTCTCCTGTCTCTGGAGACATCTAACCATTGCTTTTTATTGTGTACAAGGAATTTAACTTTTTAAAATGAAATGTTTAGCACTTTGAAAAACTGTATCTCCATGTATGAGCCTGCTTATGCCCTAAGATCTGAAGGGGAGGGCTTTTTCTCAGTCCCACCACCATCTCAGGCATGTTTGGTGAGGATACAAAAGAGAACTTTCTCTCAAGTTATGGAGCTCCCTTTTCCAAGAGGTCCAGTTGATCATCTCCCTGCTGTCTTTTCATTGCCAGGTAAAGACCTTTTATTTAAGGAAGCTTTGGAGTTTTAGTGTATGTGAGAGATAAAGTTTTTTATGGGGACTGTAGCATTTTTATTTTATGTTTTTGAGCATCTTTTAATGCTGTTTTTAATCATTTTTAACTTGTGTTTTTTTAAACAGAAATTTAGTTTGTGTTTTAGCTTTGGTATTAACAGTATTTGAATTATGCTATGCTTTTAAATGTTGTATACCACCTTGGATCCCATGTTGAGAGAAAGGTGGGATATAAATCAAATAAATTAAATCAATTAATCAATGTTGCAACCACAGCAATCTATCTCTACCCACCCATACAGTAGTCACAATGATGATAATGATGATGATGATGATGATGATGATGATGATGATGATCCTCATCCTCATCATCATTCACACAGCTTTCCATGACAATGAGTTATGAAGGGATAGGGTTGTCTTTCATCCTACTAGTTTCCTTTTTCCTCCCAATATATTTTTATTTATGTCTGAAGACTTCAGCTTTACCTGCCAACCTTTCTTTTGTACAGGAATCAAGTGGGTTTAGCTGTCATTTCAGAAACAGAAGAAGAATCAAATCATTATTGGTATTTCTGATACATTTGAAATATTCCCTTTCCGGATTGTTATCAAATTATAGTTCAAGTATTTAGAAGCATGAAGCCGCCAGCTAACAATTGCTATACTCCAAAGCATATGCTACAAACTGCCTCAGGCTGAGTTCAGTTTCTGTTATTGTACTAGCAAGAATCAGTAAAGGGAAAAATTTGAATGCAATCTCTGTTTTTATGAATTACATTCATATACTGCGTTGTTTGCCTTCAAGTCATTTCCAACTAATGGTAACCCTAAGGTAATCCCATCATGGGATTTTCTGGACATTCTCAATAAAATATAGCATCAGAAATCAACATACGTGGGCTTATACAATAGCGCCTTAACAATAAAGAATATATAAGCTTTGAAAACATTAATTGTTTTTAGTAAAGTTTTTAATCTTCATAGTTTAATACAGAGATTAAAAGTAGAATTAAAATTCTAAATTCTATCTAAATTCCAAGTTCTTAATATCTCTAAATAGGTTGCTCAGGACTCCTCCAAATATTGTCTGCAGCTTGTGGTACTTGCAGCTATCGTTTTTTTGAAAAGAAATCAATGATGTTTTATTGTCCCAGACAATTTGCTGGCAATTCCCAGGAGCAGTTCCTATTCCCAGTCAGAGGGCATTAAAAAAAATACATAAATCTGAGAAATATTGAAAGAAAAAAGTCCCAAGGGATTCCATTTCCTTATTGCTTTCCCTTTGCCTCCTTCCCCAACACTGTAAAAGAGGTTTCGTTGGCTCTTGCTTTTCCTCCAAAAAGAACTCACAGAGAACAAGTGGATGCACAGTGCCAACAGTTGGTGATACCTGGTAAAACACAGGGAACTAAGCTGCAAGAGCTCTCACTTTGGTTGTACAAAGTGGGTAAACATTTCTAATATCTGTACATCAGAGTGATAGTGTTAATAATTAAAGTTATACTTTTGTCCATGAATAATAAACTATTAACTACTAAATTCAACTGCAGTTCTCCCTCTACAGTTGCAGGTTTGACCTTTGTGAGTTTGATTATTCCCAAGGTGTCCACTTGCCTCATTGTTCCCCTCTCATTCCCTGGCCTTTTGCCCAGACATGAAGGCAGAGCGTGCGGGCGACAGGCAGCTGAATGGAGTGGGCGGGAAGTTTTCCTCCTCCATTTGCTTGCCTGTCACTCACACGCGCAGAAAGAAGGAAGAGTGTATGGGCAACAGGTAGGCAAACAGAGGGGGAGCCCCCGGAGGGAATGGGAAGAGGAACACTCATTCAGGTGGGAGGGAATTATTTGCATTTTTTTAAACTTTTGCAAGGGGTCTGCACTCTGAAACTTAGGCCCTTTCTGCACAAGATGGCAGAAACACCTCATGGCATCGTAGAAGTGGAATTTATGGCTGCATTTCTGCAATGTTCCTGCATCGCGGCATTCCGCACCATCCTCTGCTTGAGGCGGCGAAGACCGCTTTCTCGTTCCGCACTATAGCATTCGTCACCACTCCCCTGCTCCACCTATGACCCACCCCAACCCATTTCATTGGATCCCTTTTTTAAAAAATCTTGGGAAGGACGTCCCTACACAGACATGACATCATGTGTGCTGAGCTGGACCCGCCCTGAACCCGCCCCTTCCTGCGAGAATGCGCTTCAACGGTTCCGCATGTAGTTGTAGAAACATAGTAAAAGCGGTCTCAGGGAGTGAAAACACATTTTTTCCATTGCTCAAATACAACACTTTAACAATAGGCAAAGGCATGCCAGCAACTTAACATCAACTTAATAGCGATGATGTCGTATGGATGCATGCCTCCTCAAGCCGTCGTAGCTACTCAGTGACTACACAGTGCGGAAAGGGCCCTAGTGAAAATCAAGGGGCCATTGTATAAGTACCATACCTTTTTTATTTAGAATAATAAAGTAATACAGTTTTGCAACCCAACACTCTTCTGATAATTTTTGACACCAAGCATTAAGTTTATAACTGAGTCCTTGTGTGTATTCTCCTTAATAAAATATTACTACTTATACTAGGTGCTGCAGACTATATTTCAGAGAAAGGAATTGCCAAAACCACCTCTGAATATTCCTTGTATAAGAAAACTCTAAGAAATCCATGGAGTTATCATAAGTTAACAGGCAAAGTGCAGGCACACACACATACATTTTTAGCATTTACAGTTTCTCTTCAAAGGTTATCTTACCTTCAATAAACTGTGAGAGAAGTGAGCTACCTCCAACGGCTTCTCAGCAACTCCCATAAAGATTTTATGTCAATGGATGTATAAATTGATTTACCACAGATATACTTGGGAATGAAAAATCCATGTGAGTGAAATTCTCCAAAAACAAAGAGATCCATTCATTAGGTACTAGAGTCACATGATTTACAGGAGGTATTTGCAATGGTCTCTGAGAGACTCACAAAAGGTTTTGAGATGTGATGCTTTCAGATCATCCTCAAACACCCAGGTGGCAGAGGCACCCTGCAACCATGTGAGATCCCATAACTTGCCATTCTGAGTTTTCTCTTCCAACTTCAGATCTCCCTCTGACAACAGAAATAGAGACCAACAACATGCTATAGCACATGGGATATATTCTGAGAGACCACAGGATTGACAAAACATGACTTCAAGAAGTATAAAACATTAAAGGTTGTTATGTTGGCACTGAACATCCTATACTGGTCAAGGCAAAACAAGAAGGTTCTGCAAAGTCCTTAGCTGAAGACATTTTGAGAGAGAAAAAATCCAGGCTCCTCCATCCAGAGCTGTAGAGATCTACATCCTGTCAGGAGAGAAGAAGCACAGATAATACTCACGCAAACAGTTACAGCTCTATTTCCTTGTAACTCAACCTGGTTTATCACATGGACAGAGGAATGTTGCAGCACACACACCCCTCTGTTATCTCTTTCCTCAGGTGGAAAGTAATGTGTCTGCAGAGAGGAGGTTTTTGTTTACACGGAGGCTGTCCGTGCAAGCACAAACCCTGGAAAACCAAGAGAACTTGGCCATGTGGAATGCATTCACAGAAACAGGGAATTCCTCCCTGCCAACAAACAATTTTTTACCTGAGGAAACTGGCAACAGAGGATTATAAGTCGTGACACCTGTACAGCTTGTGCAATGTGAAGAAACGAGAGTGAACAATGAGTAAATAGAGCTTTTACATCTGCATAGACTACAATAAAGATAAGGAAGCTTAAGGATCCAGTTTTGTCTTATCTGTTCAATTGCTTCCTTGAGTGTAAACTGATATTTTCAGGTTTTACTTCATTACCTGTCACTCCTCTTTCTCCAGTCTTTGCCTTAGTGATGAAGCCAGCAGCCTCTGCTTTTTCCTGTCTATTACACTTGTAATTTCATTCATACTTAAGATAATTCATTCTAAGCTATTAGTTTACATACAAAGCCTACACATTCACAATTTCCAGGGGAAGTCAACTTTATTTAATGTAGTTTATTTAGTATTTTGCCAGATGACATTGAACCAAGCCAATCAGAAGTAGGCTGTTCTATATCCAGGTGAACCACAAATTGATAAAATGGGAAAGTTTGTGGAACTATAGCTTGCAACATACTCATAATTTGACAAAAGAGAATGCCATCCAAGAAATGTGGATGTTTTCAGTATATAAAGAGCAGTCTAGTCTGGAAAATACAACCTTGGCTTAGGCCCTTTCCACACGAGAAGAGGAATTCGCGTAGTGAGGGTTCCGGCCGGTTTTTACCGGGTTTTTTTGTATCCGCGCTAATGCGCGCTCTCTATTCATGCGTCTTATGCTTGATCCGGCTTAGCGCGGTTTCAGAGATCCACACGTTGCCGTCCTGACCACCCCCGCTATTAACATAACCCCGCCCACTATGGCTGTGATAGGCTGATTTCGATTTGAAGAAAAGGCACGTTGCGTCGATACGTACCCGCGCATGCGCGCACGTACGTATGCAAGGTCCTCCCCCAACGCCTCCCGCCTTTCGCTGCCACCCCCCACCTCTGGCTAGTGCGTCGGTTGGTGCCGGTCGTTGTGCTTCCTGCTTCGCCGATTTTCTGGCTTGTTCGTGGCTTTGCGATGGAGGGCGAGGTTCTCGATGACCTGGTCAGGTTCCTGGGGCCCTTTGTTGCGGTCCTGGGTGTAGTGGTGGCCACCATGCAAGAACAATGGGCCAGAGATCGAGCGAGGAGGTCCAGGCTCCATCGCGACCATGAGGAGGAGGACGTTTTCTATGCGCCCCTTCTGAGAGGACACTCGCGGCGTCTCCCACGCCCCAGAAGGTGGTGGGTCAGGGAGAGGATGCGGAGGACATGGTGGGCTGAGGAGGTGCTTGCTAAGTGGGACGATGACCAGTGGCTCTACCACTTTCGCATGACGAAAGCCACCCTCTTCGAGATCGCCGACCGTCTGCGTCCCACACTTGAGAGGAAAGCCACAGAAATGCGTCAACCCATATCTGTGGAGGAGAGAGTGGCGATTACCATGTGGTGGTTGTCAACGCCGCTTATATATCGCAAAACGGTGAACACCTTCGGCTTGGGGATCTCCACAGTCGCTGTGATTGTCATTGAGGTGTGTCTGGCGATAGAGCAGGTCCTCCTGTCGTCCACCGTTTCCCTTGGAGACTATCGCAGAGTGAGTACTCTACATCCATCCACCCTCTCTCCCTCCCTCCCCCACGCCCCGACGTCTCCCGGTGACGCTATCTCAGCCCAGACCGTTCCGGCCACCATCCCTGCACTGGCCACGCCACGCGCGCGGCCATCCGCGGCCCTCCGTCCCCCCTTCCCACCTCCATCCACCCTTTCCCCTCCCGCCCTCTCTCCCTCCCTCCCCCGCGCCCCGACGTCTCCCGGTGACGCTATCTCAGCCCAAACCGGTCCCGCCGCTATCCCTGCACTGGCCATGAAAGGAGTAATGTTTGTTTGTTGTGTTGCCACCCATTGCAGGTCATGGATGGATTCCATCGCATGGGATTTCCCCAATGCATCGGCGCGGTTGATGGTACACACATTCCTGTGCGGCCACCAAAAGGAAGAGGGGAAGAGTTCGTAAACCGCATGAGCTCCTTCTCCATTCTCTTGCAGGGGATGGTGGACCATGAAGGACGCTTTTTGGATATTGTCCTTGGCTTTACAGGCAGAACGCATGACGCGTTTGTTTTCCGTCACTCCTCCTTGTGGCACGCCATGGAGGCTGGACGGTATGTTCCTGGGAACCCTACCATCACCATATATGGCGTTGCCATTGGTCCAGTCATCCTCGGAGATGCAGCGTACCCCCTGTCAAGGTGGTTGATGAAGCCATACGGAGGGGCCATGGACCCAAGGAAGTTGGCTTACAACAGGGTTTTCAACCGCTGTCGGAACGTGGTGGAGCGGGCCTTTGGAAGGCTCAAGGCACGGTGGGGCTGCCTCTCAGCTCCCCTAACCGTGTCCGAGAAGAACTACCTTCCCGTTATATCTGCCTGCGTGGTCCTCCACAACATCTGCGAGTCAAAGGGCCACATCCTGCACCCCGACCTTGCTCCCCCCACCTCTGCACCTCCCACAAACACGGGATGACTTCCGACCCCACTCCTCCGCCAGGAGGCTCCGTGAAGGGGAAACAGTTAGGAATGCCATTGCAAGCCTTATTGCCGAGGACAATGTTCAGTCCTAGATTTGTAGTTTTCTCCCTTGTTTGTAATTGCAATTAGAAGGTGTTTTGCCCCTCCCCATTGTAAATACTTTCCCCTTTACAAATAAACTTTACACTGGTTTTGTTGCTAAAATAACAGGGATTGTTTTTATTATTTCAAAAACACAAAAACAACATGAATGGCAAACAATAGTACTGACTTCAAAGGAAAACAAGATATATGGCAACTCCCTTTCATAGGAGAAATAGGAAACATATAACTTTAAACAGTTAGATCATGGATATTGCTAACAAGTTAACGGGGCCATATTTGTACCCATCCAAATGGGCAGGTAGGTGGGGAGATGCATTTCTCAAGGGCTGTACCTGTGGCAGGGTCTCTTGACCCTTGGGAAATGTCGTCTTGCCACCTGCTGCTGGGAGGAGGTCGATGGGCTTCCCCATTGCAAGGCTCTGGCCTGGTTCGGGCTCAGTTTGTTCGGAAACCACACTGCCATCATTCCTGGGGAGGATTGCAACATTTCTTGCATTCACTGCATCCGCGATTGCGGACATAACCCTGATACATTCCCTAAGCAGGGAGAGCAGCTCCCTGCGTTCTTCTGTCGCTGTGGTACTCTCATGCTGGAACTCCCTGGCACGCATGTCCCTGTTGAGCTCCTGCTGCTCCCGTATGAGATCCATGGTAGCTATGGTAGCAGCGGGAAGGTTCTCACTACGCCCCACTGCAGTGGTCCTATGGCGCGACATGTGTAGTCTGGACCGGGGAGACAAGCCCGCGGCGGTAGTGCTGCGTGTCACCTCTGCTGTACCGTTGCTTGCCTCATCTAGGGAGAGTGAAAGCAAAACGGAAGTAGCATTGTACAGGTTAATGGGATGTGATTTTTGAAACGTAACACACATTCCTGTGAGGGCCACACAAAACTGCATGCCGGGCAGCGGCAAAGCCAATCACATCTCTCATCATCCCATGTAACATCACGTCTCGTGTCACATCTGAGGAGTGACAGCCACAGCGAATACCTAACTTTAGGAGAAATGTGTGCAGGGAGAAGGGAAGCAACAGGAACCGTGCATGCAAACAATTATATGTCTAGTTTCATGGATCCTGCTCACTTGTGAGACACCAGGCTTGACTGTTGTGCAAAAGGTCCAGCAGGAAGGTTCCTGTACCTTCCGGCCAACACCTCTAGTGCTATGGTGACAAGGTGTGGAGTAAGGGTGGTGGTTAAAAACTCACCTGTACCAGTGGTGTTGTCATTTTCCGCTCTAGATGTCCCAGGATGAACTGGCGTGTTGCTGGTGTCGTCCATGCCTGCATCGGGGGATAGGTTGCGAGGTGTGAAAGAACAAGTCTGCTGAGAATGCATTCTGCATGGCTCCCGGCGGCCCCCTTCCCGGCCTTCCCCCCATTGACCTATGCACATTGATATCCAGCTGGAAGGGACCAGGCACATACTGCGCGCCGTTTGCATGCTCCCACACCGTTAGCATACCCAGAGATCCACAGGAATCAAAGAGTTCAGACAACTTGGCCGTTTTGGGGAGCAAAAGGGCTTGCTATCGAGTTAGTGAGTAAGTAGTGATGCAGGAATTGAAAGGTAGGTAGCATGCACATTGCAAAAGCATTCTTTCCGCTTCATAGCAGTCATGCCCAAGGGCTATTGCGACCCAGGGAGATAAAGCGAAGCTTATACGTTTGTTGCCACACTAACAACCTGCCTTACCTGATGTCTCCGCATCAGAGGTATCCGGGGAATCCCCAAAAAGCTCCTGGCTATGGGCACGCTCTGGAGCACAAAAAGGGAAAGGAATGGGTGGAATTTCCATGCATAGATGAGTTAGTGATACAAAACCAAGATGAGGGTACCCCTGTTAACATTCATACCTTCTGATGCTGCAGCCCCCTCCACTCCGTGATCCCCGTCCTCTGCAATCTGTAGGCTCGCGATGACCCTTGGTGGGTGTGCACCCGCGTCACCACCCAAAATTCATGACAGCTCCTCGAAGTAAGGACAGGTAACCCGGGACGAGCCTGTCCTTTTATTTGCAGCGACCGCATGACGGTAGTCCAGCCGCATCCGCTTAGTTTTTGTGCGGCATTCTTCCGCTGTCCTTTTGTGCCCTCTTCTTTCCATTTCCCTGGCTATTTCTTCAAATATTTCGATATTCCGGTAGCTTTCCTGAAGATCCGCCTGGTACTTCTGTTCGCCCCACACTTCAAGGAGATCCTTTACCTCGGAGTGGCGCCACGCGAACCCCCTGCCTTTTGCCCTGCTTCTCCTCGGGTTGACCTCTCCCTCTCCAGGGCTGGACACATTTCCCTGGCTTGCATCTTGGGTCTCCATAGCCACCTTCAACAAAACTCTTCCGCAAAGTTTGGTTGACCACGAGGTTGCTAGTTCCGAGTAATGGCTTCCTCCTTGTCGCTCCAGCGCAGTTTCTCCCGGCGACGCTTCGCACATGCGCAGCGGCCACCAGGACTTGGCGCCGCGGGACCCCCACAGGAAGGCGGTGGAACTGCAGCCTTCCTGTGGGCGTGTCGGGGCGGAAGGTAGGAGAGATTAGGAGAGTGGAGGAGCGTGAGAGTTTGTGGATTTTGGTTTTTAAGATACTTTTATTAGATAGGTAGATAGATAGATAGATAGATAGATGGATAGAGAGAGAGAGAGAGAGAGAGATAGAGAGATAGATAGAGAGATAGATACATAGCTAGATAGCTAGATAGAGAGATAGAGATAGGAGTGTTAGAGAGAGGAGAGAGAGAGAGAGAGAGAGATGGAGCGTGAGGGTGCCCTCTGGGAAGATTTCGAAACCAGGGAGATGCTGGCTATGGTCGAGTGGTGCGGAGGGGTCAATGTACTCCTCCGTAGTACAAATGCCCCCAACAGGGAGTACTACGAGACCATAGCCAGGGGGTTGTCACGGCAGGGGTTCGACCGGATGGCCGCGCAGGTCAACTCCAAATTCAAGGCCATCAAGGTGGCGTTCTACGAATGCATGGAACGCTTCAATGGCCACCCACCCCATGCAGCCAAGCCTCCCTACTTCCGCACCATGCTGCGGCTGTGGAAGTCTGCCGGGCGCCCCTCCTGGCGTGGCCGCAGAAGAGGACGTGAGTACCCTTGACAACCATCCCCCTCCCAATGAACAAGTGATGGTCAATCAAACGGTGGGGGGTTCCCTGGTTCCCCCCATTATGTGAGCACACACTGACAGCAGCATGTGCCACTTCCCTTCCCAGGTGCCAGACGCCGTGCCACCAGGCGGAATGTTGATGTCGCCGGGACCCCAGAGAGGGAAGGCAAGTGTGATACCTCCGGTTCTTATGAGATTCCCAGCCCTGTCCCTGCGTATGCCAACACGTGGGGAACTGGTGTGTTCTATGAGAGGTCTGCCCGCTGTTTTGCAAAGGTTGAGAGCTTTGCTTTTTCCTGTTTCTCCAGAGCCTGAAACAATCGTGCTGGGGGACAGCTCGGGCCCTGGGGAGGAAAGTGGCCGCGAAGGCGCAGGGGAAGATATAGGTAAAACATGTGCAACAGCTTTGGCGTGAAAACTTTATTCACAGCTAGGAAGTTGATCTGTTTCCGTGGCAACATCTGTTTCCCGCTTGCTTCTATTTCAGCCACAGGTGCACAAGCAGAGAGCCCCGCTGGTTCCTCCCCCGGTCACGGCGACCTGGTGATTGACATGCCAGGGGAAGAGGAGCCAGCAGCTGACGGTACAGTAACCACCTATGTGGGAGAAAATGTGGAGATTAGATGCACAATTGCTGACAGGGATGTTGAACAGTTTCCTTCCTTTCGCAGCTGGCACACTGTCCGCAGCAGAGGAGCGAGAGGGACACTTTCCTGGCGCATCCTCACACACAGCTGGCAAGTATAAAAAAATTACTCCGCGGAAGGTGGCACACATGGAGGGCCACTCCAAGGAGTGCCTGGCTGCCAATGTCACCTTTTCTTTCCAGGTCCATCCCCCAGGACCTGAGGTCCATCGCGGACTCCTTAATGGCGGGGATGACCACGCTTGAAAAGAAAACGGCTGAGATGTGTAAGTTAGCAACACGGGTGGCCATGATGGAAGGTTGGCTACGGTGCTTTCACCAAGCGTGTCAGCACGGCATCCTAATATCTACTCTCCTCCAACAGACGAGTCCGCACAGAGAAACCTTACAGAGGTGTCAGCCGCCTTAGAAAATTCATATGCGGACATAAGGAGGGAACTGAGGGAGATAAAGAGACAGCTGAGGAGGGGCAACCTCCTATGATGTTTTTAACCTTGTTTCCTTTTTTTTCTTATGTTATGTTGGGTTAGTTATAATATCTAGTAATTTAATAAAACATATTTTTCTAAACTATCCTGTGACTTGTTTTCAATGGTTGCATGTAACCAGTTCACCCTTGGAAGCAGTCAGTTCAACCTGGATCCACCTGCCATAGCAAGGCAGGTGTGCAAAGCACTTGAAGATTGTGTGAACAGGCCCCAAATCCCATGCCAAACCTGGATGCTAAGCAGGGTGCATTGGATTAGACCCGGATGGGAGTCCACCACTTGAAATCCATGGTTTGAAGGAGTGCGCATACAGCTTATGGCCTATACCTGCTAGTACTTGAAGCAACTGCATCTTTTGACAGAGAAGTCAGGTGACCAGTTCGAGCTGCAGGTATTTTGGAGAACTGGATGGAGGTCTTTCGCCACGGAGTGTTCCTTGTCTGATCCCTCTGTCCGCCTCGAAGAACGGGCCACCGGGGATCCCCCTGCAAGGAAATAGTTGGTTTTGGGGAGGCTGGTCATCTTTCTGTCCGGAGCACCCTCCTCCCCATCCAGATAGACCGCGTCCCTGTCGTGGCCCCACCAACCGCCCACCAATCAGGCTCTAGTTCCGTTGGAGCAAGGGATGTCAGTCGGGTCACACTCTCTCGGTCTCAAGTGACACCAACTGCAAAACAATCACGCCGTTCAGGGAGATAACTGGTCGGGCTGAATGCCTGGGGTTTGCAGCCCCCCCCGCTAGCCACCCCTCCACACTCATTTCGGTCCATTCTGCCCAATGCAGGACATGGCCCCCTGCCCCATTTTCCCTCATGTTCTGGGCAGCATTTCCGGGGGACAGTCAGGGTAGCCCCACGACGCTTTTCAACGTGAAGGCGAGGCTTTCCGTGGCCCCCCTTGCCCCCCGGCTCACACATTCAGCGCTTTGTGGCGGGTTGCGAAATGACGGTATTAGGGGAGACTTTCTAAAAATACCGCCCCAATATGCCGCCGCGGAAGAATCCACAGCCCCCTGAAGCTTCCCCGGCCCCCACTGAAACTCCAGGTGGCTGTGGATCTTTCGCTTTCATCCGCGGTAGCAATGGGGGGGGTTTCAAAGAAATAATCCCAATTTGCCAAACCTACAATTGATATCCCCGCAGCGCTTCTTCAAAGTGAAGGCGCCATTACTCCGAGGCTTCCCGCGGGACCCCTTGGCGGCCACCATGCTGCTCTGTCCGTTCAGTGCCCTCTTGGCAGGGCGCCGAAGGGTCCCCACCCGCCGCCGCCGCGGCCCCCCTTGCCCCCCGGCTCACACATGCAGCGGTTTGTGGTGGGTTGCGAAATGGCGGTGTCACTGGGGGACTTCCCAGAAATTCCCACCCCACCCCCACCCCCACCCCGGATAGGCCACTCCAGATGAAGGCAATAAATCCACAGTCCCCCTGAAGCTCCAATATCCCCCACGGAAACATCAAAAGGCGATTTTAAGATGGACTGTAAATAAATAATTCCAATTTAGCGTACCTGCAATGCTTTTTCTTTTTCCTGCTGTGGGCTCTCGCTAGCGAGGATTAAAAAATGGCGCCGTTCGGCTCTTTGTGGGGCGGGCCAACCACTGAAGCTGTCCACGCCCCCCGGCCCATCCCCCGTTCATCTCAGGGGCGAATCAGCGCGTATCTGTGCTTCCACACAAGTGAGCAAGAACGTGATTGCGCGGATCAGGGGGAAAAGAAACACTTTTTTCCGGTTTTTAAAAAGCACGTGCAAGCACAGTTGGAGACGTTTCTGAACGGATTGACGTGTGGAACTTGGAAATTAAAGACGACTCAGCGCACTTTAAGGTATGGAAGACCTCCGTCAGATACCGCGCTACACTGCGCTAAAACGTTTTATTACCCCCGTGTGGAAAGGGCCTTAGACTATTACTTCATAGGTTGATGTTACAGTACTCCACTTGTTGAGCAAAAAGCAATTCTGTTGATTTTTATCTTCCATATAGAAAATAGATTCCTTGATCATATTCAGGGCCAGGTCTACCATCAGAGTGAGGCAGCCGCTCAAGGCCAAAGGTTTTCAGTGCTTTGAATGGGCAGAAAATTTAGTGATCTAAATTAGTTGGCTGTATTTTGCTAATCTGATTGCTAAATGAATCCACTTGATAGCCAGATATTGTGCAGGACTATGCATGTTCAGTTCCTGCTTCATTTTCTGTTGCAGAAAGGAAATTTCGCCAATATTAACACTTCCAAATGCACAGCTGGAATTCTTTAAGGAGGGTTAAATCACATGACAACGCAAATGTGTATTTCCTGCTATTACAATATTTTAACTTGAAACATGAAGTTCCTTCAAAATTATGATCCTGATTCATCAAACTTGTAAATGAAATATAGGTTTGCCTCCTGAAATCCAATCATACATACAAAATAAATTAATTTGCAACATGTGGAGCATGGCAAACTTTTACAAAGATAAACAGACATTTTGCCAGTTAAGAGAGCTCTACTTTTAATGACATGCTTACAGTAACATCTCATTTGAGTCTGAATAAGACTCAAACCTAAAGAAGTGAAATCTGTGCGTTTTGCTTTCTCCTATATTGATATTTTTAAAACCCACACTCTTTTCATGTTCAATATTAAGAAATATGTGAATTATGTAAACTCCTGCAAAATGAATAGAAGCAAAATTCCCTCCCATCATCACTAGCCTACAGGGAGAGGGTGGCACATGAAGCAGAATAACTTCCATCCATCGGTGGAGACAACGTGGTTCCTGCATACCATATGGGTGGGGGATAAAGATGAAAACCTTCTTAGGAGAAAGGAGTGACAACCCAGGGTTGAACATCCAGGGATTCTGATCTGCGCCTGTAGGATGAATCAGTCAGCTTCATGGTTTGTCCCAATTTTCATTTTTCTAATCTCATTCTTCCCCATCCTAAAGCTGAAGACATTTGTGAATTTTGGTAAATTTTTATTTAAAGTAAAATGAAATTAAATTCTCCCTCCAAACCTAAATTCTTTCCATTATGAATATTAAGAAAATTGTGGATTTGAGGAAACTCCTTGAACTGAAACAAAATTCCCAAAACTAAAGCCAATATTATGCTAACAGCTGAGATTTTAGGTTCCCTCAGGAAGGAAGGACTGGAGTACAGAAGACTTTTTACATGCAGAACTGTCTGTCCACGGGACAGATATTTGTTACATCTCTAAATGTAAAATACCCTAAGGACCCCAAGGGAAAAGACATAGTATTGCTGCTTAACACTCATATTCCCATGTCAAATTATCAAGAAAAAAGAACTTTTCTAATTGCTTCCTTAGGGAACTGGTTGGGGGATCTTGATTTTTACCTTCCCTTTGGGGAGCACTGCAGTCACTTTTGCTAAGAAAGAAAAGAAAAAGGAATCCTCCAGTGTAGGCCATTTCCTAGGCTTGTTCAAATGAAGATAATAGAGAAATATACTGTGCTTCATACAGGTAAGACTTCTTGCTCAGGGCATAGACTGTGGGATTGCCTCCAAGTCTGAAATACTTTTCCTTCAGCTTAAGTTTCTCACCCTAGAAACTGGCCACCTCATAAACCCAGCAAGGTGACTTCCATCCATTCCTATGTTCAACTGAAGAGAAGTTTTGAAAAAGGGGTGCTCACAATTTTGGTCCTCTTTTTTTCTGTTCTATCTGGAAGTAGTGGATCTGTCCCCAATAAAGGAGGAAGCTGATTATTAATGAATACTAACCTCATCTAGAGAAAAAGGAAAGTGCCCTATTCATTCATTACAAGTGGCTCCAATAAGACAGAGGAAGGGAGGGAGGGAGGGAGGATAACTATAGCTTTCATAAAGTGAGAATGATAAATCTCCACTATAATTTTAAAATAAATGAAATGTGTCCTAATGGAAGAGAAACAGCATTTTAGATGAAAAATGATAACTGTTTAAGTGGCAGCACTTTAAATCTGAGTAGGTGACTTGAAGCCAATATAGCCCATACATAGTAGTGTCCCAAAAAGATAATTTTGAGGAAGAACCTATAGTGTGTTGCCTGGTTCTCACAAATTCTGAGCAGAAATTTTTTTGATGGCTAAATTACCGGGTTCCCAGAATTTGGGGTGTTTAAATTTTTTGTCATTAATGAATCACTTTTATTTTAAAAAGAGATAACTCAGATTTATAAAAGATATGATTCTGTTCTTTCTCTTAAGCCCTTTAATTATTTGAAAAAGTAAAAAAAAAATAGAATACAAAGGGATCAAGCAGTAAAATCCTATTATCCACATTCAGTGGTTAAAACATAAGTTCCCAATTTATCTTCTCCTTCCCACTTAAAAAGGTTGCCTTTCTTGTTGAACTCTCTCAGGCCCGAGTCAACAAAACAACAAAACAAGATAAATATGTTAGAGGAGAAAAGTTGAATAGGAAGAAACATTCATTGTAGTATCAATGTTACTTCTGCACAGGACAGTTTTCTTTGGCATAGTGGTATGTTTCAACCTTATTAAATGACATCAGTGTATTATATGATAGTGTGCTAATGTGTTCTCAAAGCCAAGGACTGTTCTTTAGTCATAGTGATATGGTCTGTCTTGGGCTACAAATTATCAGTGGTTTAATTTGGTTTATCCATCTACTACCACCCCTGCCCATTCGTAAGCTCCCACTTGGGTTTGCTACTCCAGTCTTGAACTCTAGATCTTCTCATGACTCTTTTATATATTTCCCATAGACACAGATTCCATGTGATGTTTTCCGATAGTTACCACTTAAGTTTGCAAAGACATTTGTTAAAAATGACACAAAGGAAAAACAAACCTGATCTGAGATTTAGAAAAGGCCATTAAACAGAATTTTACAGTATTGCCTCCTTTAATAGGCAAGGGTGGTTTTGTAGATTTTTGTTTTTGTTCAAATAATCATAATCTATAAATTAACTGAAAGCACTTAGTTCTTGGGACAACTCTCAGATCATAAAAATGTTCTCTCTTATTTTAAAACTATCTGCTTGTTCACTTGAGCACAAGCTATTTGCGTGACTGCAGATGATTAGTTCAAGGTCCTTTTCCAGAGACTGTGGCTTGATGCCATACTTAGTTTCCCATTTATGTATTTGCATTTGTTTTTCGAAATCAATACATGGCTCCACTGGGCTGCTTCTCACATTACATATTTCATCCATACCAGGAAAATGTTTGGCATACCTGTACATTGTTTTATATGCACATGTAAAAAATTCAGCATCTGATGACAAGAAAGATCATATACATGGATATTTTAGGATGAGATGTAGTAGAGAATCTACTTAGAGATCTGGCTCTAGAACTCCCTGACAAGGAAAACTATCTAGTACTTTTATTCAGCCAAGCCTTTGGCATTTCAGCTGGGCCACTGTGGAATGGGATTTAATAGCTGAGTGTGTTTTTTTAATTAATATATTTTATTGGCTTTAATTAAATTTTCTCAAAATTTGGTTTTAGTTGAATTTATTTCTCCATGCTACCTTTACCGTAATTTCTGTGTGTATGTTTAGTTAGAAAGGGAAGATGAAAATCTAATCAAAGACACTCATTTTATGGTGCAATATTATTTAAGTCTCTTTGTGTGTTCATGTCTTCAAATCGCCTATCAACTTATGGCAAAACTATGGATTTCCTAGGGTTTTCTTAGGCAAAGAATACTCAAAGGTAGTCTTGCCAGTTCATTCCTCTGAAATATAGCCTAATTGACACCAAATTCTGTGGATTTAATTATGGATAATGGTATGGAGTAGTGACACCTTACTTTTTGCTGCAAGACCTTTAAAAATGAGAGGATCTGAGGATTTGGCTAGGAAAAGGCTTAGCACAAACTCTTTTTCATCACCTTCGAATCACAGATATGCCACACTGTGACATTTGCTTTTTCTCACTTCTTCTCAGCATAGATTTGCTTAGGCACCTGGACAGAGTTGTCCATAATCCTTCCTGAATCCATGAGAATACTGTTAAAATTGTGAAATGTGTGGTTTCTTGATCCATCTATCCCTGTTTTTTGTTTTACCAGTTTATCTGTTTAAGCCAGTGGTTCTTTCCTTTACCACGGACCCTCTTTAAGTATCCTTTGTTACCATGAACTACCAATACTAAACTCAAGATTTAAAACCTTAAAGTGCATCAAATATTTATTTAAAGTTTACAAGGGTCTTCAGATTTGGAGAGAAGGGACAAATGAGTACATGCACACGCTCCTATTATAATGTGTTTATTGGAATGACTCCATACAAATGTGTCTTTCATTCAATCATTCATTCTGTTTTAACTGTAAAAACTCATAATATTTCTTCAAGTCTTCATGGAAATCCTGTGCAGGTGTTATGGCACCCTGTGGGTCTGTGGACCACAGGTTAAGAACCACTGGTTTAAGCAGTGATATTAGGTGACAAAGAGAATCTACAAGCCAACTCACTTACAAAGTTATACATTTCTGGGGCTCATTGCTGTTCATTCAATAGTTCATGAAACTACAATTCCGTTTAGCTGATGCCTATCATTTCTGACAGGTGATACAATATGGGAGTTGGTAAATATGCTCATGAATTAGTCACTGATAATATACCTGTTGTTATTAAATTCAAATATAATATTCCAGAACAGATAAAAGGAGAAAGGGCATAAAAGCAAGGGTGATACAGGTCTGTTCACATACTGATGTGGCCAAAGTATTTTTTTCCCCCGTTTATTAAAATATTTACAACTTGCCCTACACAGTGGGATCTCAGGATGTTGTTGCTGTGCTCCTTCAGGTCATTTCTGATTTACAGCAACTACAAGGCGAACCTGTCACTAGGATTCCTTGGCAAGATTTATTCAGAGGAAGCTTGCCTTTGCCTTCCTCTGAGGCTGAGAGAGTGTGAGTTGCCCAAGATCACTCAATAGGTTTCCATGGCTGAGAGGGGATTTGAACCCTGGTCTCCCAATGTCCTAGTCCAAAACACAAACCACTACACCACATTCGCTCCATATTTCAGGGTGGCATACAAGTAAAAACAATTTAAATGGTACAAAATTAAAACAATAAAAGTAATTTAAACAGACTCAAAGCACATGAAATCATCAAGCAAGTTAAAACAGCTTAAAATAGTTAAAACTATGTATATACACATTTTCTGAAAAATTATTAGGCCTCAAAACTAAAATAAAAAGCCACATTTTAACTTGGTGCTGGAGGAAACTGACATCAGTGCCAATTTGATCTCCAAGGAGAAGGCATTCCACACATGGGGTGCCACAGCAGAGAAACAGGAGCTAGACTGCATGTATATTTCATTTCAGTGCAGAAGCAAAATCAGAAGACCCCAATCCTTCCAGACTGGTAGTTCATGTATTTGTAAAAACTGCAAAGAATCAGGCTTAGGTCCCTGGTCAGCCATGAAGCCCTTCTGTGAAGATAAAATGCGAATGGTGCTGCTGCTGGGGATAATTTTCACTGCCTGAGTGGGAACTCTTTCATACTATGTGATTATAGCACTATGATTCCAACTTAATTGCCATTGCTGCATTTTACGGTTCGTAGTTTGGTGCTACACTAGAACTCTCAGGCCAATAATTCTAAATTATGGATCCCAAGATTCCATAGGATGCCCCTATGGCAGTTACAGTGGAATCATAGTGCTATAACTGTACAGTGTGAAAGGGACTCTTAACTCGAGGGAAGGGAGACTCTGAATGTAATAAATATATGTAATTATCTTCAGTAATTATAGAAATCACAACTGAATGATTGAGCATGTGGGTGAAAACCATCAAACACAGATCTGATCAAGGCTTAGAATTCATAACAATTTCATCTTGGCAATTTCATATATGCTGACAAAAATTTCTAGCTGAGGTATCCAACTGCTTCATCTGTTTATTCACAAACACCTTGCCTGCTATAAGGAAAGTATGCTCTCTGTGGGCAGTTTAAATAGTGCATGATGTTAAATTGTTCTTATGGCATTTGATTTGCAAACATCAGAGTTACGGACACTTTTTGGTCCTGTTCTCAAGAGAAAGTCATGACTCCTTTCCAGGTATTTATATTAAGAATATATTAAGAACTTCCCAACATAACTCAGAGGATGGAGGGGACACAATCTAAGTTTGGCTATTTAGAATGGGAGGACAGAGAATTCCATGCCATAGTTCTTTTTTTCAAAGAGAATGAACAGTATAGTCTGAGAGAGGCTGAAAGAGGTATAGATGGGACCAAACTGTTGCAAATATTATTATTTCTCCATTTTGCTGCTTCCTGGATGCTTGTGACTAGATCATCACTCCACTCATCTTTCTGATTAACATGTAGAAGACACATCTTATAGATGAATCAGGTAATTTTACCTGTACAAATTGGATTTATTTATATCCCATGCTTTCCTACCTTTGGGGTTCAGGGTAGCTTACAAAAATTAAAACAGATACAGAGAAACGCTCACAGCACTAAAGCATACAAAAATTAAAATATAATTAAGCTTATCAACAGAATTAAAAGCAGCATTTCCAAGTCGTATGTCTTCCATTCATCAATGGATGTAACAACAGAGTGGGAACTCACTTTCTTCTACAGCATTTTGATGTTTGACTTCTCTGTGTGTATTCCTATAACAGAACAAAACAAAAAAGATGGTGCCATTGCCCTTCTTAGTATCTCTTTTCTTTTCAGCATGGTTGTCAATAGTCACTGAATCGCCAGATCATGTCAGGTAATTGTTCAGCAGTGTACAACTGTCCTATGGTTCAGCTCAAGCAACAAAGAGTCTTATGGCACCTTAAAGACTAAAACATTTTATTTTTTGTGGATTGTAGCCCATGCCATTAGAAGTCAATATCCTATCTGACCAAGTAGACATTTGTACAAAGAGATATACACGTGGCACTGCTCCGTGTTTCTTTTGAAGAAGTCTCTGGTCTATGAAAGCTTATGCCACATAAAACTTGCTAGTCCTTAAGGTGTCACAGGACCCTTTGCTCATTTTACTGCAACACACTAACACAACTGTCACCCTGGACATGATACAGTTGTTCAGCAATGTAAAGCCCACCTGTGAAATCTTCACTGTACATCTGTCACTGCAACTGTTATCAAGTAGCCAGTAGTGCTCTTTCGTTATTTTCAAAGGCAGCCAGTCCCAAATTATGCCTCAGATTCCAATTCATCTGCATCTTCTGCATGTGTTTATCCAAAAAGCCATGCGGCTGACTAGTGGATTAGAAAAGGTCCTTGCATTAGCAAAATATCATCTCAAATAATTCCCAGTGTTCCCACTATTCAATGCATTCTCTTCCTCAAACCATATTTAAGGCCAAAAGTACTCACAGACATTGTCAAATTAGTTCTTATCAGCACACAATGGATCTTGTAGCACATCTGAGGCTAACTGAAGTTCATAGCACAAGCTTTCATAGACCAGATCTGCTTTGTGCCAGGCCAAAAGCTTCTACTTGTTGTCTTTCCGTGCAAGGACCAATCATATTGTGTAGCCAAATTCAATCAATCCTTAATTGTTCATGGTGGTATGAACTACTACATTCAAATGTGGCAACAATGCATCCAGAGCAGTGCTAATCAAAGTGGTCATCCCAGGATTGGTACTGATCCCTGAGCCATTCACTGGCTGCCTGTCAGTGGCACGTTTCCAGAAAAGAAAGAAACAATTGTACTCAAAGGGTACAGATTTAGTGTCAGTGCCTGGCACATTAGAAAACAATAATTGCTGGCCTCCCTTATTAGACAGCCTGAGAAGCACTATGCTAGAGCATCTACAGTTCATTAACTATTAGGTAATAATCCCCCCAACAAGCTTCCACATCTGTTCAGATGATGATTGGTTTTTAACCATACTACAAAGCATTTGGAACGTTCCTTTGAAATATAAGGGACCTCTATATAATTCTCTGACAGTCTTGGTAGGTGACTGACATCAAAAACTGAACCTGGATCACCATTGGACAGAAAAACTGCCTATCCCATGCAAAAGAACAGGCTTTTACAAGACCTCTAATTCCTGCGAATATTTGAGATTTCAGCCCCAATCTGTTTCTCTGGTAACACCCAGTCAGGAGTCCAAATATGTTTTCTCTTCTCCACAGACTCTGACATTTAAGATCCTACTCAGGTAAAATACATCAAGACAGAGGGAACTGGGTTGTTTTGTATTGTAACTGTGTTCTGGGTTGTTGTATTTTCTTGTTTTCCCTCCCAAACTCCACAAAACTCTTTTGTGTCTAAGTGTGTGTTTCCATTTGTTCATATTGTTTTAAAAGAGAATGTCTTCCTAAAACCTTCCCCATGCCCATGAGTGCACAGTCTCGAAGCTAACCCTTTTACCCTTTGGTCAATTCACAAATTGTTCTTCATCCATGTGTCTTTGGGCTTTAGGCAAGTAAGTCTAATGCACTTTCCCTTTTATTTGAGGATGAAGGCAGAGTCGTTGACATAATCGCTAAGAAACTCCCCTTCAACTATGCAATAGTTTAAGCTATTGTAATTGTATTGTAATACTTTGGGAGGAAACTTTGTAAAGAAAGGCAGAAGCCAATGAGGAAGTGGCTTCCCCTAGACTGAAAGGCATGGTCATTTCCTAATATTTAATTGGAACTCCAACATTCAGGCTGCAACACTGAGCCCATCAGCAGAATAATCCAATAGATCAAGGGAAGGGAGAATCCATGGTGGTCAGATCTCCCTTTCATATGCCCTGTAAGTTTTATACTGGTAGTCAGAAAATGTTATACTGGGGTCCCCATACCCACGCCAGTTTGGTCTGTATTTAAAAAAAACACTTTACCACTGATCCCAACAGGACTTCTCTCTGCCCTGCCCCCTCTCCATTATAGGAAATGTAGGGCTACAAATGAATGAATGAATGAATGAATAAATAAATAAATGAGGGCTACAATAAAGCTCCTAGATGGAGCTGTCGGCCACAGTTTTCCAGAGGAATATCTATTGCCTTTTACTTGGGATGCTCTGTCAGAAACCCTAGGCTTGTAGATTTGTGCATGTACATGCCTTCAAGCCACATATTCACACATGGTAACCCCAAGAATTTTGTAGAGTTTTCTAAGACAGTGGTTCTCAACCTATGGGTCCCCAGATGTTTGTGAACTTCAGCTCCCAGAAGCCCTGAGCATTGACCATAGTGGCTGGGCCTTCTGGGAGCTGAAGTCCACGAACATCTGGGGACCCACAGGTTGAGAACCACTGTTCTAAGGTGAGCAATGACTAAGCTTGATTGCCAGTTTCTTCCTCTAAAATATAGCCCACGGCACCTGGAATTCATTGGCAGGCTCCCATCTAAGTACTAACCAGGGCTGACCGTGCGTAGCTTCTAAGAGCTCATAGGATCTGGTGCCTTATTAGGCTAGTCCTATTAGGTACTAAATCCCATTGAATCCAGTGTGCCTTGCTTCTACTTTATATGATTTTCACTCTACTTAATAATTTTATTATAATTTCAATGTATAAAACATACATTCTTTATTGTACATTTACCGAGCTGTTACAGTTCCCTCCCACTCCTCACCGGATTTCATAAACTTTTCTATCATTTTCATGTTACATTTATGCATCGCAATAAATCAATTTCATTATCAAGATATTTCCTGCATTTCAAACCCAGTTTACGTGTTCCATAATATTTCTCTGTTTATCTCCTTTTATTTAACCTGTTATCATGGATAATGAATTATTACCTGACAAAACCCCCTTCACATCTAATACATTCCGCCATTCTTTAAGGATATCATCATCTGATTTGCCTTTTAATCTCTGACCAACTATGTCTGCATTACAATTTTCAATTAATGTTGCCCACCATTGCTCTACTGTAGGTATCTGTTCAGTTTTCCATAACCTTGCATATTCAACACGAGCTGTTTAATCATATAAAGAAAAATTCTCCAATATTTTTTTTGCTACAGATCCATCTAACATATGAGTTATATTTAACAAATACAATTCAGGTATCTTATCAAGTTGAATTCTTAATATTTTACATATCATATTATTCTTATTCTCTGTGTTGTTGTTGTTGTTGTTTTTGCTTGCGCTGGCTGTGTGCTCTCCCTGAGCTCACAGCCTATTGTCAGCTAATTGTTTGTTAGTTAGTCAGTTAACTGTCAATCAAACTAGGGAGAGTTAATCAAGCTAGGGGGAGGAGCCAGCTAGGGGAAGGAGGCTTTATTAGGAACTCCCAGCAGTCTTCTTGCTGACTTCTAGAGGAGAGAGCAGAAGGTAAGCTGGGTCTGTGAAGACAACTTTGATAGGTGTTTTTGCAGGACTGTGGGGCTGAGTTTGTTTGCTTATTCTCTGTGTGGCATGTTCCTTTTCTTGCCACAAGATGTGGTCGGGTACACCTGCAGCAAGTGCAAGCTGGTCACCTTCTTAGAGGTCAAGGTGCGGCAGCTGGAGGCACAGGTTTCTAATCTTCATCTTATTAGGGAAGGTGAGGACTTCTTAGATAGGGCAGAGAGGACCTTCCTGAAGACCGGATATGTGGAGCAGCTGCCTGATGAGGAAATCAGTTCCGTGACCCAGGAAAGCGATGCTTGGAGGAATGTCACACGGAGAAGTAGAGGGGCCAGGAAGGAAACAGAGACTCTCAAACTACAGAATCGCTTCAACGTTCTTGGTGCTGTGAATGATGAGGAACACCAGAAGGAGGGAACACAACATCAGCAAGAAGGAATCCAACTTCCGCAACTGGAACTTGAACACCGACAGGACAGCATCCAACATCGGGAAGACCAGCACTCCCGGCCTCAACACAATGCCCAGGCAATCCTGGAAGAATCTGCTTGTCGAAGAACCCCGGACAGGCCTCAGAGGAGGCGAGTTCTGGTGGTTGGGGACTCCTTGCTCAGAGGAACCGAACCGGCAGTTTGCAAACCGGACAAGCTCAATCGAGAGGCTGCTGTCTTCCTGGGGCCAGGATAAACCACGTAACAGAGAGGCTAGCCAGGCTGGTCAAGCCCACCGACCGTGAGCCCCTCGTTTTGGTTCACGCTGGAACCAATGACACGGTGAAGCGCAGCTTTCACCACATCACAAAGGACTACAAGCTTATGGGGAGAAAGCTTAAGGACCTTGGTGTGCAGGTGGTCATTTCATCAATCCTCCCTGTTCAAGGATATGGTGCACGAAGGGAAAGGACAATAGTAGAGGTCAACAGCTGGCTCCGCACATTTTGCCACCGCCAACAGTTTGGCTTTTTGGATCATGGCTTGAAATTCCAGGAACATGGGCTTCTGGCAAGGGATGGGCTGCACCTCACGAAACTTGGCAAGAACGTTTTTGCAAACAGTCTCACAAGGAGGATTAGGAGGGCTTTAAACTAAGTACAACTGGGGAGAGAGACAAGAATATTCAGGACAAGGACTCGGCAAGTGCAGGGGAAAAAGGCCCAAATGATATTGGCCAAGTAGGAATAGCATCCAATCGTGGTAGGGGTGGAAACAATGCTATGGGACTTGCAGGAAGGGTACGGGGACATAAGTGTCTCTACACTAATGCATGGAGTATGGGAAACAAACAAGATGAATTTGAACTCCTACTACAGCAAAATAAATATGATTTGATAGGCATCACTGAGACCTGGTGGGATGAGTCTCACGATTGGAATGTAGGAATAGAGGGGTATAGCCTATTTTGTAGAAATAGACCAAATAAGAAAGGAGGAGGAGTAGCCTTATATGTCAAGGATGTTTTCACCTGTGAAGAGATCCATGACTTGAACACCGGAAACCAGGTCGAGAGCATCTGGGTAAGAATTAAGGGAGCGAGAAACAATAGGGATATTATAGTGGGGGTTTACTACAGACCTCCAGGCCAGACTGAGGACCTCGATGGCGCTTTCATAGACCAAATGACTGCACATTCAAAAAGGAGAGATACAGTAATAATGGGAGATTTCAACTACCCGGATATATGTTGGCAGTCAAACTCTGCAAAGGCGGCAAGGTCCAGCAAGTTTCTTGCTTGTCTTGCAGACAATTTCATGGTCCAGAAGGTGGAAGAGGCGACAAGGGGATCAAATATTCTGGATCTGATCCTAACCAACAGGGAAGACCTTGTTAATGACGTAGAACTGGTTGGATCTTTAGGAGAGAGTGACCATGCCCTATTAGAATTTGGCATTCAGTGGGGAAGAGAAGGTAAGTGTAGCCAGGCATTCGTCTTAGATTTTAAAAAAGCAGACTTCTGTAAACTGAAGGAGCTGCTGGCTGAAATCCCGTGGTCAAGAATAGTCAATGAGAAAGGAGTTCAGGATGCATAGGAGTTCTTTAAAAGGGAGGTACTGAAGGCACAGGCCAAAACTGTGCCATTAAGGAGGAAAAATGGAAGGCATCTGAACAAACCGGAATGGTTGACTAAAGAGCTCTCAGCTGAGCTCAGTGTTAAGAAAAACATGTACAGGAAATGGAAGAAGGGGGAAATCACCAAAGAAGATTATAAGCAAGTAGCCAGGAGATGTAGGGAGAAGGTCAGAAAGGCTAAAGCACAGAACGAACTTAGGCTGGCCAGAGACATTAAAAACAATAAAAAGAGCTTTTTTAAATACGTCCGCAGCAAAAGGAAAAAGAAGGAGACGATAGGGTCACTGCGCAAGGAAGACGGTGAATTAATAACAGGAGGAAGAAAAAAGGCAGAACTCCTCAACACCTTCTTCGCCTCAGTTTTTTCCCAAAAGGATAAAAACACTCAACCTGGCGGTTGGGGAGCAGGTGAGGAAGTGGGAGAAATGCAGCACAGAATAGATAGAGAGGTAGTACAGGAATACCTGGCCACCCTGGATGAATTCAAGTCTCCAGGGCCAGATGAATTGCATCCTAGGATTTTAAAAGAACTAGCAGAGGTCATTGCGGAACCTCTTGCTATAATCTTTGAAAACTCTTGGCGGACCGGAGAAGTTCCGGCAGACTGGAGGAGGGCAAATGTTGTCCCCATCTTCAAGAAGGGAAAAAAGAGGACCCAAATAATTATCGCCCAGTCAGCCTGACATCAGTACCTGGAAAGATCCTGGAGCGGATCATCAAACAGTCAGTTTCTAATTACTTAGAAAACAATGCCGTAATTACGAAAAGTCAACATGGATTTCTCAAAAATAGGTCATGCCAGACTAATCTTATCTCTTTTTATGATAGAGTTACTTGCTTGATAGATGAAGGGAATGCTGTGGACGTAGTATATCTTGATTTCAGTAAGGCCTTTGACAAAGTTCCTCATGACATTCTTGCAAAGAAGCTAGTAAGATGTGGACTGGACAGGGCTACTGTCAGGTGGATTTGTAACTGGTTGACTGACCGTACCCAAAGGGTGGTCACCAATGGCAGATTCTCATCCTGGAGAGAAGTGACTAGCGGGGTGCCACAGGGTTCTGTCCTGGGCCCGGTGCTGTTCAATATCTTCATTAATGACTTGGATGAAGGAATAGAGGGCACGCTGATCAAATTTGCAGATGACACCAAATTGGGAGGGGTTGCTAATACGCCTGATGACAGGATCAAAATTCAAAAGGACCTGGACAGATTGGAGAGCTGGGCCAAGGCTAACAAAATGAAATTCAACAGAGAGAAGTGTAAGGTCCTACACTTAGGCAGAAAAAATAGAATACAGAAATATAGGATGGGGGACACGTGGCTGGCTAACAGTACATGTGAAAGGGCTCGAGGAGTCTTCATAGACCACAAGCTGAACATGAGTCAGCAGTGTGATGCGGCAGCCAAGAAGGCCAACGCAATTCTTGGTTGCATCAATAGGAGTATGGTGTCTAGATCGAGGGAGGTATTGGTACCACTTTATTCTGCATTGGTTAGACCTCATCTTGAATACTGTGTCCAGTTCTGGGCACCCCAATTCAAGAAGGATATGGATAAGCTGGAGCAGGTTCAGAGGAGGGCAACCAAAATAGTGAGGGGCCTGGAAGCCATGCCCTATGAGGACAGACTTAGAGAGCTGGGTATGTTTAGTCTGCAGAAGAGAAGGTTGAGAGGGGACATGATAGCCATGTTTAACTATTTGAAGGGGTGTCATGTCGAGGAGGGAGTGGGCTTGTTCTCCTGCTCTTGAGACCAGGACAAGGAGCAATGGATGCAAGTTGCAGGAGGGGAGATTCCGCCTGAACCTCAGGAGGAATTTCCTGACAGTCAGGGCTGTCCGACAGTGGAATGTGCTGCCACAGAGTGTGGTGGAGTCTCCTTCTTTGGAGGTTTTTAAGCGGAGGCTGGATGGCCACTTGTCGGGAGTGCTTTGAGGGTTTTCCTGCATGGCAGGGGGTTGGACTGGATGGCCCTTGTGGTCTCTTCCAACTCTACATTTCTATGATTCTATGATTCTATGAATGTCATTCCAGTATTTTTTTTGCCTTGGTACATGACCACCACATATGATAAAATGTACCAGCGTTTTCTTGACATTTTATGATTTTCACTCTATGTTTATTGTATTTATCAGTTATAGCAGTCCTTTTCTTTGTTTTAATTAGGCAGCACTTTTAAGGAGTTGGCTATTTTAATACAAGAACTTAAAAACGGTGTGGGTGGCAGGAAGTATCTTAAGAGAAGCATACTTGAACCTGGATACTCCCATTATCTTCTCTGGGATGTTTTGCTCTAACACTGATGAGAAATTTCAGTCTCATGACATTCATCTCTACACAGAGCAGGATTATACAGTGCCATCAGTATGCAGTACTATGTTACTTTAATACCAGGGTAGGGAAAGTCCATCTCCCAAAGGAATATTTTGTTTTGTTTTGTTTTGTTGCCAAGGAAACTCAGCTTATCCAAAAGATCTTTGCAAAAAGGATTGCCAAAAACTGAGAGGGGAGATTGATTTCAACATCTTTTTATCCATCTGTGAGGATAAAAACAGAGGACCTTTTCTTTTCCAAAAGGAGCAACCCCAGAATTCTAGTCAATTCCTATTTAAAAAGAAGTCCTTTCTTGGGCCTACCCCAGTCAGAGGAGAGCAAAAGGTGGGGAAATTGTCACACTTTGGTCTCCTAGGGAGCAACAAAGGACACTTTGGAGGAAAAAAAAATTAAGGAAATGTATGTTTTGCCTGTGTTTGGTGGCAGAAGGGTGTTTGGTTCCCAGGGGCCCCTGGGAGACATAGGTTGCCCCCCAACCTCTGACAGGCTCCCACCCCTCATTTAAAAATAAAAATGGACAACTTCCTGCTTTCAGGAGTCTAAACTATGACACAAGGGACCCAACACAGGAACTAAAATGGGAAGGAAAAGTGAAGAACAGACAATATGTGGTTGCTTCCTCTGTGTAAACTTTGCAGGACATGGCCACTGAGGGCTTGTGAGAAAGATGGGAGCTGTTAAGGAAGAATTTGAAGGAAGACAGATCATACGGTACAGGCGCCCTGGGCAGGAACCCTAAGCACACAGAACAGCAAGGGAGAGGAAAAGAGTTTTTGGGAGGTGCCCAAGACCTTCAGTGGTTTTGTCTCAAGACACTCAATATACCTTAAGCAAAGGGGATATGGCAAGATGCCCATGATGACATCTTGATATGGATGCAATGGACAACTAACATTTATAAAACATTTGAAAAACATGAACAAGAGCAGTTTTGGTAGAATCACACCACAAAGGCAAAGGGGCATTTACAACCTGTTTCTCCAAATGACAATTGTCATTTCCCTTTCTTGTACCCACAGATGGTATCTAAGGGTATCATGGAAATGGAGGGCAACCGCACACTACTTACCAGTTTCATCTTGGTGGGTTTCACAGCCAATCCTCTCCTGCAGATCTTCTTCTTCGTGCTGTTTCTGATCACTTACACTCTCACACTGATTGGAAACCTTGGTCTCATGACGCTGATCTACACGGACTCCCGCTTGCATACGCCCATGTACTTCTTTGTGGGCAGCCTCTCCTTCCTGGACATCTGGTACTCCTCTGTCTACACTCCCAGAATCTTGTCTGATTGTGTGTCCAAGAACAAGGTCATGTCCCTTGCTGGCTGTACAGCCCAATTCTTCTTCTCTGCCGGCTTGGGCTACAGCGAATGCTTCTTGCTGGCCATCATGGCGTACGACTGCTATGTGGCCATCTGCAACCCCCTCCTCTATGCCATCGCCATGCCCAAGAAGCTCTGCATCCAGCTGGTCATCGGGTCTATAGTGGCTGGGTTTGCCAATGCTGTTGTGCACACAGGGAACACATTCCGCCTACGCTTCTGTGGGAATATTATCAACCACTACTTTTGTGATGCTCCACCACTTGTCAAGATGGCCTGTGATGATACCCGGGTCTATGAACTCATTCTGGCCACTGTCATTGGTTGTAACATATTGGCAACCACCAGTCTCATCCTGGGCTGTTACGTGGGCATTGTGGCTGCCATCGTACGCATCCGCTCAGCTTCAGGCCGCCGCAAAGCCTTCTCCACGTGCTCTGCCCATCTTGTCTCTGTATCCCTCTACTATGGTTCCATCCTCTTCATGTACTTCCGACCCAGCTCCCAACACACTCCAAACTGGGACAAGGCAAATGCTCTGTTCTACACTGTTGTCAATCCTCTGGTCAACCCGTTCATTTACAGCTTGCGCAACAAAGATGTGAAGGAAGCTTTCAAGAAAGTCCTTGGGAGAGTCATAGTACCAAAATGAATGGCAATATTTTTCCCTCTGCCCACACAATGCAGATTACAGATAACAGGGATGAAGCACTGTGCTGTGCTGTCCTCCTTTATTATTCTCTCAGAAAGGACAGGGAACCAAACTGATGGCTCCAAGGTCCTGCTACACATTAGCCACTCAAGCTTTCCATACCCATCATCTTCCTTAGGCAATGGCCCTCCCACTCACTATCCTATTACTTCCCAGCATCATCAGCCAAGTTCTGCTATAGGAGATTAGAAAAAAGGCTGAAAGAAGCAAAACCACTACACTTGGGGCCAGCCCTATCTTTAGGCACAGTAGGCCATTTGCCTCAGCCACCAGATTTTGAGTGACAGTGAGGAACTGGAAGACTGATTAAAGGTGCTATGTAGCCTGTCCTGAACCCTCAAGTTAGCTTCCTGCCTGGAAATATGCCAGAGGACATTTTGTCATTGGCAGTGTTGTTGATGCAAGATTCCACTGTCATTCTAAACAGTTTGTGGATGTTAAACAGAAAGGGGTATCATTTCATTTGCTTCAGGCAGAAAATATTAGGCCAGCCCTGACTGAACTATAATAAGGGACATGAGAAAAAGATTGTGACTTGGGAAACATTGCTCTTGGATAGATGCAATGCTGAGTACGGAGGCCCAGAGGCAACTGGCTACCATGCAGTTATACTAACCTTACATAGAATTCTTCTAACGCCAGGTAATGTAAGCAGGTGAGCAACAAAAGACTATGAGAGTCACAAACACAGAAGTAATGCACCAGTACTATTTTCAAACTGTGCACATCATATCTGTACTTTGTTATCTCACACTAATGTTCTATCTGGTATCTTTATCAGTGCAACACATCCCAGTGTTTTAGAAGATAGCTCAGAATATTTTATACAATTTAACCTGAAATCTCTAAGAGCTTACAGCATTTTCTCTGTCTAAGCCAGGGTTTCTCAACCAGGGTTCCTTGGAACCCTAGAGTTCCAAGAGAGGTTGCTAGGGGTTCCTCAAAAAATCATGATTTCAAAATATTTATTCCTTTATTCATTCATTCATTCACTCATTCACTCATTTTAGCTGTAGGTATAAATAATTTTTTGCATGGGGTTTCCTGAGACTTGAAAATTATTTCAAGCATTCCTCCAGGGTAAAAAGATTGCAAAAAACTAAGTAGATTTTTCCCCTTCCTCATGGGTCTACTAACTTAGGCCTTATGAACACTTTCTGACCATTTCTCTTCACCATCCATTGAGCAAAGCAGACACCCAAGGATACCAAATTCTGTTTTCTCACATCAGCCTTCTGCAGGGCTATTTTCTCAACTGTGATGTGCTTTCTAGCACGATGACCACTAATTATCCTCCATCCACATGTGGGGCCCCAAGTCCTCATTCTATATAACCTGGCTAATACCTGGAGAGGTAACAACAGTGGGACAGAAGGGAGCCACAAAATGCACCCTCCATCTCTTCACTCAAAATACTTAGGGTGAAAGCAGAAGAGAAATGGGTATGGCTGAATACAGTGACAGAGCTTAGTGCGGATCCAAAGAATGAGCCCCACTCGGTCAGCTGACCATTTAGTTCAGCTAGGGAAGGCAAGGGAAGATCCATTTTTCAGGATTAAACTAGATATACTTCATGTAAAACATCCCAGGCTTAATTCCCAGCATCTTCAGTTTGGTCTGGGAAAGACTCCCATTGGAAACCCCAGAGCCCCTTTACCTTTGTGTCTGTCATTGTAGAAAATCCTTCCCTATTAGTGCCCTCCTGATGTATCTGACTACAGTTTCCATCATCTCCAGCAGTCCAACTCATCTGGACTACACCAGATTGGGGATGCCTACTCAGACAATATGATAGAGCTAACTAGCCAGCTTGGTACAGTGGTCTGAACACTGGACTATGGCTCTGGAGAACAGAGTTTGATTTCCTGCTCAACCATAGAAACCCACTGGATGACCTTGGGCACGCCACACATGCTCAGCCCCAGAAAACCCTGTGGTAGCTTCGTCTGAGGGTTACGATAAGTCAGAAACAACTTGAAGGCACACAATAATAAAAACAACAGGAGCACAGCTCTGACTCATTACAAGGCCCATCAGTAATGGTTGACGGTTTCCATGGTAGTGGGGCAGTGAATCTGCTCTGACTTTTCATCTGAATTTCAAATGAGCTATCCAAGGTGGTGAATCCAGTGGAGGGATAGGGCTCAGCACCTACAATAATGAAACAGATCCACTGCCCCACTGACATGGAAGGCACCAGCTGTCACTGCTTGCCACAAGTCACACTCATCTCTTGCTGGTAGGCTTCCCTAAAGAAAGGTCCCTAAGGTTCAGTAGTACAGCACAGGCATTACCAGCTTTGATTCCAGGTATATCCCTACCCAAGAAATTTGGAAAATATTCCTGTTGGAAATTGCTGAGAACCTCTATTGTTCACTGTCTGAAACCCTGCCATATCACTCAGAGGAGATGATGCTAAACTAGATGGGCCCATGGTTTGGCATGATATAAGCCAGCTTGTGTCCCATATGTGTTTCAAAGTAGTTGGGAAAGTTACCTTTCTGGACTGCAACTTCCAGAAGCCACTAAGTGAGTATGGTTACTGGCCATGTTGGTCAGTGGCTTCTGGGAGGTGTAGTCAGAAAAGTAACTTTCCCAAAGTGTTTGTCTGCCATCCCAATTTGAATGAAGGGTCACACTGTGTTTCAGGCAGACAGAATCTGTCATTTCCCAAAATTTTGGGGGAAGCGGCCAGGCACTGAAGAACAGGTGCTTCAGAAACAGTACAACAATCCAACAACATCTGAAAGGCCTCCTGAATCCCAAGAAGAACTAGATCATGCCTTAAATGTGAATCTTTCTCTTCAGATAGCAAGTATGGGCAGAAGGATGGGCTCTAGGAGCAGGAATATGAAAGACTGCCGGAAACTCAATATCTCAATCCCTCTCTGAGACCATTGCAGGCAGAGACAAAGCCATACCCACAAACAAGGGGAAGAGGACCCAGCTGCTGAGTCACTCTACCCTGTGAAAGATGCCAGCACAAACAACAGCTGGAACAAGGCTCACTGTGAAGGAATGTCAGAATTCAAAAGAGCCCAACAGGCCAGAAGCATGAGAATGTTGATTTGAAATGGTCCTCTAGCCTGTCTCTGTTCTTGTGCTTCCGATTTAGGAACTCAATTGGCTTCTTGACCCTAGCATGTTCTTTGGATTCCTCCCATTTTGCCTCCTTGATTGTTTCTGAAACTGATAGGAGTGTTCTTTGTGTTTGGGATTGGAATACCTCTGGATAGATCCCTCTGCCAATGTTTCACGACTCCTTGCGTTTCACCTCAGATTGGCTGTCACTCATTTCCTGGCTGTTCCCTGCACTTGCTCTGATTAGGATCTTGACAGTCTAAACCAGGATAACATGTGGCCCTCCCAATGTCATTAAGATGGCACTTCTCACCATCCTTCACAATTTGCCATGCTACCTAGAGCTAAGCACAAGTTGTCTTGCAGCTACAATGCTTAGCTTCATGTGGTGAAGAATACAAAACAGCATCCCAGGTGATGACCAGAGAAGAGGAGGTGGAATATATGATAGGAAGAGGCCCTCAGTCATTTAGAGATGTAAAGGATAATGACAGTACCTTCCACAGAGCCTGGAAACAGAACAGCAGCCAGCCAACTAAAACAGGTGTTAAAGTGGTAAAAATGCCTAACCAACAATTTAACTGCTACATTTTTGCAGCATTTGCCATTTCTGCATGCTGTCAGAGGTAGTCTTCATACAAATACATTACAGTAATCCATCCACGTAGTGTGATCTGGATGTAACTAGGCCAGGTGTAGGAATCATAAGGATCCTCAAGGCCATTCCCCTGACTCTCCCAAACCACACCACCCCTCAGAAAGTGATGGGGTTGAAAATTATGAAAACTGTGGTTCCTCACAGCCTCCAGAAGCAGCAATTGTCCTCTAGAAAGGAAAAAGCACACCTCACCCCCTTTTCCAGCAACATAATCTGTTTTGTGAAAAAACAAGAACTTTTTCCCCTCCTGGTCACTTCTGGTTTCATACGGCTGGGCTGCTGTGGACCTGTATAATCCTGATGCCAGTAGGAAGGTCTTTGAACTTTGCCCACTTGTGAAGCAGGGCAGAAATGACTGTGTCACTGTTGACTTTTGCTAGGAACAGTCACCATGGACAAATCAGCCACAATGAGTGGGGGAGGGAAAGTATCCTCAAAATCAGCTCCACCTGCACATCTAGCAAGAATGTTGGATCTTTTAATTTTTAATAGAATATTTCAAATACATTTACAAAGAATTGTTGTTTACAAATGTACTTAATCGGTTATCAAAAACTAAGAGTGCTGGATCAAGGAGAACAGTCCCTGAACTATCATCCTGACCTTTCAGAAGGAATTCAGCTCCATCCTAAACTGATACCATCATACTTTGGACATATCATGACACAACATAGCTCACTGAAAAAGATGATAACGTTCAGTAAAGCTTAATGTAATACGAAAAGAGAGAGTCTGCATTCCAAGTGAAGTAACACAGGCCATACCTGCTTGGAGCTTGCAAGACCTGTGTTCATTTACGACTGGGACCCTTGGAGATTTCATTCCTTTGGTCACCATTAACTAACCTGAAGACAGATAACAACAGGCAACCTCATCCAGGATAGGTACCACCTCTGTTCTCAAGTCCGACAATGTACCTACCTATACCTATGTGCATCTTGTTGGAAATGGATTGTGCTTCACCTTGTTTTGCTCCATCCAGTCACCCTTATCAGCCAGATGCTAGTCCATTACTTATGTCATTTCTCTAGAATCAGATGAAAACAAGAGAGTGGATCATCCCTACTGTGATGATTTCCTGTGCAGTCCAAATTCCTGGATGAACTCATTCCACCCAGTAGATTATGAATAAAATGGGGAACACGGCAGTCTCATGGAACCCTATAGTCCACTGCCACAAAGAAGAGCAGTGGGCCCTCAGTACCATCTTTTGGGTCCATAAGTCAGAAACGAATAGAACCAGCTCAGGGCAGGACCACCAAATTTGATCCCTTTGAGGCAGACCACAAGAATACCATGGCTGGTGGAACTGAATGTCACTGAGAAGTCCCAAGGAATCAGCAGGGTTGTGTTTCACTCACTCTGTCTCCTCTGGGTTGTACCACACTCCCTCTGGTAGCTTTGGTATCTGGTGATAGCTTTAAGATAAAGAAATCCACACAGAGAGAGTCACAAACTGAATTGGCACCTAATTCAAGAAGGATATGGATAAGCTGGAGCAGGTCCACAGGTCCACTTATACCTTTTGTATATTTGAAATTGGGCAGTCTCCAACTGCAAGGACATTTCTGTGTTTTTCCATTGTAATGTGTTCCTTTGTTTCCCTCTAGCTCAGTGGTTCTCAACCTGTGGGTCCCCAGATGTTTTTGGACTCCAGCTCCCAGAAGCCCTGAGCATTCACCATAGTAGCTGGGGCTTCTGGGAGCTGAAGTCCACGAACATCTGGGGACCCACAGGTTGAGAACCACTGCTCTAGCTGAATCCTGACCACTGATTTCCAAAAATAAATAAATAAAATATAAAAGAAAGAAAGAAAAGAAAAGAAAAGTGCAGAGTTTGCCTCTGCCTTCCTCTGCACTTGATATTCCTTGATGGTACCCCATCCAGCTACTAATCAGGCCTGACTCTGCTTAGCGTCTGAGATGAACAGCTATAGAGTATTTAGGGAAAGAAATGCAGCAGAAGACAAGCTAGGAGTCAAGGACAATCCATCTGAAATAACAACCATAACATATGCAGGGATGCTTTTTTTCAAAGGATGCTTCAGTAGTGGAGTTGCTTTAGAAAGCAGCTTCCTCTTGTAACTGCCTTGTGCCTGGGTTCTTTTTAGAATAAGGAATAGAAACTGAATTACTTCTTCACTTCTCTTTCCCTTCCCTCTTTCCTAACTTCTTAACCCAGACAAAACATATTTCTTGCTTAAGCTATATTGTTTTAACCCATATAAAGATCTGTGCAAATTTAAAACTACTGTAATAGATGACTACAATAATAGGTTACTGTAGCCATCTTAATTATCGGGGAGCAGGCCATATGGAACACAGTGGGATCAATTTCTCAGTAAATACACATAGGATTATGCTGTTATGAGGAAACAATTCGTATTTATTTCATAGAATCCTAGAGTTGGAAGGGACCACAAAGGCCCCCTGCCATGCAGGAATACACAACTAAAGAACTCCTGAAAGATGCCCATCCAACCTCTGTTCAGTGATCTCCAAAGATGGAGAACCCACCTATTTCTGAGTAATCTATTCCACTACTGAACTGTTCTTATAGAGAAAGAAAGTTCTCTCTAATATTTAGGTAGAATCTTTTTTCTTGTAATTTGAATCCATTGGTTCATGTTCTAGTTTCTGCAGCAGCAGGAAAAAAGCTGGCTCCATCCACATGACATCTCTTCAGATACTTAAAAATAGCTATCATGTTACCTCTCAAGTCTTCTCTTTTCCAAGCTAAACATATACAGCTCCCTCAGTCATTCTTCATAAGGCTTGGTTTCCAGACCTTTGATCATCATGGCTGCTCTTCTCTGGACACATTCCAGTTTGTCAATATCCTTCTTAAATGGTGATGCCCAGAACTGGTCACAGTTATGCCAGGCGAGGTCTGACCAAGGCAAAATAAAGTGGGATAACAGCTTCCCTTGCGCTGGACACCATTCTCCTGTTGATGCAGCCCAGAACTGCACTGGGTTTTTTGGCCACCAGATTACACACACTTTTTGCATGTACTACTTTCAAGCCAGGAGTCACCCATCCTATATTAGTGGATTTCATTTTTCTTTCCTATTTCACCACATTACAGCCATTGTTGTTGTTGTTGTTTCTGCTGCTGCTGCTATTGTGTGCCTTCAGGTCCTTTCCAACTTATGGCAATCCTAAAGTGAACCTTTCTCAGGTTGAGAGTGTATGACGTACCCAAGGTCATCCAGTGGGTTTCCATGGCCAAGCAGGGAATTGAACCCTGGTCCCCAGAATCATAGCCCAGTGTCCACGCCACTACACCACACTGTTTGGGGTTACATAATCCTTTTTCAAAGTAGCTTTCCTGCCCGTGTTCCTCATAGAAGATGCAGCACTGCTACCAATAGCATCTGGTGGGTTCTGTGTCAGCGATATCAAACCACTACATCACTTTGGCTCCCTACTAATACCCATTTTTGTAATCTTAGGCCTTTTCCACACGGGGTAAACAAAATGGGGCAGCACGAAGCTCTGACGGACATCGCCCACATGTTCGAGTGCGCTAGCTCGTACATAATTGGCAAGCTCCACACCTTAATCCGCCCGGTTAAGTCGCCAACAGTCAGCGCGCAGGCTTTTTAAAAAACGGGGAAAAGGTGTTTTTTTTCCCCCTCATACTGTGCTGATTTGTGCATGATGTAATTGGAGGGCGGGCTGTGGGCTTGGACAGCTTCAGTGGTTGGAACGCACCACGAGAAGCCTCCAAGCAGCGGCACAGAAAAGCTTAAATCCTCCGCAGCATTACCAATAAAAGGCCAGTCGCCGGCGCCTCCTCGCGTGGTCTTAAGCCCATAGATGTTCCAGTTCAGCCAGCACAACTCCAAGAAGCCAGAATACAGCTAAAATGGGCCGTTCAACTTCAGGAAACACCTCTTCCTCCATCGCACACAGGGAAAGATAAAAGCAGAAAACGGGCGCGAGAACCCACCAGAGATAGGGAGAAAAACTGCACTCCACCCAGCTATGGCGCGGAAAACCATTCCCCCGAGATAGGGCGCGAAAATAAAAAAATCGACACGGTTTATTTTACGGCTAGCAGGAGGAATGGGAGGAGAGAGTCATCGTGGGAGGAACTGCGGGGCATGACGTGAGCACGCACGCCATGACTCAGGGGGCCATTTTGAAAAAAAAGAGCTGCCAATCACATCCACTGCGCGAATTCCACGGAACGTGTGGAAATGGCAATAGACCGTTGTACAATATGTCCGCGGTAGCACGGATTAAAAAAAAAACACCCGGAAACGTTGCAGCGCAAATTCCACGGAACGTGTGGAAAGGGTCACACTTGCCTGAGGTTAATTTTAGACTGCCTTTAAGGGTAACATTGTGCCCCCTAAAGAGCAAATCTGAGTTAAAACACACAGAAAATGAATAAGTTGAAAACAAACAAACAAGAATAACAGGAAATATAAACAAATCCAGCAACCTTAGAACTATTGGTAAGGCCAGGTAAAACATGTGAATAATGACTGTGGTTTTTGTGTATATCTAAACTAATTTAGGCCATTTCCACACTACGCTGTTATAGTGCTATTATTCCACTTTCAACATCTTTGGGAATCCTGGGGTTTGTCGTTTAGGGAGGAGCCGGCTGGCCCCTCCCTAAACTGCAAACCCCAGGATTCCATAGGATGTTGAAAGTGGAACAATCGCGCTATAAGAGTGAAGTGCGGAAATGGCCAATGTAGGGCGGAAACGGCCCCTGTTTCGAGATCCCCCCGCGTGTCAGCCTCCACCTGCCTCGGGAGCCAAATCGCATCTCTCTGTCTCGGGTTCACAGAGCGTTTCTCGAGCTGCCGACGCGATGCGCGTAAAAGCGTTCAAACATTTCCTACAGCAACCTGTCCCCAAGAGGGATCCCTCGAGCAGCTTCCCGCTCTCTCTGGGCGCCCACTTTCCCTCCGCTCCCCTCCCAGCTGCTTTACCTCCTTTGGACAAAAGGACACTTGTTCGCCGGCTTGGCACGGGGCCAAGATTCTGTTTTGGGGCGAGAGGGAAGCAGCCACCGTTGCCCCCTATCTGCCTGCGAGTTGCCGTGGCAGGAAGCCCTCGTCGTCGCCCCTCCCCTTCAGTATTCAGCATTGGGCCGTTGACCGGCCGCGCCGCTTCGCGCCCCGCCCCGCCCCCTGCCGGACTGCGGCGCGAAATCTTCGGGAAGAGGCTCGCGAAGGGCAACTCTTCTGCCTCCGGGGATCGGCGCCAGAGCCGCTGAAGCTGGTCGCCCGGAGGCTCCGGCCCGCTGGAGCTGCCTGTTCCCCACCTCCCAGAAGAAGAAGAAAAAAGATCCATCATCTTTGAACTGGAAGGCCGAAGGACCTTGCCGGCGGTGAGTCTCTCCTCGTATGCCTGTCCCCTCGCGCACCCAGGTGGGAAGTCATCTGTGAAGGAAGGGAAAGGGAGACGGGTGGCAGCGCGTGGGTGCCCAGCGGCTCGGGCTGAGAGTTACTGTGCACGGTCCGCGAGCGACGGTTAACGGCAGCATCCGTGGGGGGCGGGGGGCGGGGGGCGAGCGCGGTGTAGCCGCTGGGAGGGGCTCGCCTTATCACCCTACCCTGTTGTCCCGGGCAAGTCAGGCTGTGCAAGTGTAGCGCTATCACTCCGCATAGAATCAAGGAATGGTAGAGTTGGAAGAGACCCCAGGGGCCATCCAGTCCAACCCCCTGCCATGCAGGCACAACCATCAAAGCACTCCCGGCAGATAGCCATCCAGCCTCTGCTTACAGACCTCCAAGAAGGAGACTCCATCACACTCCGAGGCAGCACATTCCACTGCCAGATAGCTCTGACCATCAGGAAGTTCTTCCTGAGGTTCAGGTGGAATCTCGCTTCCTGCAGCTTGAATCCATTGCTCCTTGTCCTGGTCTCTGGAGCAGCGGAAAACAAGCCCGCTCCCTCCCCAGCATCCTTTCAAATATTTAAACATGGCTATCACATCCTCTCCTATCCTTCTCTTCTGTAGACTTAACATCCCCAGCTCCCCAAGCCGCTCCTCATAGGGCCTGGCTTCCAGACCCTTCACCATTTTGGTTGCCCTCCTCTGGACACCCTCCAGCTTGTTAATATCCTTCTTGAACTGAGGTGCTTAGAACTGGACACAGTATTCCAAATGAGGTATAACCAAAGCAGAATAGAGTGGTACTATTACCTCCCTGGATCTAGACACCATACTCCTATTGATGCAACCAAGAATCGTGTTGGCTTTCTTGGCTGCCGCATCACACTGCTGACTCATGTTCAGCTTGTGATCTACCAAGACTCCTAGATCCCTTTCACACATACTGTTATCCAGCCACGTGTCCCCCATCCTATATTTGTGCATTCTATTTTTTTGTGCATTCTTACATTTCTCCCTGCTGAAATTCATTTTGTTAGCTTTGGCCCAGCTCTCCAATCTGTCCAGGTCATTTTGAATTTTGATCCTGCCCTCTGGCATATTAGCAACCCGTCCCAATTTGGTGTCATCTGCAAATTTGATCAGCATGCCCTCTACCTCAACTACCATGGTTCAGTCCTCTGGAGTTCTGGGATTTGGAGTTTAGGGAGGGCCATTTAGAATTGCTAGCCAGAGAGCTCCTATAGAGACTAACCAAACGGCCAGTCTCAGGATTCTGTTGAATGCAGCCATGTCAGTTAAAGTGGAGCCAAAGAGCTATAACTGTACAGTGTGTCTGGGCCTCAGGAGATCAGGGTTCAAATGCCTGTTCAGCTGTGGAGACTCCAGGGGTGATCTCGAACAAGTAGTGCTCTCTCAGCACTGGAGACAACTTACTCTGACTAATTCTTGCCCAGAAAACTCTATGATAGGGTCTCCATAAATCAGAATTGACTTGAAGGCATACTACAAATACTTGTGGGACCGATTGCAACCCCCACCCTCAGCAACATTTTATGGAAGATTTTGGAGAAGTGGTTAAAATACTTGTTTGTTGTGAGATTGTGGAAATATTAGTTCCTCTTTTGGCTTTCACTGCTTGCCTAAGGGTCCTTTCTGTCAAATTACCCTCCCTTTTCTTGCCAGAACTCTATCTATTACCCTATGTCAGGAGCGTGGAGCAGGTAGTCCTCTAGATGTTCCTTGAACAAATTTCATCAGTCCTAGAGGACATAGCCAGTAGAGAGGACGGATGGGAACTGTGGTCCAATAACATCTGGAAGACCTCAAGTTTCCCCATTTTTCTTTTGAACTATTGGAATACTGAAGCACTGATGTCTCTTTTTTTTCTGTTTTACTTAATTTGTTTTTTTTTTAATCTGCTTTACCATCAACATCATCATTGTCGTCGTCGTCGTCGTTATATCCTGCTTTTCCCCCAACCCAGTAGCCCTTAGACAATTATTTCATTATTTTCCCCATTCCCCTCTACCCCGTTTCATTTGTAGGAACTTTAAGATGCATGTATTTCTTTCTTTCATTGGCTTGATAATTCTTCTCCCTTCCTTGGGTACCACAACATTAATCAAGGCTGACTGACAACAAAATGTTACAGTATATCCTCCCTCTCAAAGGCAATACTGATTTTCAAGTTCCATATTTCTTTGGTACACCTGGTTTTCATGGACAGTGGTATAGTGGAGAGCAGGAGCACTTGTTCCAATTGGACCTCTATTTGCAATGCAAATTGCAAGTGCCTCCCCACTAAGATCTGGATTGGAAACAAGTACAGAAAAAGTTGGAGATTTGGAGAATTACACAGTTAACAACATGTTTATTTTGGCCCTTAGACATCTGCCCTCCATCTGTTTTTGCCTCTGAAGGCCAAAGAAGACAAGGCTTTATTCATGCAGCTAGCAAATGGCTTTTTAAAAAGTAAGTAGCACATGTCAGGGGCCTGATCCATATCAGAAACACAGATGGAGCAGAAGGGGGGAAAGCCCCAACTAACTCACTCTCACCAGAGTTCCAGTCCATACAAGCTTTTTTATTTTTGCAAGCTGTTCAGACCATTGTGAAGAGTGTCTGTTCTGATTTGGCTCTGAGGTTCTGTTGAGTCTCTTTGTTCATAACCTTTCTTCTTTCCTGTCTGGCTGATCTTTTGCAATAATTTTCAGTTTCCACAGAACACAAGGACACTGTCAGTGCTACAACGTTAGAACAAATTGAGCAATACGTTACAACTGAGCAATACAATGCATGAAGCAATGGGCTGGAATGATTTGTCTTGATTTTTGTCCCAGAAATGAGGAACCAGCTGACTAGGGAACCTTTCAGTGGGCCCAGAGAGCATAGAATCATACAGCAGGAAGGGATCATAGAATCATAAAGCGCTAAGAACCATCTTGTCCAATAGCCATCCTGGGTCTTGGAAGGAGAAAAAAGTGACCTCATCTGTTATGGTCCAGTTTGGACAGGAGAAGGAATTTCTGAGCGTGCAAGCAGAAGAGGATCTAACCAAGGGCTGAGGAACAAGTAGTCTTCCAAACGTTGCTGTACTGAAATTGCCGTCATCTCTCACCACTGGTTACCTTGATTAGGGCAATCCAATGACCACACATTTTCTGCCCCTAGCCTACTTTTTAGGACTTCCTTTGAGGGATCCTTTGCTTGGAGGGGAGACTGGCAATACAAATAGTGGCAGAAGCTGACAGATGGGACTTGAAAGTAAAAATTGGCCTATTCACTCTAGAGCAGTGCTTCGTAAGCTACCTGACATGAGAGACTGGCATTTTTTTTTCCTGTGTGCCAGGGACCTGTACCATATTTGTGTCCTTTGGCTACAATTGTTTCTATTTTCCTGGAAACTCTCCAGGAACCAGCAGCTAACAGCTCATGGACCCATCCATGGATCTCCATTTTGAGTGGCACTGATCTAGACCTCTTTTCAACCTCTACTTCGTTCATGCAGCAGGCCCTAACAGTGTACCTACTTTTGCTAGTACAGATGGCATAGAAGTTTTTTAAAAAAATCTTCTTTTAGCTGGCAGGGGGAGGTAAAAAAAACCTATCTCAACTTTTATCTGCTACATATACTTTCTTTGGAGCTCTAACTCTGCGCCTCCAAACAGGATCTCCTTGACCCTATGAAAAATGTTCTGCTATGAATGGATGGAGTAAAGAATTTGCCTTCTCTTGCTAAAGCAGAAGATGCCACCAGCAATCTGTGAAAGAGGAAGAAAGTGGCTGTGTTTGTATGAGGAGCATGCTGGTACACGTTTCCCAGTCCTTCTCACTTGCCGTGGTAGCCTCTAAATTAACCAGTGAGCTGGTTTGTCATTCTGTTTGGAGCAGACATCGTCTCTTTTCTGCTTTGTTTCCTCTCAACAAAGCCAAGGGGAGAATCTAAACTAGATTCTTTATGAAGTTTTTGTCAAAGCTTAGAAAAGTGCTATACTATATTCTAGGTAATGATTGGTAAAATTAAGGTAAGAATAAATGATAAACCAGAGATGGTAAAGCCAATAAGGATCAGAACAATAGAAACTCTTAAATCAGGATTAAAGAAGAATACGATGATGAAGAGAATGGAAGTCATCAATGTTCAATGTTGTAGGTATGTAATGGGAATTGTCTTTGTATTACGTCTAATGATTTATTTAAGTATGTAGAGGTATATATAAGGCAGTGGTTCTCAACCTGTGGGTCCCCAGATGTTTGTGGACTTCAGCTCCCAGAAGCCCCAGCCACTATGGTCAATGCTCAGGGCTTCTGGGAGCTGAAGTCCAAAAACATCTGGGGACTCACAGGTTGAGAACCACTGATATAAGGCAAAGTGTACTTGAAAGAAGAAATTAAGATGGAAGACCTACAACGAGAGAGGAAGAAAATTTGTATAGGCCTACAGTGCACAAAAAGAAAAAGAAAATTTGTAATTTGTTGTTTGTCTTTGTTTTATGTTTTGCAATGTTTGTAATTTTTTGTAGTTTTGTAATTCAATAAATATATTTTTAATAAAAAAATTAAAAAAAAGAAAAGTGTTATACTATAAAAGTACTGTAAAAGTACTTTTTGTACTATAGCTTTTTTTTTTGTAGCTTTTCCAAGCTGTGTGTTTTTAGGAAAGAAACAACTCAAAGAAGGGAAGCTGGCCGGTGCCAGGCAATACAATAAACCACAGGGACGTTGAAGTTCCTGGCTTTCTTTGGTGGCTGAAGGGAATGAAATTTTCCTATTAAACACTATCCATACCACTATCACTACACATACCTCTTTTTAAACCTTGTTTAAAAATCAGAAGTTACTTTCTAGTCACAGTTTCATCACAAGGGGCAGGTGCCACCTCTGGGCGCATGTGTTCCACCACTCCCTGTTGCAGCAAGGACTAGTGACTGCACCAAGTCTGGAGAGCACAATGAGCCCATTTTCCATCCCCTGACAGCTCCGTGCTTGTCCAGTCCTGGTTTAGGGACTCCCATGACAAACTGAATATTTGACTAGCATGCACCAGCGTGCTGCTTATTCATAAGTGGCCAACATTCCTGCAGATCCCTGGCATGTCACTGTCATGCAAATATATACACTGCTTTTTCAAAACTAGCTTTCACCTTAGATCTCTGTAGTGCTTCTTTGTAGAGTGGTGGCTAACAGAGAAGGGATACATGTGACACTAGTCTAGGTACAGAAGAATAAAAAATCTTGTGGCACCTTAACAGTTACCAAATGTTACTTGTCATAAACTTTTGTGCATTACAACCCACTTCATCTGATATGTGGTGTGTTGATTCCATTGGCAGATTATGACGCACATCCTTGGGTGGTTAGATGAATGAAGCAGAGGAGTTATAATCAATGGGGTCAAAAGGAAATGAAATGCAAAAAGTGCAAACAGTGATCATTACCATAACTGTGATCTTTAACAAACAGTGGTTGAGTAGTAACGTACATTCTTACATTGATGAGCTGAATAACACATGTGGTGTGATTAAAAAGCTTTTTTCACTAACTACCAGAACCTCATGCAAAATGTGTTGTCTGAGGCCCTTTCCACATGAGGCATGAGAAGCAGTTCGCACCAGTTCTTACCATATTCAAATAACGTGGTTTTCCCTGATTGTTTTCCACACAGCCCTTCATTTTGATTCATTTTCCTGCAGAGGAGTGCAAGTTCATGCATCCACACTACCTCGTCGCTGGCCACTCCCCCGACTCCCCTCACTCCACCCCAGCAGTTGTGATTGACTGGTTTGTTTGTTTTTTGTCTTTTGAGTTGGTATGTTTGTACATACTTACATAGGTATCTAGTACCCTATTTGCCAGTGTATAATATGCACTTTTTCCTCCCAAAATGCCTCCTGAAAATGGGGTGCAAATATGGTAACCCCCCCACCCACCCTCCGCACCTGATCACCACCCGCACGCACCTCTCCCAGCCCGATCGCCATCCCCATGCACCTCTCCACACATGCTCGTCAACCCCACACACTGTTCTGCGTGTGCTTGCCAGACGCATGCATCTCTCCGTGCGCACTCACCACCCACACCTCCCCCAGCCCGATCAGAGAGGTATGTGGGGGTAGCAAGCTCATGGAGAGCTGCATGAGGGTGGCAATTGGGTGCGGAGGGGTGCGTGGGGCTGGTGAGCGCATGTGGAGAAGTGCATGGGAGCAGCAATCGGGTGCAGAGAGGTGCATGCGCGTGGCAAGCGCACGTGGAGAGGTCGTGCAGCTGGCAAACGCACAGACAGGTGTGTGTGGGTGGTGATCGGGAACAGAGAGGTGTGTGTGGGTGGCGAGCGCACATGGAGAAGTGGGTGCGGGTGGTGAGCGTGCACAGAGAGGTGTGTGGGGCTGGCAAGTGGGTGCGGGGGGGGTGGCCAGCGAGCATGGAGAATGGAATGGGGGATAGGGTACTAAAAATACAATGCATCTTACACAAGTGTGTTTAATACCAGCAAATACTGTGCATACTACACCCATTCCCACAGCCCGCCCACCAATGCGCATTAGTGTGAATGTACGTTGCTGCATCACTGCAAAAATCCGAATTTGCTTCAATGTCAGAATGTGATTCAGATTTTTTCCAGTTTTCAAATAGCATGCTTTCCTACCATACGGCGACGCATTATCATGGGATTTTGTGCAGAACGATGGAAAACAGAGCCAAGCTAATTCACTCCCACGTGCAGAACAGTTCAGTGCTACAACATAGTAACCTGCAGTAATAACCTCATGTAGAAAGGGCCTAAGTCAGTGTGAGAGCATGTCTGTGCATACCTTCACACGTATGATAAATGTTACCTGTACCTAAAATCTGGCATCACCTCATTCTGTTCTATTAAGTATGTGTTCCTTCTCTTTGCTATAGAAATGGCCACCGCTATAACTGATTGTGGAAACATAAGGATCTTCACACAGGTAGTCCCGCAGACAGATCCACAATCATCAGAGGTTACTGCTGCCAGGATGCTGGGGTCTAATTCCACTGTGTCACAGATCATGTCACCCCAGATCAAAAAGTTCAATACACTGCCAAAGGCACTTGGGGTAAGGACCTGTACACTTAACAAACTAGGCCCAAATCCTGTTGGGCTTGTAGAATTTGTCAAACTGTCATTGTTTTTCAAGAATCTTAATGAAAGTGAATGATTAAAACAGAATAACATATTCTCCTCATTACCATGTTCGAATGCTTTGTAATTAAGGTTTCCCATTCTGATGGCCTGGTCCCTCACTTCTGCCCCTTGGGGTAAAGAGGAAGAATCTGAGGGCAAGAACAGTACCATAAAAAATATGCATGTGTCTACATGTGTACATATACATATGTTTTCCTCAACCTAGTGTTTTTTGTCTGAATGGCATATTCTGTGCTTAACGTATCATGCTTAATGACATCACCAGCCTTTGGGAATAAGAACCATTTCACACTACACAATTATAGCACAATGATTCCACTTTAAGTGCCATGACTGCATCCTGTGAGATCCTGGGGTTTGTAGTTTGTAGCCTATAATCACAGGCACTAGACAAGCTCTCTGACTGAGGATTCTAAGTACCCCTCACTAGACTGCAAATCCCAGTATTCTATAGGATGCAGCCATGGCAGTTAAAGTGGAATCACGGTGCCATAATTGTGTGGGTGCAGGCATATGGGGGGACTAAGTGTATCCTTAGAATGTTATCCTTTTAAAAATTGTTCTGAGATGTTTGATTTTTTAAAAAAAAATCCTATATCCTTTCCTGCAATTGTAGGATGTTAATTAATTAACACCATCTCCAACACATCTGTGGGAAGCAAATCCTGGATCCAAACTATTTACATGTTGCTAAGGAACTTGGAGGTCTACTGAACATAGCAAAATCATGTATTTTTTTTAAAGTAATCATCATCATCCAGGGCCACTCAAAAGTTTGGGTGATGGTAGTATATGCCCTGGTAAATATACCTGTTATGGCTTCTGTGATGATGACCTTGCCCAGCTGTTGCACATGGATGGTCGTGATGTACAAGTCTACTATGTGCAGGCTCTTTGTACAAGTCAAGCAAGGTTAAGAGAAATAGGTGTGGCGATTATGATGACAGGAGAGATGTAGTTGGTGACCTTGAGAAGAGTGGCAGAATAATTAGGACTGATTTTTAACAGTGCTGAAGGAGGGGATTCCTGTGAGATGTGTGATGATGACAGCTGGTGATGGGGAGACTGGAACCAGTGTGTAGGGAGGAGTGTAGTGAACCCAATGGTGATGGTGTCCTTGATGATGACAGCAGTAATGCTGATGCTGCAGACACCCAAGAATACCGATCCCAACCCTCTTTGTCGTTCTCCTCCAGGTTGTACAGATTGTTTTGGGGGCCACACAGATAAGTTTTGGCATTGCTCTGACTGTAGCACAGGGGAAATTTAAGAACCTCACTGTGAAGAGTGGGGTCTACTTCTGGATTGGGATCTTGGTAAGCAAACTGTTCCTCCATCAGCTATAGAATAACTTTCTCCAGCCTGGTGTCTTCTAGACATTTTAGATGACTGCAACTACCATTAGCCCTAACTATTCTCATAGAAGCTTCCGAAGGTGAGGAGAGAGGTGTCCATAGCTACTGGCAGAGGCGGAGAGGCCTGGAGACAGAAGACGTGCAACCTGCAATGAGTAACTCATTCACTTCCCTCCATCCCCTTACTGCCTATGGCTCACCCCAATGTTTATTCAGCTGCAAATTCTGCTTCTTTCTAAAAGATACTTGCATGTCTTCACATGTGACAATGAACCTGTTTGTTACACACTTTTCCCTATGCAGTGGGAACCTCTGTGTTGTTCTACATGTTACTTTTCTCAGGTAACGGCGTACTGGTTATCAGGCAGAAACATGTGAAGTAAAGTGTGCGGGAAGTGGGAAAATGAATAATTTTGAATTCTTTCTGAACCTTGTCGGCCTGTCCTGATTCTCGGTACTCTTGAGACGGGGGGAGGGTGGGACAAAGACATTCAACCTGATGCTTGTTCTTGTTTTCCCTGTCTTGTACAGCTACTGGTTTCTGGATCATTGCTTGTAGAAATGGAGAAAAGAAAACATGTTTGGCTGGTAAATATTTGTGTTTGTATGTGGGTATTTGAAGAGTCAAGCCAACACAAATATAATACATATGTGTCAAAAGCTGGTTCCTTTTCAGAGGTATTTGCTGAAGTGTAAATCCATACAAGGAGAAAGGGTCTGTTGAGGTGAAGCTACTCATCCATGTTTACAAAGGATAAAAGAAAGATTGAGAGAGAGCTACAATGTTGTGCTGAGGGCAGGTGTATTTTCATAGGATAAATCAGTTTAACAGTCCACTAACAAATCCAGTCATGTACACAATACATGACAGGGTATATTGTTACAGCCATCCACAAGTTTGTCCATGTTGTTAACAAGTATGTCAGGGCACATGAATGAATTTGTTCATGTTCTGAGTGCCCAGGTCCATCAGAGATCTTGTAACTTTGGCAATTGTGTATTGAGCAAACTGAACTCAGAAACCTGCATTCACACTAAACTTTCTTCAAAGTGGAATTTTATTGAATGTGCTGCAATCAAGATAGACAGAACAGTTGCATTGGGGAGTCATAAATATCTAACAGTACATGCAAAATGAAAACAGTTCCTTTAGGATGCAGAGATAATAACTCAATGTGAGAAAAGTCACAGGACTGTGTAGGCTTGGCATTAAGCAATTTGAAGCTGTAGGAATTGGAAAGAGGAAAAAGAAATGAGAGAAAGAAAGAGGTTCAACAGTAAGGGCAATATAATATTTTGCCTAATCCACATACACACCCAAAAGATGAGGGCACAGTTCTGGGGAACTGCAGTGTGCAAGGAAAGTACTCCCCAAAAGATAGATTTAAGAGATGTCAGAGGTCACCTATCCTTGGTCCTGTTGGAACTGTCCCTCTTTCTTTTAGGTCTTACAAGTCCAAGAAACTAGGGAGGCCTCTTGGCTGGAATAGTGCAAGGAAAAGAGAACAAGCTAACTCAGGTCCTCTAAGCCAGAGCCAAGATTTAAAGAAATTGAGTTAATGAAATTCTCTGGCCAAAATCTCAGATTCTGAAGGTCTGAAAGAGTGATTGCAGCTAGAAGGAGTGAGACGTAGTTTAGACAGTGATTTCAGCAGAGATTTTTTTCAGAGACATGGAACAGATCTACTAAATTTACACTTATTTTGTTTATTTCATTCACTGATGAAGGTGAAAGCTTCTCTCTTGACCAACTTACTAGTCATTCTGGCTGCGCTGATTGCAACAATCCTCCATGCTGTTGAGATTGCAAAAGACACATGTAATTACACTTTCACCACGATGTTTCATTGCAGTACTAAAGAGGTGAGCTTTCCCCCGCCCCCATCTGTTTCCCTCTGTCTCTTTCTATGTTATGAGGATGGAAAAATCTTTCAAAGTATTCAAAAAATGTTTTAAAAATGGGTTTTTGGAACGTCAGGAATTCTGATGAGAATCCTAGATGGGTGAGAATCTTCATAGTTTGGGAATTATTCTAAGAGGGAAACTCACAAGTTTTTGGCACAGAACAACAACTGAGGGGACCACAACTTTCCACCCCTGCTTTAAGATTAGGAAGCAAGGTGATATCTAGTGAAAATGTTCTACTGTCTGGTAAAATTTTTGTGGGCAATTGCCAAGTGAACATGAAAACATGTAGACCCAATAATTCAATAATAAGAATGGTGCCATGCCCTATTTTTATTTTACTATTTCCCTACTGCACATTATGTATGTACAAGAGGATGTTTATGGAAGAAAGGGGAAAATAAGAGCAGGGAGAGGTATTTGGGACCAGAATTCTCTATTTTGTTTACCTTTCAAGGCTAAATAAATAAAACTGACTGCCAGTTTAGTCAATTAAGAAGCAGACAAGGAATCGTAATCAGGTGATTTGTTAAAGTGCAGGAGGAAACAAAATGTTACAAACCATACAGAAACTGTTTAATATACAACTGAGATTTATCACACAGAATTGCCTTTGAAGGTACCTTGGGGATTCTGGTGGTGCAACGTATTTGGCCAAACTTGCAATATGTGTTCATCTCTATGCTCAGATCTGCATCTGAAGCCTATCTCATCCTACCTTCAAAGATCAGGCAGGCAGGCAGGCATAAAATCGGTGCCTTTCCGTCACAGCACAGCAGCTTTAGTAATTCCCACCAAAAGAGGCCTGCCAGGCTGATCTCTGCCTTCCTTTCAATGTATTGTTAAAATCTTACTTTTTAGGAAGAACTTCAGGATAGAGTGATGTCAGTCTTTCTGAATATGGCTTGTATTTGTGGAGTCTGTGTGGTTTTATTGATGCAATTGGTTTTGCTTGGCATGGTTTTATAATATTTTAACTTTTAAGCCACTGTGAGGGTCCTTGTGGTCCAAACATGTGGTGTAAAATACTGATTTAAAAAAAAAAAGTAAAGGCTGAGTTTGTTATGATTCTATAAGGTCCAGAAAGGTAAATATTCTCCAAATCATCCTAACTGTACACTATGCTTACACAAAAAATAACTGAAGTAAATAATTATATTTTTTTACAATTGGTTATAGAATATATTGCTGTAAAAGAGACAAAACATAAATGGAAAATGAGAGTAGTTCTTTGGCAGTGAAAGTTTATTCATCCTGTATCTTCCAACTGCAGTTCAAATTATTGCTAGTTATTTGTATTGTCTCCAAATTTGTTTTTGTGGTATAAGAGAGAGAGAAATAGGGCTCCCTTGAACATAAATAGAAGAAAAGTGCTCTGAAGCTACGCCAATTTTGAACGGCTGAGTTTCAGCACTGAGACTCTCTGCAGAGTACAGCCAATCAGTCTACTTCTCCATCTTCAGAGGTATTTCACTCAAAAGCCTTCAGATTTTGATCACTTAACCAGAAAGTTCTGTAGGACCAAAATGTTCTGGAACATGGATTCCCGAATTCCTAGGCTCTGGGTTGTGATGGTCCTGCCTGATTTAGAATTATAATAAGTTGATTTTCCAAGTAGTTGCATCAGTGGCAGTCAACATGACCATTCCTTGCTCTGTCCACAGGTACTGACATATGGATTGAACTCAGTCTTTGTCATCCTTTCACTCCTTGAAATATCCACAGCACTCACTGCTTTGGTGACTGGATTCAAGATCTCAAGAGAGCAGTATTATCGCTGGATGGTAAGAAGAAAACTCAACTTTTTTAGCCCGCTGTTGTTGAAACATATCTGGTCCTAAAGCATTCTCCTTTCTTACTTAGCCATCTAAATTAATGCGAAAATATTACCACAAATTTAGGAGGATTCTGTTGGCTGCAAAGGTGCTCCTTCTTCTCTTGCTCAAAAGCATGTTGGCTGGAGGAATGCTGAGTGCTGAATTCCAAAAAAGTAACTTTCCCAGATTCTAATTCTGCTTCTTTCTGGCTTTGACAATAGGGCTACAAGCTATGAATGAAGGTCTTTAAAGCTATGTATCAAAGATCTGATTACCTGCCTATGTCCTTTTTAGATCCTGTTTTTTCTGTCCTGTTCACATTTTTGTGGTCTGTAGATACATACATAAAACTTGTGGGTTGGGGGAAAAGGGATAAAATAGAGAATAATTAATAACTAGAGTCTTTTGTTGTTTATCTTTCCAGATATTGTAATTCCTATCACACCACTTGTGGCAGTATTGAGCAGCCAGATTATTTCTTTGCTTGATGCTAAATGGCCATGAACGTCTCTGCACCTTCCCAAGACAGACCACAAGCGTGAAGAGAAGTCACCTCTAAATCCTGATGGCCTTTTGCATTGTGTGCCTCTGTTTAGAAGGAGAGAACAAGCTTTTGGTTTGCCTGTGTAAGAGAGAACCAACAACCTAATCAAATTGCCCTTCCCAACCTGATTTTCATGGAAGAGTTACTGGAATGAGCCCTGTAACAAAAGTCATCTTAAAAATTCACATGCTATATTGGAACTCAAAATCTGTGTGAAAGTTCAAGAAAATGCCTAAGTAAGAAATACGTTTGTGGATCTTGAGAGTCAGGATTGGGAACTTGTTGAAGTAGATTTTTAATGATCATGCAGTAATGTTTTCCACAAAAAATTATTTCCTGTGAAGCACTGTCACAAAGGAAGACATTTTATAAGAACCCTTGCCATTTTGTTTCAGAGGAGTAAAAGAAATAAATCTTTATTTACCAAAGACCTTATCCCTTCCATTCTGCAGCTTGTTCTAGTACTCTAAGGCTGCAGTGCTGTACATAACCTGCTTCAGAAGAAGTGCCACTGAATTTAATATGACTTACTTCTAAGCAGATATATAGATATAGATATGGATATATAATATTGCTATCTATCCAAGAACAAATCCATGTCATGCATCACAGTGGTGCTTATTTCTGAACAGACATGGATAGGATTCAAGGAAATGTAACAACACTCTTATATCTCACCCTAACTATTGGGACCTAACACAATCAAATATTATGGTGGGTTCTTGGAAGATCATAGGAAGGTCCCAAGTAGATGTAGATGAAAATACCCTATCTGAAACCCTGCAGATTGGCTGCCAGTCACTGTAATGGTAGCATTACTGAGCTAGACAGACCAACAGTCTGAATTGATATAAGGTAATTTTCTATGTTTCTTGCATAGGCTTGCCAAAGTGACAACTCAAGAGGGGTCCTGTACCTTTAGTGGCTATGTAGAAGAAAGAATTTCAGCAGGTGTTGCTTGTTACCTGGTTGTGTGAAAAGCAACCCTTGCTGAAATCCCCTTTGCTGCACAACCGTTAAAGATACAGGAGGTCTCTCCAGTTTTCACTCTGACAACCCTATTGCATACTGTCTTTTTGCCTTTCATAGCAACACCTTGTAGATATCAAAAGATCTGCCTGAGAAAATACAGTATCTCTTGCATAATCTGGAGACAAATGGCAGTTACTCAGTAGAAGCACCTAGAAGATTATTGATTGAATTTTGCTAAAAAATACAAGCTTAAACAGAAACCATTCTAAATAAAGAGAGGCTGGTGTGGGGCGAGGAAGACATAGATTCTTCTTATATTAGGATACAGGTATACCTCAGTTAACAAAGTGCATGTATTTCTGGGCATTACTTCTTTAACAGAAACTTTGGAAGTAGAAATCACATGGAAAGAATAGGGATAGATTCCCACACCAGGAGAAGAGGAAGAAGAAGGAGGAAGAGCTTGAACATGAAAGTTTGTGTTTCTCCAGTCTTCTTTCACCATCTTCCCAGTGCCAGTGCTGCTAAAATTCTTCAGCTAGACAGAAGACAAGGAAGAAAGAGGGCTGGGTAGGGATAAAAGTATTTTGTAAGAAGCTTCTTACAAAGAGGCTTTGTTAACTGAAGTATGCCTGTACTTTTATTGCACTGTAAAATGAGAAGGATGTGAGGTGAATAGAAGAATAGGAAGATGCAAGCAGATCAACCGTTGATGATCTGTTGTGTTGGCTTTTTTCCCCCAGTGTTTTGCTAAACTGAAACAGATGGGTCAGCATGATTAAGGCCTTTTCCACACCAGAGAAATAAAATGAGTTAGTGTGAGCTCTGACGGACATCACCCACACGTTCGAGTGCACTAGCTCGTACATATTTGGCAAGCTCCGCACCTTAATCCGCCCGGTTAAGTCGGCAACAGTCAGCGCGCGGGCTTTTTGAAAAACGGGGAAAAGGTGGTTTTTTTCCCCTCATACCGTGCTGATTCGTGCATGATGTAATCGGAGGGCGGGCTGTGGGCTTGGACAGCTTCAGTGGTTGGAACGCGCCGCGAGAAGCCTCCAAGCAGCGGCACAGAAAAGCTTAAATCCTCCGCAGCATTACCAATAAAAGGCCAGTCACCGGCGCCTCCTCACATGGTCTTAAGCCCATAGATGTTCCAGTTCAGCCAGCACAACTCCAAGAAGCCAGAATACAGCTAAAATGGGCCGTTCAACTTCAGGAAACACCTCTTCCTCCATCGCTCACAGGGAAAGATAAAAGCAGAAAATGGGCGCGAGAACCCACCAGAGATAGGGAGAAAAACTGCACTCCACCCAGCTATGGCGCGGAAAACCATTCCCCCGAGATAGGGCGCGAAAATAAAAAAATCGACACGGTTTATTTTACGGCTAGCAGGAGGAATGGGAGGAGAGAGTCATCGTGGGAGGAACTGCGGGGCATGACGTGAGCACGCACGTCATGACGCACGGGGCCATTTAAAAAAAATAGCTGCTAATCACATCCGCTGCGCGAATTCCATGGAACGTGTGGAAATGGCAATAGACCGTTGTACAATATGTCCGCGGTAGCACGGACAAAAAAAAACACACCCGGAAACGTTGCAGCGCAAATTCCACAGAACATGTGGAAAGGGCCTAAGTCATTCAATTCAATGACCAGGCCAATTGATTTGTTAACATTTGTAAAGCCCTTGTGGTACCATACAGTTGTACTTCTGGAGCAGAAAAAATAAAAGATTTAGGGACAGTTTATGTACTTTGCAGAATGAAGAGAAAATTCTTTTCCTTTGAAATTTTGCTAAACATGTCCCCTTGACATGTTAGTTTTCTTTCTGTAGGATCTTTTCCAGCTCAGGGACAATGCAGGCATGGCATCATCTCCATCCCACTGCCTTCATCTCAAATAACACATGCTAGGAAAGACTTTGTTGCAGCCTTTCCTAATCAGCCACCCTCCAGACATGTTGGGCTACAATTCCCACAGCACTTCTTGGGCTACAATTCTAGCCAGCTGTGCTGGCTGAGGAATAGTGGAAGTTGTATGTAGTCCAGGACATAGGGAGAGAAGGCAGTTTTTACTGGATGTGGAAACTGGCCAATATGTCAGACTTGGCAGACCTTACTGGAGGAAGCACTGCTACAGATCTCTCTCAGCAGCTGTGTTTGATTCCTTTTCTCTATAGTTTCAGTGAGAATTTTTTTAAAACAATTTTCACTTAATGGCTTCTCTTTATGAGAAATTCCAAAGGCAATGTTTTCAATTGTTATTGACTGATTATGAAGTATTCCAAAGAATTTGGAATGGTTCTGTGTTTGATTTTCTTTCTTCCAAGTGCCTGTAAATCAGTGCTGCAATTAAACAACAAACAGGTATATAAGTGTCTATTTGTATGCTTGTATGCTTATATGCTCTAGATATGTCAATAGCTAGTCTAAAAGAGTTATTGAGAAAGTGACCTGTGAACCAAGTGTTTGGTTCAAACTGTGTTAATTTTATACCAAAAAGAAGTGAGACAACAAGTCTGTGCAACTGCATGTGACACTAGAGTAGACACTGAATTTTTCTTTCTTTGCCTTTTTGCTGAGAGAAGTGAGCCCTTTTTCTAAAGGAAAATATTGAGAGACTAAGAACCTTTGTGTCTCTAATCTACTAAAAAAAAACTGCACTACTGCACTTATTTAAATTATATATGAAAATGAGCACTTATCTTAAGCCTCTGCACTAATATTCCTCTAAAGAATGTTTTGATGGCACTGTGGGTTTATCAACAGCTCTTTGGGTCTGGTCCAAGCCAATTTCCAAGTATTTTAAGTAGTATTTTAAGCCAGACTTTTGAAGGCATTTATTATCTAGCACTTCCTTGCTATTCATCTTTTACATTTGTACTAAAACACGTTTGTCACTTGGTGTGTGAACTCTTCTTCCCTCATAATAAATTTATCTTGTTTCTCTCTGTGTGTATTTCTCCTATGTACATTCATATACAGGCTCAGATACTCCCACCTGTAGCCTAGCCTGAGATTAGAAAGTCAGCAAAAAGGCAGGGGTAGAATGATGTGTTTCATTGATCATTAATAACTAATTATTAAAAACTATTTATCCCAGAACAAGTCCCTTTTTTGAGTTTGAGAGAGAAGGAGAAAGCTCCATTAACCTTTGAAAACCCCATTTCTCATCTATCTTACCAAAAAACCCTTCTCTTGCTGCCCCTTTTCCCTCCCTATTATCTCGTTTCATTTCCCCTCCCCTTTCTTTAGCTTACTCAATCCCATGTGGATCCCAGCAAAAGTTTCAGTTTGTTGGGATAAATGAGACCTTCCCTGTGACATCTGGTAGAGAACACAGAAGTATTATCTGGGTGCAAAGAAGACCATACCCTTTCAACTTGCCCCTACTACTTGCTGATATAAAATCTGTTCACCTTGGAATTAGCAGAACTGTCAGATTCTAATCATAAACTAAGTGCTGCTGATCTTTTGAACTAAACATTGTAATTCCCTGTCCTGTAGGCCAAATACAAAGAAACAAGTAAGTTTTCAAAAGTCCAGGCAAATTTGGCTTTAAGTGAAGAACCAGGTAGGAAATATAAAATTTGAAGACTCTTTAGCATTGTCTCTTATTTAATATCTTTAGGAATTAGATTAATGCTGAAGTCCTAATTTAAGTCATTCAAGTTTTAAAAAAATTGCTGTCCTTTTTTCATTACAGAACTTCTGACAAATTGATAACAGAGCTGATTTTAAATTTCTAGTTCCTATCTGAACCTAACAGGCCAGTGGGTAAAATGTCTGTAACTGAAATCAGTGCTTTGTGGAATTCAGAAAAACAACAAAAATTTTGTCCCTCTTCAGTTTCTTCATAGCACTGCAAACCTAAGGTAGTTGGTAGATTGAGTTTATTGAACATTCAGGTGCCTAGCAACCTTGACTCTAGAATAAAACTTGAAAGCTTATTTAAAACTTCAACCAAATTCTTTACAAAATTACAGCCAGTGTCATCTTTCCCAATGCAAGAAATAGAAAGCAGAGTGTGTCACTTCATTTGATCAATTTCAGCAATCTTTCAAAAGAAGGCTACTCTCTTTTTGTGGTAATCTTCTACAATATGGTTAACAGAGATACATTCAGCGGCACTCTTCCTATGGAGAAAGTGCTCACGAGCCAAGGACTGTTCCTTACACCACCAACTGTCATTTAACTTTTGTCAGAATATGATACCAAATGCTGTCAATTTTACCTCGAGACCTTCAAATCAGAAACAGTCCCACAGTTTTTGAAAGGTAGAATCATAGAGCTGGAAGAGACTGCAAGGGCCATCCAGTCTAAGACAGTCCCCTCCCATGCAGGAACACACATTTCAAAGTATTCCTGACAGATGGCCATCCAGCCTTCGGTTAAAAACCTCCAAAGAAGAAGACACCACCACACTGGAAAGCAGCGTATTCCACTGTCAAACAGCCCTCACCATCAGGAGGTTCTGCCTAATGTTTAGGCAGAATGTCTTTTCCTGTAGCTTGAAGGCATTGCCCATGTCCTAGTCTCTGCAGCAGCAGCAGACCCATCTTCCATATAATATTCTTTCAAATATTTAAATATGGCCATTATGTCTCTTAACCTTTTCTTCTCCAGGCTAAATATACACAGCTCCCTAAGTGACTCCTCAAAGGACATGGTTTCCAGGCCTTTTACCATTTTGATTGTCCTCCTCTGGGCACACTCCAGTTTGTCCATATTCTTGAATTGTGGTGCCCAGAACTGGACATAGTATTCCAGGTGAGTTCTGACCAAAGCAGAATAGTGTGGTTCTATTACTTCCCTCTGCCCAGACACTGTACTCTTATTGATGCAGCCTAGAATCACATTGGCTTTTCTAGCTGTTGCATCACACTGTTGACTCATGTTTAGCTTGTGGTCCACTAAGACACCTAGATCCCTTTCACATGTACTGTGGCCAAGCCAGGTATCATCCATCCTATATCTGTGCATTTCAGTTTTTCTAATTTTTTCTGTTCACATTGATTCTGTTAACATTGGCCCAGCTCTCTAATTTGTTAAGGTCATTTTGAATTCTGATCCTGTCCTCTGGGTATTAGCTATCCTTCCTAATTTGGTGTCATCTGCAAATTTGATCAGCATGCCCTTTATTTTCTCATCCAAGTCATTGATAAAGATGTTGAATAGCACTGGGCCCAGGACAGAACCCTATGGCATCCCACTAGTCACTTCTTTCCAGGATGAAGAGGATCCATTGGTGAGCACCCTTTGTGTTCAGCTGGTCAGCCAGTTACAAAGCCACCTAACAGTAGCATTGTCCCTAGTTCGCATTTTACTAGCTTTCTTGCAAGAATATCACGGGGCACTTGGGCCCTTGCTGAAATCAAGATATGCTACATCCACAGCATTCCCCTCATCTATCAAGCTAGTAACTCTACCAAAGAGAAGGAGAGAGAGAAGATTAGTTTGGCATGACTTGTTTTTAAGAAACCCATGTTGACTCTCAGCATCACAGCATTCCATTTTAAGTGCTTACAGACTGTCTGTTTAATGATCTACTCTAGAATCTTTCCTGGATTGATGTCAGGCTGACTGGATGGTAATTGTTTGGGTATTCCCTTTTCCCCCTCTTTTTGAAGATGGAAAAACATTTGCCTTCCGCTAGTCTTCTGGAACTTCTGTTCTCCTCGAAACCTCAAATAGTGCCAGCGACTCTGAGATGTTCATTTGGCCCTGGAGACTTCATTTAGAGTAGTCAGGTATTCCTGTACTACCTCTTTATCTATTCAGTGCTGCATTTCCCCACACTGCATCATCTGCTTCACTTTCCCCCACGTTGGACGCTCTTTTTCTTTGAGGACAAGACCAAAGCAAGGAAGGTGCCGAGTGGTTCTCCCTTACCTCTGTTCTGATAGCAGTTTGTCATCTTTTCCACATAGTTGCCCTACAACAGTGGTTCTCAACCTGTGGGTCCCCAGATGTTTGTGGACTTCAGCTCCCAGAAGCCCCAGCCACTATGGTCAATGCTCAGGGCTTCTGGGAGCTGAAGTCCACAAACATCTGGGGACCCACAGGTTGAGAACCACTGCCCTACAATTTCCTTGCCTTTTCTTTTGCTATGGACATAACCAAAAAAGCCTTTTTATTGTTTTTAAACTATCTAGCAAACCTGAGTTCATTCTGCACTTTAGTTTTTCTGACTTTCTCCCTACACTTGCTGGATATTTATTTGAATTCTTCTTTGGTGGTTTCCTCCTTTTTTTCCTGTTTTTTGTACATGTCCCTTTTAAACCTTAGTTCAGCTGAAAGTTCTTCAGATACCCATCCCAGTTTCTTTAGACACCTCCCACTTTTCCTCCTCACTGGAACTGTTTGAAAGTGTGCCTTTAGTATCTCACTTTTAAGAATTTTTTGAAGATGTTCGTAGTATTAATATAATCAATACAATGACAGCCCTGAGCAAGTCAGTCCAATCACCAATTAAAGGCATCAGTTTGCCCATCTGATAGCCAGCATAGTGTAGAGGTTTGAGCATGGGATTACAACTCTGGAAACCAGGCTTCAGTTCCTCGCTTGGCCATGCAAACCCACTGGGTTACCTTGGTTGAGTCATATACCCTCAGTCCCAGAAAATCCCATAGTAGGATATGGTGCCTTAGGGTTGCCATAACTTGGAAATGACTCAAAGGTACACAACAACAACAACAAAACAACAGCAACCTCTCAACTATTCCAAATAGTTCAAGAAGAGAAATAACTCAGTGGAGGGGTTCATGAGTAGTCTTAGTGAAGGGGTTAAATCCAAGGAATTGCTACTTGAATGGGAAAATAAGCGAATTGAATTGTGTCTCTGAGTGAAACAGCAGATGTCTTTGTCTTATCTCAAATTTTAGGAATGGCCTTGCAACACTCACTCAGGCGTCTGGGAACTAAGGGAGTCAAGCGTACTCCCTGCTACCTCATTTTGGCCATATGCATCATTTTGTATCATTTTCTAACTAACTCTTTGTTCTCTTCTGTACACGTGTGTGCTAAGTTAAAGCAAGCAGTTCCATTTAATTTTGGTATATAAATAAGAATATCTAAAGGCTGGTAACAAAATAAAAGGCACGGAATGGCCATTAAAATGCATTCCTTCCTTTCAAATGTCTATAGGAAGATACTAGATGTTCCCCTAAACAAGTATTCCACATCAAAATGCCTTTCCCTTGCTACCAGCTTGGGGGCTTTGTGTGTGTGTGTGTATGTGAGAGAGAGAGAGAGAGAGAGAGAGAGAGAAATTCCAAAACAAATCTCACTTCCGATAAAGAGGCTTTTGTGTGTGCGTGCCACGAAGGGTGCAATCAATTACTTTAAATATTTTATATATTAGAAGAATTAGCAAAGACATCTGTTACTAATGTGGGTCAGGCTAGATGACCTCTGGGTGTGAGGGGAAAGCAGTTGAGAAAAGCAGTTACTTTTCCCTGCAATTGAAGTGACTCTGTGTTTGAAAGAAGAACAATAGGACACTGTGAAATAGAATGTTAGGGAGGATGAAATGTGTCTTGCTATGCTTCCTTTACTTTGCAACATTTGTAAGATTACGCAGGAGAATGATGAGAACTATTGTTTGTGTCAATTTCCTTTCTTAGACACGTGACGTATTTGCACTGGAGATGTATAAATTGCTTGGAATGTAAAGAGGTGGGGCCCAGACTTTTGAGAAAGGATCTCACTGGGACATTGTGCACAATAAATCTTTTTTTTAAAACTGTGGGTCTCTATCTCAGTTCCACTACATTACTCTATTAGCAAAATATTTCTGTTTCTGCCTTCTCAAGCCATCCTCGATATTCTTCACCACCACCTTGGACACAGCTCACTTTTATTTTCAATAGCTGAAGGAGAAAGCAGAAGAGTTCTGAGATATATTTTAACAATTCTGTTTGTTAATTACTGTACGCATGCGGGGGGTGGGGAAGGACAGGGCTAAACTTAGGCCATCTCCGCACTAGACTGTTATAGTGCTATTATTCCACTTTCAACATCCTATGGAATCCTGGGGCTTGCACTTTAGGGGAGGGGCCTTTAGAATTCTCACTCAGAGAGCTCTTGGACTTCAGGAAACTACAAACCTCAGAATTACACAGGATGTTGAAAGTGGAATGATAGCGCTATACCCGTGTGAGTGGGGGAAAGACAATCCCCATCACAGATTAAGGAGTTGTCACGTACACAGGAGACCCCAGCCCCTCCCGTCTGCTGACTCATGTCTGTTACCACCTCACCGGAACCTGGCCATGTCTGGAAGGTCACTCGTGACTGGAAGAAACTTCATACTACCTGCCCCTCTGGAGATTTCCTTACATGGTCAGAAGTCTCTGGACCTTTACCCTTATATGGTCAGAAGTTTCTGGGCAATTACCTAATATGGGGTGGGTGGCTGCAATGGGTGTGTATAATGTTTACCGGAATACTGTGACTGGTGAAAAATGCTGCAGTGGGTGTGCACCCTGACCACCTGGATCCCAGATTATAAAAGCATGTCCCAGCCTTTGTTCAGGGTTCCGAATCTCTATCGGCACCCTGTTATAACAGAATCTTTTTGTATTTTTGCATTCAATAAATATAACCTCTAGCCTTTGAACCAAGAAACGCCTGGCCGAATTTGCCTGTTTCTCAGAAAAAGCTGTCCTTCACCAGGGCAAGAAGGTGACACCCGTGTAGTGCAGCAATGGCCTCAGACGATTGTCATTTCCACACCGGACTGTTATAGCGCTATGATTCCAGTTTCAACATCCTATGGAAACCCCAGGATTCCATAGGATGTTGAAAGTGGAATCATAGCGCTATAACAGTCTTGTGCGGAAGAGGCAGATGTTGTCAATACCCGCTTGCCCATTGATTATATGGTTGCCGCAAAGAGACTTGAGCCATTTCCACACTAGACTGTTATAGCGCTATTGTTCCACTTTCAACACCCTATAGCCCCTCCCGCCACGGCAAACCCCAGGATTTCACAGGATGTTGAAGGTGGAATCATAGCGCTATAACAGTCTAGTGAGGAAATGGCCTTGGACTCAAAAAGTCCAAGAGGTCGGACAGGAAAAGGAGCCCCGCCAAAAAAAGACGAAACGCCTTAAACTGGCGTCCTTATGCTTTTTATGCAGAAGGCACTGATTGCATGGATGAATATTTCCAAACATTGCAAAATGGTTACATCTTTTAGCAAGGCGCCTCAAGACATTCCCAGCGCTGCCGCCCCGCCCATGGGGGATTCCACCGAGCGCAGAGAGGTCCCCGGACTGCACGAAAGCGTAGTAACAGTGAGAAGGCCGCGGCTCGCGGCAGTGAAGGCGAGTAGCTCTGCTTTTATCTCTATGGTCAAAGGACGTGCACGGCATTCAACTGCGCGGCGGCCGTGACGTCATCCGAGCGGACCCTCCCGGTGTCTCCTCCACGTGGAGGAAGGGGGCGATGGAAGGGCGCGGGGGGCGCGGGGAGGGGACGGCGGTGCCGGGCCTCGCCGAGCTCTCAGCCAAGGCGGAGGGGCAAGGAGGGCTCCAGCAGAGTGGGAAAGCGGAGGGGGCCCTGGCCTTCGAGGAAGCCGGTCCGGGGAAGCCACGGTCAGCCCCTTCGGGCAAGAAACGGAAGGAGGTGCCAGCCGTCCCCAAGGGAAAGCCGAAATCGGGGCGCGTGTGGAAAGATCCGTGCAAGACGCGGTGAGAGGTTAACGTCTGTGTTTCGCTGGCTAAGCGAGGCGGGGAGGGGAGAGTCTACAGATACGGGCGGGGCCTTGGAGAGTGAAGCCCTTCTGCATATTGAGGTTGGAGGCTTCGCATCACTTCGAGGGAGAGGAGCACTTCCTGATTCTTGGTTCTCCTGCGTAATTTTAACTGGCTACGACTTACTTTACTTTTTAGGGTTTTTGTTTCCTATCTTGCGTTTGCATCAAATATCTCAACAACAACAACAAGCCAGTGAGGTGGGTTGGGTGAAAGATCTCACTCGGTGAGATTAGTGGCTTAGTAAGAACTTAACCATGGCTCTCAGAAGTCGCACAGGAGCCCCCCCCAATCTATCATATTTGCCTCGTATGCAAACATAGGGTTCGGGGGAAAGTGTTGTGTGAGGTGTTTTGTTGTTACTGTTGTTCTGGATTAAACGGTAAATCACAGTGGGTTGCAACAGATACATGACTTCCACACAATCATTTCTAGTGATTAAATTCACCTTTTCTGCAGTATCTGGTTACGTTCCCAGTTTGTTAGGGATGTAACTTAGCTTCTCTTTACTTAGAATAGGACATGGTGAGAATCATTCAAGCACACAGGATTTAACTCTAAAACTGATGTTATGCTAATGCCTCCAGTTGGTTCTTGTTTGGCTAACAATGACTTTGCGTTTCCCTTTGCTAGGTTTTCCCACATGACTAAGGACAAGCCTTTGCGCACCACCTGGGAACACAAGATGAAAGAACGTCAGGAAAAGAAATTAGTCAAAGACTTTGCCCAACAACTGAAGGAAGAAAAGCAGCAAGAACGTGAGGTTAGAAATGTGGTATTGTTTAGTAACTCTTGCTATGTAGCTGTATATAAGTACTGGTGTACTTCAGTTAACAAAATAGATGTGTTCTTGGGTATTACTTTTGTAACAGAAAATTTAGAGCCAGAGGCAGAAATAACATGGGAAGAATAGGGATAGGGTCCCAGACTACAAAAAAAGGACCATTAAGCATGTTTCAGCAAACGTTTTATTCAAAACTTGCCATATGCACATGTAAAATGAAACAGTAAGGTCAGGGGAGACTTGCAGAGGTAAAGAAAAATGTTTTAAACCTGCTAGAGGCTACTTAAAGGCTTCTTTTTTTTTTCCTTTCACCGACCTCTACTGTGTTTCTCCTGCCCTTTTTCACCATCTGCCAGATGCTGATGCTATAAAATCTTCCAGCTTGACCAAAGAGAAAAAGAAAATCTGGAGGGTCTGGGCAGGAATAAAAAAAAAACTTTGTAAAAAGAAGCTTGTTTATCAGAGGCTTTTTGTTAACTGAGGTATGCCTGTAGTATTAAAGTAGACAATAACAGCTGGTTGCTAATGATAACTGGAATGATTGGATTAAGATGGTTTGATAACTTTTGAATCAATTGACCTTTGACTCCCCCTCCCCCCAAGTAATCAAGTATTGAAGACTATCTAAAACATAGGCGATCATTTCTTTTTCTTCATCTCAAGTGTCTACATGTAGATAAATATCATTAGTGATGTCCCTGCCCAAACACCCATGCGACTGGTCATCATCCTTCCTACCCATCTTCTACAGCTGAGGAGGCTGTTGGAGTCAACATTTAGACTGAAGTGCTGAGCCACAGCTCCTCAGTGCCACTGTGACTAATCTTGGGACTATTGACAGACAGGTTGACTTGAAAGTGACAACTCTAGCAATATCCTATCAGAACTTATTAATATGTTATAACCAATCCTTGCCATCTTTCTTAATCATCAGGTAGGTTGATGTGAGCTAGATCCTTTTATTTCTGGTTTATGAAAAAAATGCTAGTTAGGTAAAAAGCCATTTGTGGGAAATTGACTCAGTACTTGTTATATGTATATTCTATTCTGTAGAAAGTTCTTTGTGGGAGTGTCACAGGAAATACCTGAGACACTCTTCCCTCCCTCCAGATACTGAACTGACATGCTGGATTTTAGCTTCAACAGTGCTGCAGCATTACCAGCTCCTCTTTTTCTTCTTTTTCTTCTCCCATATTTTTCATCTTTTTTTATTTAGAATTCTGACTTGCTTCCTATGTAAAAACTGTATAAACAATGTTCTATATTTCTGGCCCCTTCCTTTGTAGCCCTTGTTTTCCTGGCTCCTAAATGTTACAAAATATTAACCAAAGAATTCTGTTACTGTTATGATTTACAGTGACTGAGCTTGATAGAAGAACTGTATGGGAAAGTTTTGGCTTTTCCCTTCTGTTTTTTGTGCACTTCTACTTTTTTTTTTTTTTAACAAGAAAAGTGTTTCTCAAAATTTTAGTAGCAAATAAACACAACACCACTGTGCCGTATATTTGGATGCTCATGAGCAGTTTGGCATGCTTTGTCTCTTTCTTTCTCGGCCTGAGCAATTTAACGTTCTGTAGCTTAGCATTCACTTGGGCTGATTCTTCTGTAGTATGTTAATCAGCGTACATGACAATTTTGTCTGTGTTTTCCCCCTTTCAGGAGAAAAAACAGCGAAGGAGAGAGAATTTAAAAAGACGGTTGGAGAATGAGCGGAAAGCAGAGATTGTGCAAGTGGTGAGTCTTGGCTCAAGTTCTTATTTTCTCCTGAATGGAAATGGTGAGGCAGACTGGGAACACTGTTGTAGTACCCAGATCAGATCTTTTCCTCATGTCACAATAACAACATTCAGTAGACTGTACTTTCTAGTTGCCATTTATTAAGGAAGAAAGTCCTGCAGAGGTGCAGGGGTCTTCTAAAGTCTGATGACTCCATAGACCTTTCCAAACCCTCTCTTGCCCCCGACTGACCAGTCTGACGCTGTGCTGACTTCACATATAAATTTGCCTTAACTTGGTTCCCTGGATCCAGGTGGTTCTTTAGTGTTCAGTGGGAATGAACAAATGGTTGCATGCTCAGCAGTGAGTTTGCTCCATGATTACAGCGCTTCCAGATTCATTACCTTGGTTATAGACAGCCAGCTTGCCTCTTTTTCTCAATGGCCGTCTGCCAGTTCTTCTGGCCCGTTAAGAGTACTAGACACTAATGGAGTAACTTCTGCTTTTCTGTGGTCCATTTAGCCTCTTGATCTCTTTGTTGGAGAGAGTAGTGTGCTATCAGCATTGCCCCTGTCTTTTGTTTTACAATTACCACGGCTCTGTCCCAGGTATGATAGAACTACACTCTGAGTGGACAATGAGGAGAGAATGTCTTGCCTCCAAGAGTAGCAGGAATAGAAGAAAATGAAGATTCCATATAGTTGGAGGAGCACAGCCCCAACTTTACAACAGGAGGGAATAACTAGAATGTAGTTGGGATTATGCGAAACATTAACTGCCATATGAGCACTTACGGAGTCTGTCTTACATGCTTTAATACTTGGGGCTATGAACGTCTAGCTGTATGGGTACTGTCTATGTCATCTATAGGTCTGATGATACGATCACATAATGTAATAACATGGATGGCACTGTAGCCAGGCTGATACCACATGAATGCAGCTGAAAATCTCTTTTTGTCATTCTTAATATTAATTAGTGGCCATTTCTTTATTAAGCATTTTTATTCTGCTGTTCAGTGAAAGAGGACAACCGACTACACAAACTCAGGCAGTAGTTCTTACCTGACTGTTTCTCAGAAGGTTGTTAGGTCTAATATACAAAAGAGTTGAGAGCAGCAATATTATCTTTTCCTTCATGTCCTTCCACCAGATTCGGAATCCACTAAAGCTGAAACGTGCAAAGAAGAAGCAATTGCGTCGCATCGAGAAGCGAGACACACTGGCACTTCTGCAAAAACACCAGGCAGACCGCAAAACAGCCAAGGAATGAGGGCTGGGTAGGAAGTGATCCTTCCCTTCTGACATGTGGAAGTGATTTTCCAGGAGAGGCATAAATCGGGATGCAGGATCCACTGCAGTGGGGACCTTGGATGCACCATTATCCTCTGCCTGGTGTCTTTTACCACTGAAGAGCAGAGTCTTTAAAAAGGCATCTCTCTTGCCACTGGCAGAAGAGTCTCTTTGCTTTTTCTTGGTGTTGGCATCAGAGAATGCAGCAGACTGAACTTCAGAAACTAGTTTAAAAATTCTTAAGAGCACTAAAATGTTGGAGGCAGGTCAAAATGAAGCAGAGCTTTGCTTTGAAGATTATTTTTTTTAAGGATTGGCAACTTTCAGATTTTTGTTTATGTATGAAAATGTCACAGTGAAAAAGTGGATTAAAAATTTATATTTGTTTAATATTTGTGACACAAGAAAATAGCATTGTTGTCATTTGTTAAGGGGCTCCTTACTGAAGCCTGGAGTAGAGTGATGAAATTGCTTGATCCTAAAATGATTGAGGTCATTACTTCAGCTGTTCTAGAACCTCATTTTGCCAATACTGTGATAATTCATACTGCAAGCTAGTACCATCCAGTTGCTCTGGACTGCATTTCACAGCAGTACCAACCCACAAAGCAAATGGCCAGGGCTTATGGATAAAAATTCTGCTGTGTGGTGCCAGCAAGAGGGAGGGATACAGCTTCCTAAGGATGTTTTGGAGGCAATCACCCTCTGAACAAATTTCATTTTTTTAAAAAATACGTATTTGGACTCAAAAGCCCTCGCTCACAAACCACCAATGCATGTAGATGGCAACTTTGCCATGACTTCCTGATACATTTCTGCTTGAAACATCTCTTAGACCTAGAACATGATGAAATTTCCCTTCATACCCTCTATAGGACATGGGGAGGAGCATTTAGGAGCCAAAAATTTGTGAAAGGAGGGCACAGCAGTACAGGGCATATGGTCTCAAGTCGCATGAAGGGCAAGTATGGTTTCCCAGTCCCTGGCAAGTGTCCACCCCATCATAGAAATTGGTGCTGCGAACCAGGTAACTGATAGCTGTTGTCTTGCCCAACTGTCCTGTAACACCTTTCTCCTGTATTGGTAGGAAGTGAATGGGGACTTGCCTTCCATAGAAGTCCTTAGCCTGACACTTCCATTAAAAGTTCTGAATGTCCTAGAAACACATGCAGAATCTTCTGATACATTCCTTTCTAGTAACAACATGGTCCATTTCATTGTTAGAAAAGTGAAATGGCACAACAGCGAAAGACACTTAAATGTAGCCATATTTCTGTGCACAAACAGCAATTTCCTGTAGGAGAGCAAAAAAAAGTTAGGTATATTCTTTTTTCTTCTTCACAGAAACAAGAAGTAAAGTATAAGTAAGCTTGTTATATTGTGCTGCCATTTATACAAAATTTAAGAGTCATCTTCTCTGGATAAGAGGATAGTGATCCCATTTGTGCATTGTGTTACAACCCTGGTACCCTGACTGTAAGAAAAGAGTGAGCTGTGTTCATTCAGTGGCTGAATAACCACTAATCCAAGACTAAGGATCTGAGTCACTTGAAGAGCAGTGATTTAACTTAAAAGATAAACGTCTCACTGTACTGTGTAAATATACCTATTGAGCATTATGTGGCTGTGTGATACAAAACAAATAACTGACTTTAATAGGAGGAGCTGCTAACAGACCAAAAGCCTTGTTTCTCTGCTAAATTCCTCCATTCCCACCCAAAGATTTCTGTTTCCACAATCTCACTGGCAAGCCACAGATTGTTTTTTTGTGCTTTCAAATTGTTTCTGGCTTACACCAACCCAAAGGCAAACATATCGTGGAGTTTCCAGGGGCTGAGAATGTGTGGTGTGCCCAAAGTCATCCAATGGGTTTCCATGGCCAAGCAGGGAATTAAACCCTGCCTTCCAAGGTTGTAGTCCAATGCTTAGACCACTATACCATGCTGGATATAAATCCAGTAAAAAAAGGAGCACTCCCATTCATACTCTTCCAATTCTATACACGGCATATTTACTTATAAGTGAATCTTAATCAGGCTGGAGGCCGGATTATGGGAAGATGTTTTTTGGGGCATGTTAACATCTGCAGGTTAAATAATCGTAAGCTGTTTCTCCACCAGGAAAGAACAGATCCATGACTTGTCTAACCAGGTGAAAAACCACTTAACTGAAAAACATCCCTAAATTCTGAACCACCTGGTGTGAGGAGAAGGGTGTAGCCACAAGGAGGAGCAGTTGAGGGCATTCTCTGAATAAAAATTCTCCCCCATCCATTACATTTTCTTTCAGACTTCAAATTTATAGCATTGTAGTAACTTAAAACTTCAGCTGAGCATTTAAACCTACAGTTTAGGCATCCAAAGAAAAGGATATAGTAGAATCTTGCAAAACCTCAACACTAAGACTGCAATATACTAAAATGTACATATACTAGGAAGCCTTTGTTTGCATATACAGGTTATATGCTGTAGGATTCATCAACTGTGTGTGAAAATTCATTCTCGGCTTTGACACAGGTGCTGACACCATAAAGTGCTCCATTTAGAAAAGCAAATTTAGTAATCTTGGCTTTTGAACATAATGTATTTGAAAGAATTTTAAGTGGACAGTTTCTCCAGAAGTTGGCAGAGAAATCAGGGTGCATTAGGCCGTATTAATAGTTGCAAATGAAATGTACCCTAGGGAAATAAATAAGCAAACATTGTGAGGAGGATTCATTCTGAGGGAGTGGAAAAAGAATTAACTGCCACTGCCAATGGCAGTTTAGAATCTATATGCAAAGGGATCTTGTAGCACTTTTTTGACTGAAAAAAGGTTGGTAGCATGGCTCTCATAGGCTCAAGTTTGGAATATGGTGAGGTTACCAAGGAAAGAGGCACAGAGAGAACAGTTAACATTGTAGCCTCAGGAACTTCACAACATTGTGCGTGTGTATGTGTGTGTATTGCACGAGTAAAGCCAACACAATACATGTGTGTCGAAAGCTGGTGCCTTTTCAGAGGTATTTACTGAAGTGTAAAGCTATAAAAGAATGTCAGTATGGTGTAGTGGTTTGATCACGGCCCTGAAGACCAAGATTTGATTCCTCATAGAATCATAGAAATGTAGAGTTGGAAGAGACCACAAGGGCCATCCAGTCCAACCCCCTGCCATGCAGGAAAACCCTCAAAGCACTCCCAACAAGTGGCCATCCAGCCTCCGCTTAAAAACCTCCAACGAAGGAGACTCCACCACACTCCGTGGCAGCACATTCCACTGCCGGACAGCCCTGACTGTCAGGAAATTCTTCCTGAGGTTCAGGTGGAATCTCCCCTCCTGCAGCTTGCATCCATTGCTCCTTGTCCTGGTCTCAAGAGCAGGAGAAACAAGCCCACTCCCTCCTCGACATGACACCCCTTCAAATATTTAAACATGGCTATCATGTCCCCTCTCAACCTTCTCTTCTGCAGACTAAACATACCCAGCTCTCTAAGTCTGTCCTCATAGGGCATGGCTTCCAGGCCCCTCACCATTTTGGTTGCCCTCCTCTGAACCTGCTCCAGCTTATCCATATCCTTCTTGAATTGGGGTGCCCAGAACTGGACACAGTATTCAAGATGAGGTCTAACCAATGCAGAATAAAGTGGTACCAATACCTCCCTCGATCTAGACACCATACTCCTATTGATGCAACCAAGAATTGCGTTGGCCTTCTTGGCTGCCTCATTTAGCCATGGAAACTCACTGGATGACCATGGGCACCTCACACACACTCAGCCCCAGAAAACCCTGTGATAGATTTATCTTAGGGTCGCCATAGGTTGGAAACAATTTGAAAGCACACAACAACAACAAAGCTAATAAGAATAAGAATGAGAATTCAAAATGACCTTGACAGATTGGACAGCTGGGCCAAACCTAATAACATAAATTTCTATAAGGATAAATGTTAGGTACAGTATCTAGGCAAGAAAAATGAAATATACCAATATAGGAATGGTGACACCTGGCTTGAAAGCGCTACACATGAAAAAGATCTAGGGCTTTTTAGTAGTCCACAAGCTAAACGTGAGTGAACAGTGAGCCAAAATACCAATGCAATGTTAGGCTACATCCAGAAGAGTATCATATCTAGGTCAATGGAAGAAGTAGTTCCACTCTGTTCTTTTTGGTCAGTACTTCACTGTAATGCTCTGTCAAGTTCTGGGCACCACAGTTCAAGAAGGGCATTGAGAAGCTGGAATATGGCCAGGGAAGGGTGACCATACTGTCCAAAGGCCGGAAACGCAAGCTTTAGGGGAAATTACTTAGGAAGCTTGATATATTTAGCTTGGTGGCATTATGGCCTTATTTAAATGTGAACGTAAACTAATGAGTTCAAATAACAAGGAAAATGATTCTATCTAAAGATTAGGAAAGACTTTTTTCTTGCAAGACCTGTATAGGCTGCCTTAGTCTTTTTGTTCATCTCTCACACCTGTGCTGTTCTGAGCTTTTTAGCAAAGTCCTGCTTCCCGTAAGCCACAAAAGGCCTCACTGAGTATGCACAGCAGTATCTCCTTGTTCTTCCCACTTTAAACCCCTCCCTCATTTATGCCCTGCACCTCCCCTCCCCTACCACTCTCAAGGTTTTGCCCCTTCTTTCCCTCACTGACAACCTCAAGCAATTCCTTAAAGCTCTTTTCCCCAGCCCCACCTTGTACATAAAAATGGGGAGGAGTCCTTCCAATTTTCCAGGATGAGGGTGGTTTGTGGTTTACTTTTGCTCCCTTGCTCTCCCACCACAGCCTTTTGAGTGCAGGAAGAGCTAAATGCAGCAGTCAGTGGGGCTTACTGGCAATCAGTTCCATTAAAGGCTATGTGGCTTACTTCTGCGCAGACGTGTCTATATGATCTCCCTAGGGATAACTTCCACTGAAGGCACTGATAAGTAGGTCTATCCTGGACTGTATAGTATAAAGTTTCAAAAGACTGGAAGTTTGTAGAGGAATTTTGGGGGCATGGCTATCTAGAGTACCAGAGCAGCCTAGAAAAGGTTTGCCAGGCAACCAGAATAGCTCTTCAGGAGAGAAGCCCAGCCCAGTAGTGTGTGGGAGCGGCTGGTGGCCGAGAAGAAAAGATACATAAAGGCAAACACTGATTGTCACTGGTAGTACTTCACTGTGATTTTTAGCCAGAAGAGCTGTGGAGTAAAGTCTCTCAGTCAGCCTGGGAGGGTGGCTGTGTGGGCAGGGATTAATTCTCCCTAGTGGGATGCCAAAGAGTAATTAAGCCATCATAGAAGCTGGTCAGAAAGTGTGACCTAGACTGGGGGCTGATCCTTTGGTGAAAGTGTAGCCAAAGGACTGTTTATTATACTGGTAATTATATAAGGGAACTGTCTAAAAATTATCTGAAGAACTATACTAATTTTGGCACGCATATGAACTTCAATACTTATTCTGTATGTTATCTTAATAAATGTTACAATTTATTTTTACAAATACTGGCTCAGCTGAGTGGTATACAGCACTAAAGGTAACAGAAAACATGCTGCCATAGAACTATTAAGGGGTTCTAAATGACCATTGAAAAGCTTCACCCTGTTGTTACTGCAGGTTAGGCCTCCTTGGAGATAGCATAAAGATATCATTTTGATATCAATAATTTGGCTCTCTCTCCCACCACCCCCTCCACGTGTTTGAGAGGCCCCGGACAAGCCCAGAACTAGGCTCAGCCATCAAACACTGCAATATCCCAAGACCATACAGGCAGACCAGAAATAGCCAGATCACCGCTTTAGGAGACCTCTCTGCAAACACCCTCATTATGTATGCACGCTGTTTACAAAGGACTCCCTGCCCTGAGCAGGTAACTTGGCAAGCTAGAAGCTTAACTGCGAAGCACTGAGCATTTGCATACAGTCTACCTCTTTGTCAATTCGGACTTAATCATGCACAGTTGTGACCTTTCTGAGACATTGTCTCGCACCCAAAACTCATTGTTGTCCCCGAGTAAGGCATGGCCTGCAGTCCCAATTCACCCTATAAAAACCCCTGATTCTGAGACCTTCCTCGGATCGCCCTGAACTTCCATCAAGCTTTTGCTGCTGCTGTGCTTGGCGAGCTCCCCTCACCTAATCAAGCTGAGTTTCTTCTCTGCACCCACGGATTCTCCCCCAAGGTCCAGGATGACGAGACAGGTGTCGTATCACCCATTTTCCCTGAAAATCTCTATCCTTAACTCAATCTCTAACCTCTTAGTTAACAGTGTGACTGTGGTGTCTAATATTTGTCTGTATACAATAAAACATCATTTTTATTACTTTAAACCCGTCTGGCTGCTTGACTGACCTGACCCCGTGGACGCTGGGCTGCAAGATCCCGCTAAGTTACCCTGCCTGTCGCTAGCTTAAGTGAGTGCTCCAGCTAATTTTCCCCAAAATTGTGTGTTGTTGTTTGGTTAAGTGTCCCTCTCAGGACCCCCAGTAAACAGGGTAACACTGTTACACAAAAGTGGTATTACATGGGGAAGGCAGAGCTGTGTAGAAAAGATAGAGCTCCTTATCAGATTAGAGAACTGCCACACCAATCTGGGAGAGAAAGAGAGTGAGCCCTTGTGACAGAGTTGTTGAAACATGAGCATTTAAAAGTGAAACTGAGGACAGAAAGCTTTTATTCTAAAGAAGAAGAGATTACAGTATATCAAGCTATGTGACCAGTGACATATTCACAGGGTCATCACACAGGATTATTCACATTCCTAATCATTCCCACTTCAAGAGAATAAAAAGCATTTGTAGTTGTACAGATTGTGCAAGAGAAAATTTATAACTAATGTGAATTGCAACAATGGTTTCACACAAAACAGTACAATTTGCTTTTTTGTAGGGAGAGCATTTGCTAAGAAAGGTATGGAAATGGATATTTATGGACTCATTCACTTGACTCTAGGACAGTGGTCTCAACCTGTGGTCCCAGATGTTTGTGGACTTCAGCTCCCAGAAGCCCTGAGCATTGACCATAGTGGCTGGGGCTTCTGGGAGCTGAAGTTCACAAACATCTGGGGACCCACAGGTTGAGAACCACTGCTCTAGGAGTTTTCCTACTGTTCTGAAATGTCTTGTGTTGAGGGATCTTCAGAGCTTTGCACTGTTTGTGGGGTGCCCTGGGAGACTGCCAGTGCTGCTTGTCAGGAGAGCGAGATCTTCTGCTGGAATCTTGCAAACAGTCAATCAGTCAGTCAGTCAGTCAATTGGATTGTCCCCCAGCTCTTATGTATGTGAAATGCCCTTCAGAATGCCTGGGCTATGCCTGTTGAAACCCAAAGCCAGAAATAGGTGGCTGAATAAGATTTTCAGGTGGGGTTGGAGCAAGGATAGGACTTGAGCTTGTAAAACTGAATAAATTTTGTAAAATAAGAGACCGGATGCAAATGCATTTGATTACACAGCAGCAGCATTTCTTCGTGCAAAGGTTGCATTGCTTCTTTTTTCTTTGTTTTTCCTTTTGTAGGTATGACAGCTTTCTCACAAATGCCAGAAATTTCTGTGATTTAAAATGAAAGCTGGAAGTCTAAAGCACTTAGATTTGGGGACAACCATATTACAATCATACTACACTGCCTATAACACCTAAGGGGAAGAAACTTATATTAAAACTTGTCACCCAACACATAACACAGACACACTCATGCATGCTGACCTTGTGTATATCAGATCAAATTGAGCTGTAAAAACAGTTTGAATTCTGAGCTTCAGAATGGAAACATCTGTAAGTGGTGTAAATGACTTACAGGTCATTACCCTCTTGATTAGAAAGTAACATTGCTTGAAAAAGCTGTATCATTGTGTCGGTCAATTAACAATCTGCACTCACTTGCTTGTGAAATGTCTAGCACAAACGGAAGATATAAAATCAGTAAAGAGGGACAAAGTCTAAATCTTTTATATAGACCTGGGACTTTGAACTCAGACACAAGTTTTGCAAAGAGTCTTCTATCTAAGCAGGTACACAGGAGAAGCAAACGGAGGGTTGAAACTTGAGAGGTAAGTCTGTGGCCTTACGCTTCAGGTTGCTCCATTCTTCTGGAGCCACTTGGGGCTTATGTGTCTGCCTGTTGGTTAGCTGTTTTTCCTACCTGCTGCCATACACTCTGGGGCATGGTTCTAGCTGAGCTGATGAGATATGGTGTCAGCAGTTACACAGTTCTATAAGTTGCTTCCTAGTCTAAAGAGAACTTGCTACTTAGAGTGAGTAAGCAACAGGAGACAGAAACAAGGAGTTTACTGAGAAATTTGAAGTGCAGCCCAAGAGATAAGCCAGGCACGTAAGGAAGTCCATCCAGATCTACAGGCATGACTGGAAAGCCTAGCTGCTTACATGCCTCAAATTAAACGATATCTTTAGTGCATATCTAGATAATGTGTCAAGACTTGAAATATATTCCTTTGCCACATGATTCTCTCAGCTGTGTCTCTGAAGAAGCTCCATTCTAACAGAGGAAGGCTGTTAATCACAGAAAATCCATAGGCAATAGTCCTTTAAAATTCTAGTTTGACCCTCTGCACCAGTATAAGAAATGCTGCAGACAAATCGATTGACTTAGCCACAAGGGAAGGAGACTAAGGCAATCCACCTTTCCTTACCTGTGGCTTTATATTGTACTCTATCAATGCACCTGAAGATGTCGATTTAAATACATAAAAGTTCATGCTTAAATGAATCAATTAGTTTTAAAGGTGTTACTATGTTCCTGCTTTCCTTGCCCACCCACCTTTGCCTTTTAATAGCTTAACATGGCTCACTCTGTAAAAATTACTTCGAGATAGTAAATAACTTTATTTCCTAAATGAACGACAAGAATAGCAAGAAGACTGCTCTGATGGTTCAAAGACAGAAGCTTGCAAGAACACTTTCTAATGTATGTAGCCTTCTGCCTTCCAGACATCAAGGTCATAGGTGAAATGGTAAACAAGAATTTCTGGATCTCAGGAACAAATTCATTGGGTCCAAGCTAACTGACTTACTTGCCAAATTCAAGAAATGAAGAAGTTGGCAGATTTAGCCTTTCAGCGCATCATTGTTCTTTCCCACTCTCAGGGTAATAGCACTCTCCTCTCATAGTAAATGAAGAGACTTTGGGAAGGAGGTCCTCTCTTGGAGGAAGAAGAAAATGATCCCATTAAAAGGAACCAATCATCGGGTTAGGGGGATGATCTGTTATCTATTTATGTGGATATGCCTCTGTGACAAGTTCAAGTGAGCAGTGGGAAACTTCTGATAGTAACTGATTTGAATTGATGCTGGGGAACACGAGCAGGAGATTGCTATTGCTTTCACGTGCTGCTTGTGGGATTCTTAGAGGCATTTATCTAACCAATGTGGGGACAGTTCCTTGGACTAGTCTTCCTCTTCCCTTTATTCTGAGCTTGCTCTTCTGTTCTTCCTTCATGCAGAGCAGGAGAACTGGTTCTTATAGGGAAACTGGTGACTGTTATGACTACAGATCACCTCCACTATCACAGGCAGTATGCTTCTAAATATTAGTTGGTTGGGAAGAAGAGCAGCAAGGTGATACAATGCTCATGTACATTTTGTGGGCTTCCTGCAAGATAACTGGGTAGCTGTTTTGGGACAGAATCCTGGACTACAGTGGGTTTGACCTGATCCTGGACAGCTCTGTGTGTTATCACCGTGAACTGGCCTGACTTCAGCAGACATCTGATATCATTTTGACATCACAACTCGGTCTTGTTTTGCCACCCTCAGCCAAGTGTTTGTGAGGCCCCCGAACAAGCACGAAGCTAGGCATGGCTATTAAATGCTGAATCATTTCTGTTTACACCTAAGCAAGCCAGACACAGCCAGATCTTGCTTTAGGAGACCTCCTGAAACAAACACTTCATTAAGGATGCACGCTAATACAAAGAGCCCCCTGCCCCGAGCAGGCACCCTGGCGAGCTGGACACTCCACCGCCCAGGCAAGATGCATCTGCATACTGGCCATCCCATTGTCAATTCAAACTTAATCATGTTAAATTCTGACCTTTCAGAGACATTTTCTCTCGCCCAAACCTTATTATTCTCTCCCAAGTACAGACTAGTCCACGGTCATACTTTTCCTATTAAAACCCCAAGCTCCGAGAGCTTCCTCGGATCGCTCTGGACTTCCATCCAGCCTTGCTGCAGCTCTGTCGAGCGAACTCCCCTCGGCCACCACACTGAGTTTCTTCGCTTCTTCAGGACTATGAGAAAGGTGTTGTATCACCCATTTCCCCTGAAAACTCTCATTTCTTATTTCTTAGTTAGCTGTGTGGTTGTGTTGTCTTAAATGTTTGTCTGTCTTTAATAAAAACATCATTTTGCTATTTTAAACTTGTCTGGCTGCTCTTCTGACCTGACGCTGTATACATAGGGTTAAAAGATCCCTGCTAAGTTACCCTGCCTCTCGTTTAGCTCCAGTTAATTTCCCCATCTTTGCTTGTTGTTGTTTGGTTATTTGGGCGCCCCTCCCGGGACCCCCAGCACACAGGGTAACATGTGTGTGTTCATAAAACCCCAGGTGGAAACTCTGGTGGCATAAGTTTAAAAGGTCAGATAGCAGGTCACTGGAAAATACTTGTTTATTTATTGATTTGATTTATATCCCACTTTCCTCCCAAAGAGAACTCAAAGTGGCTTGACTGAGACTAGCCTGGAGAGATGTTAGTTAAAGCAGACAAGTGGCAGGCTGGACTGGTAGATATAAATAATTGCACATTGTTGTTAATTGCAGTAAAGTTGACATCAACTTATCATCTGCATATCTTAAATCATTGATATTCTTTCCTCCAGTTTTCACACCTCCTTCCTCTGAGTCTAATCCAGCTTTACATATGATCAGTTCAGCATAGGAGCTAAAGAGAGAGGATGATAAAATGCAGCCCAACCTGACCCACTTGCCAACTGGAGACCATTTGGTTTCTCTATATTCTGTCCTGATGGAGTCCTGCGTATGGGTTACTTATTAGGATGTCATGGCACACTCATTTCTTTAAGAGCAATATGTAATTTTTCATGATCTATACAATCAAAGGCTTTGCTATAATCTATAAGCATAGGCTGCTTTTCTACTGAAACCCTTTGATGTATTCTGTTAGCCAACATATGTCAGAGTCCGACTCCTTGCCTGTGCCTCACTGCCAGCAAGGGGGAGGAGGCGAGAGTGCTTGCTGCGAGGAGGAGGAGGAGGAGGAGGCAGCGAGGACTGTCCTGTTACCCTGATTTCTGGGGGTCTCGTGAGGGACACCTAAGTGCTCTCCAAATTACACAAGTTGGGGAAATTAGTCAAAGAGCACAAGTTAGCACTGCGAGAGGCAGGGCAATGGAGTGAGATCTTTTACCCAATGTCTACAGGGTCAGGCCGAGTCAAGGAGCAAACGGATGTGAAATAATAATTGTTGTTTTTATTAAAATACAATCAAACAAGTGTATGCAACACACTCACACAGATAACTAAAGAAATAAAGGCTGGAGTTGGATAGAGGGATTTTGAGAGGAGGTTTTTGGTATGGGAAATACTGCATCTGTCCTGAAGCCCAGGTAGTCTGAAGATAGAGTTCATGGATATGGAGGTTCTCAGTACGTGGGACTGAGGGGAAGGCTCGCCAAGCAAAGCGGCAGCAAGGTGGTATAGAAGTTGGGAGCGATCCGAGGAAGCTCTCAAAGTGAGGGGTTCTTAAAAGGGAGAATGTGGCCATAGGCTAGTCTGTACTTGGAGAAAACAATGAGTTTTGGGCTGGAGACAAAGCCTCTGAAAGGTCAGAATTTAGCATGATTGAGTTAGGTCCGAATTGTCAATAGGGTAGCCAGTATGCAAACGCAGAGTGCTTGACGCTTGAGTATTCAGCTTGTCAAGCTGCCTGCTCGGGCCAGGGAGTTCTTTAAGTAGCGTGCATACATAATGAGGGTACTTGCCGGGAGGTCTCCTGAAGAGGCAGTTTGGTTATTTCTGGCCAGCCTGTATTTGTTTTGAATATTACAGCGATTCGCGACCATGCCTGTTTGCGTGCTTGTCCGGGGGCCTCGCAAGCATGTGGGAAGGAATAGGTAAGGAAGGCCAAATTATTGATATCAAAATGATATCTGGTGTCCCCCAAGTCCGGCTAGAAACTGCGGTAACAGTCCAATACAAGAACTATTAAGGAAACCACGGAGCTGAGCCAGGTTGAAGTCCAGTCCAACAGTTCAGAAAGCAGGAGTCCCTCAAGGGAGCCAGAACACAAGGGTTGTGAGGCTTGCAAGTAATTTGCTGCAAGCAGGGGGCAAGCCAAGCTGACAGACCTAAATAGCCACAGAGATAAGTGTTACTTGTCATTGCTTCCTTAATCTAGCCAATGCAGCTTCCCTCTGAGCTACCCGTTTCAGCCTCCTTCGTACCTGGGAACTGAGGGGCTCAGGTGACTGTAATTCTTCCAAATCACTGCTAGTTCCTCCTTCCTCTGGAGCTGGTTGGGGCAACTCTGCCTCTGCTTGTCATTCAACTGCTGGGAATGTTTGCGAGTTGGTTTGGTCAATCACTGGCTCTGTTCCTGGCACGATCAGTTGCTCCTCGATCTCAGAGCCATCATCTATCACAACATATGCTTGCAATATGATTCCTAGTGCCTCTTCCTTTTCTGACCCCAACTTAGACATCTGGCATGTCTTGCTCCATATATAATAAAAGTCTTTGTCATAAAATTTTTAGCATCACATTGTTTCTGTGGGAGATTAATACAATGGTCTGGTGGCATACCTTGCTCCATACATCTGGACATCTGGCTTGTCATGTCCCATTTATTATAAAAATCTGTTATAAGATGTTGGTCATCACTTTGCTTATGTGGGAGATTAATGCAATGGTCTGGTGATTACCACAACTCCTACTGTCCCCTTTCTTGGGGGCTGGAATACCAATTGAGCATCTCCAATATGTAGGCCATTGTTTTGTTTTCCTTCACCCTCCACCCCACCCCTCGTCAGCAGACTTTGGTTAGTTGGCTGTTTTAGTTCTTCCTGCCATGTGGCTGGATCTGACTTGCATGTTTCAGCCTGTGGCAATATATGTCAGGACACGTGCATGTTCCTGCTTGAACTGAACTGCACACAAAGGTTGGGTGTGCATAGCCCTCCAGATGTCATTAGACTGGATCTTGTTGTGTGGAAAAGCTAAACAGTGTGGGGACAGCCCTAACCCTTGTTTACAACCTTAAACCCTGCTCCTTGAATACAAAGATGAGGGCTGGAGAGAAGTGATCCCCCACTTACTCCAGAATCATAGAAATGTAGAGTTGGAAGAGACCACACGGGCCATCCAGTCCAACCCCCTGCCATGCAGGAACACCCTCAAAGCACTCCCGACAGATGGCCATCCAGCCTCTGCTTAAAAACCTCCAAGGAACAAGACTCCACTACACTCCAAGGCAGTGCATTCCACTGCTGGACAGCCCTGACCGTCAGGAAGTTCTTCCTGAGGTTCAGGTGGAATCTCCTTTCCTGCAGCTTGAATCCATTGCTCCATGTCCTGGTCTCTGGAGCAGCGGTAAACAAGCCCTCTCCCTCCTCTATACGGCATCCCTTCAGATATTTAAACATGGCTATCATGTCCCCTCTTCACCTTCTCTTCTGCAGACTAAACATACCCAGCTCTCTCTGGACTTGCTCCAGCTTGACCACGTCCTTCTTGAATTGGGGTGCCCAGAACTGGACACAGTATTCAAGATGAGGTCTAACCAAAGCAGGGTAGAGCGGTACCAGTACCTGCCTTGATCTAGACACAGTGCTCCTATTGATGTAGCCGAGAATTGCATTGGCTTTCTTGGCTGCTACATCACACTGCTGACTCAGTTTCAGCTTGTGGTCTATGAAGACTCCTAGATCCCTTTAGCACGTACTGCTATCCAGCCACACGTCCCCCATCCTAGACTTCTGTATTCCATTTTTTCTCCCTAAGTGTAGGACCTTACACTTCTCTGTGTTGAATTTCATTTTGCCAGCCTTTTGTCAGAGTCAAGTGCGAGGTAGGTCAGAACACAGCAAACCGACCTTGCGGCCTGAATGGCTTCTGAATAACGATTTTTCCAAGCTGAGCCTGAGGTTTCTCTGTGTCTTTTGGCTGCAATTAAAGCAGAGCGAGAATTATTTAATACACTTCCAGGCGGGGGCAGCCCCTCCCTCTCCCTCCTCGTCCTCCCCACCCCCGCTCCCTCTGGGGTACCCTGGCCGGGTGGGGCCACCCCAGGCCTGGGAAGGGCCGCCCCGCCCTCGCCCTGGCCCTGTGGCGCCTCCTCCGAGGGCGGCACTGCGGGGCGGGCGTCCTCCTGCGCCGGCGGTCTCACCGGGCGGCGCGCCGGCTCTCCCACCTTTGCTCCCCCGGGAGGCGACGAAGGCGAGAGGTACGGCCGCGCGCCAGCTGGCGAGCTGGCACCGGGCGGGAAATCCCGTGAGGCGGGGGGGGCGCCTAAAGTGTCGGCCCCTCGTCCGTTTTGGGAACGGCCGCCTTTTTGGAGCCTTGGAGGGGGAGCTGAGCCCCCCCACCCCCACAGGGCACGCTGAGGGAGGAGGAAGAGTCCTCCATGTCGGGCGTTTTGGGGAGCGCTGCTTTGACGTATGGGCAAGGCAAGCACTGCGCGGGCTCCCTTTATTTGCAGCAGGGGCGTAAGCTGCGGCTCTTCCCGCTCACATCGGTGTAACTCGGGAATGTCGGGCGACCCTCCGTGCGAGGCTTGTTTGTGAGCACTGGCCAGAGGAAGCGGGAAAGAAAAAAGCAATTTTCCATGGCCAAAAAACACTTGGCAAAGGAAAACAAACAAACTTTGGTTTTGTTTTACTCTTGCTGTTATGACATAAAAAAACGTTTCGTGGGTTTTATACAAGCACACGCAGTTAATGCTTTGCTGTTGGTTTTACAACTTTGTCAAAGTGCCTTAGAATGGGCAAAAGACTAACTACCAAAAACACTTTGCTGCCTGAAATGAAGTGTAGCAGCCTTGATTTAGTATTGGAAAATTTGGCTTGCTATTGCTAACACTGGGTAGTGAAGTATGTAGTTAAGAGTGGCGGAATGTCCCTTGTAAGGGATTTTCAACAGAGGAAGTAACTGATTTCAAAAAGGGAAAAAGCAGGATTTTTCCTGAAATTCAACAATTTAAAAACCAGATTTTAATTGCAAGTTAAAGGGGCTGTGTCAAAGTTTTGGGGGGGAGCGGCTTTTCAAACTGAATTATAAGAATCTGTGTAACCAGTAAAGGGGCTTTGGCATTTTTCAGGGAGCAATCCCGCCAACAGCCCGCGAAATAAAACTATCTTTTTTCTTAAACTCTAAAGGCCTCTTTTCCGGTTTTCTGCTCATAAATGGTCCTGACTGGACCCAAAAAGGGGAAAAGCCGCCTTTGATCCCGTCTCCCGGGGAGGATTCTCGGCACTTTTTTCCCTACCCAGGCCCACCGGCTGTTTGGGAAAAAGGGGGGGGAGCTGTGCTGGGCAGCGTCGATAGCGGCACAAAAAACGAGGGAGCCTTTGTTGCAGATTTTGGGAAAATCGACCCTGCCTCTATTGATTTTTTTTTTCCCTGCCTTCATTGATATCTTTATCTGTATCTTTTAAAGCCCATTCTGTGTGTATGCTGGCCGTCGTGAGACAAGACCTAGGCAAGTATTTTTTGGAAAAAGTCAGTTGCCCCCCCCCAGCAGGGGGGAAGGGGAACCTGATCACTTCCCAAGCAGTCACTAATACCCAGCTGTAGAAGTGCTGGGGAAACTTTTCTGCTTTATGTGTAAAAGGGGGGGGGGGGAGGGGGGGACTGTGTGGTGTGTGGGGAAGCTGGAGGTACTGGCTACTGCGGTTCCAGCTACTCGCTGTTGGTTTCCAGGGGTACGGGCCCAGTGGCAACGTGCGGGGTTTATTTTCTCTTTCGTGTGGCCAGTGAGACCCCTACACTCATAATTCCCTTTCCCTTGTGTCTTAGTTTTTAGGAGGGAGGACAGGGGAGGAAGGGAACAAACCTTCCCCCCCTTACAGTCATGCTGAAGAATGTCAAAGAGGGTTAGGGGAAATTTAAAGGGTGACCCCCCATGAATCCCCAGCAGTTCTGAACTTTTGCTTAAATTTTATTTTAAAACCTGGAAAAGGGTTAAGCAGAGATGTATTGGTTTGGGGTAACAAGGAAACACTATTTTAAAGCTTTAATGTATGTAATGTAATGTCTGTAGGAATGTATGTATGTAGGGAAATTCTAGGTTTGTGTGTAAGCAAAGCGAACTTCCCTTTTGGTCTAAGTAAATGCACTAGAACTTTGGGAATCCCTGCTGAAGGGCGAGGCAGAGAAAACCGCTGCCTCCTCCTCCCCCTTTCCCCCCCCTTGAGATGGAGGGAGTGAGAAGCTGGGGTGGCAATCGGAGTTTAAACCCCAGAAGCTTCAGTCATTCCTTAAGCTCCCCATTTCCCTGCACCCCCGGGGAAACTTTGTTGGTAATGTGTATGCATGTTGAGTTTTGGAAGAGATGTGATAAGTGAAGGATTAATAGAATGAGGAGATATTATGTACAGAAGGGAGAAGGAAAGTCAAGAAAAGTAAAAATTTTTTACGGGTTTTTATGGGAAAGTAAAGGTGGTTTAAGGCATGTGGGAGAAAGGTGTAAGTGAAGATGCGGGAAAGAGAATTTAAAAGGGGGTTTGCAGCACGAGAAGTGAAGATGTTTAGTTTTTTCCCCGGGGATGATAAAGACCCTTTTCCTGAACAGCAGCAGCAACAACAATAATAAGTGTGCTTAACATTTCCAGCAAAAAGGAAAATTTAAATGACTATGAACCTGAAAAATTTTTGGGCAAATGAAAATTGGTTGTTTAGCTTTCTTTCCTTGTAAGACCCCGATGCAACTCCTTTTTTGTCTCTCATCCCCCCCCCTCCCTTTCCTAAAAGCCCTTAGGTTTGGGTTAACCCTAGGAACTGGGGAAAGAGAGTAGCAAGGAAATTTTTTCAATGAATTGGCAAACTATTGACCCAGGAGGTTTGGCAAAATAAGAACCCTGTTAGTGTGTAAATGAGAAAATGAACTTCTAGACCAGGCTGAAGAGAGTTCAGGGCACGGGAAAAAGGGCACAACCAATACCAGATTAGAAATCATTTCACCCAGTCTGATTTTTTTATAAGATCTCTCGTGTCTTAAAAAAAGGAAAGGAATTCTGCCTCAATAAAGATTTAATGGGCTGGTAATTTGAACTTTCATTCATTCACTATCTGTGCTGAAGAAAGCCTGAACGGGAAAAGGGGGAGTTGTAGAATTGGATTTTTGGATTTTTTTTTTTGGAGGAGGAGATAGATTTATAAAAAGGCACACCTTGTCTGAATAGCTTCCAGCAGTGCCTCCTCAGGAAAACAGCCGGTCCCCTTCCTCGGGGAGGATGGAAGTGGCGGCAGCCTGGGAGCGGGGGGAAAGCGGCGGGGGGGGCGGCGGAAGCAGAGAGCACGGAGGAGGCTACGCCCCCCATGTAATCACTGCTCTTAATTCCAGCTTGTCGCCCCCGCCTTCCTTAGTTCACTTGATGTTTAGGATTTCAGAAGTGGGCAACGAATAAAGCCAAAAGTAAAGAGCTGAGGAATTTGCAAAGAAGCAGGATTCCTTGCTAGCTTCTATGAAGGCACTGAAGGAGAGAGAAGCAGTGCTGAGAGATAGGAATCTGACTATCTGACTCTAAAGACTCTATGAATCAAAAGGCCTGTGGTCTGTGATGAGGGCAGACTGCAGGGAGGTTTTGTCCCCATGTCCCAGAGAGAGGGAGTTGTGAAATCCTGGAGGCAGCTGGCAGAGGTGAAGAGTCCCCGGATGTGGATGCCCAAAACTGTGAAGGAGCGGCAATTGGAAAGGCTCCCAGGCGCACCCCCACCTGGGGGGTGGATGAAGCACCCCTACGAGGAAACTGGGGGGAGTGATGGTGCATTCCCGACTGGAAGTGAAGCTGTAGCTAAGGTTTAAGAAAGGCCCACATCATATAGGCTCAAAACTATCTGCATTTGTCCCTAAGATCATCTAGGATTAAATCACTTCTTGGGGCATCACTTGTCCTGAAGACCTCAGAACTCAAAAGGGGGGGATGAAAAAAAAATCCTGATGACACAGTAATTTAATATTATGGCTTAACAACAGCCCTGGCTATGTTTTTTGGACTGGATGCCCCCATAGGGCAAGTAGTATGATACCACCTACCTAGCCCAGTATACAAGGCTTTTTTCTTTTACTCCATGTGCAGCCCACAACAGAAAAAACCAGGAGTGTTATTGTTCCTCCCAGAGCCCCACATGATAGGCAAAGCACACCCCACAGAATCATAAGGTTGTCCCCTTTAGCCCAAACAGGAAGCTATTTTTGGGTGGATTTGGGAAAAATGACTCTACAGGTAGGAGTTAGTGCAGGTAGGAGTTAGGAAAAGCTATGAGTAAAATGTTTTAAATTAGGGATTCCCCTTTCTACAGACACACCCCCCTTCCCTTCCAACCAGGAGATATGGATGAAGGTTGGAGACTGTGTATGGACTGTGGCAGGTGGGGGGCAGTTCAGCTGTTTTGAATGTGGCAATCATGGGTAATGATGGGGGTGATGCTAAAGGATGGGTGGGGGATGAGAAGGTTAGTAATGGTTGGGTATGTTCTAGGGAAGGGTTAGGAACTTCCCCAAATGTAATGGAGGTAATGTACAGTTTGAAGTTCTTGTTTCCCATAGGGAATTTTAGGAAGGTATCCCAATGTTGATCCCTCCTGTGGTTATAGAAATGGGATCATTTGTCAAAGAGAATGAGGGAGGCTGGTCCTCCTTAAATGAGTTCTGGAAAAAAACCTGCTTTTACAATGGAAAATGGATACATGGTTTGGCTGGGTGAGAAGGAAAAGAGCTAGGTGAAAAGCTATGGGTATGATCCTGACAACACTATTAAAAGGCTGGGGGGGTTTTTTTGTGAGGTAAATGCGTTTTTGGCTGTCACCCCACCATGGAATTGATTGGACCATCTTTTTTAATGTAAATGAGTTTTAATGTGAAAAGGAAAGTGCATTCTGAAGTTTTAATGTTAATGAAATCATTTTTGCAGTTTGCAGATGTGTAGTTTGTAGTGTGGACATGGTTATCTGATGGGTAAAAGCATGTTTATAAAATTGCTTTGTACTTAAGAATGGCCTGTCTGTACTTGATGTTAAAGTGTTTTCAGTCTGTAACGCTCAGGTCAATGGAAGGAGAAAACTGTTTGAATGCCTTAATGGCAATTGCGGAAAAGGGGGTGACATAAAGGGGAAAACCAACTAACCCATTAACTCACCCTAGGGGGCAGAAAAAAAACAGGCTAGGCTCTACTGCCCCCCCGGGAAACTGGTAACCTCGTACAGCCAGACCTGCAGCTGGAGAGGAAAAAAGGGAAAAGGGGCTAGGTTTTACGCTGTGTCCCATCCCCAGTCATAAACCAGACCCCCGGGAAAACCCAAGAAATTGTTTTATGTGGTGTATACTGCTCTTTATATGTGTTCTTGGGGAAGGTAGTGCCCAGGGGGTGGGAAATGGTTCCTGGCAGATGGCAGATAATTACTGGTTACATTGGCTAATATCACAGGAGTGGATCATTTTTTCTTGCCACAGGAAGTCCTGGCTAATAGGCTTATTAGCACCTGCTTAATACCTGTGTGCAGGCAGCCTGGTCAAATTCAGGGCATACTGTTCACAGTGCTGTATTTGATAGTTGAAATTTTCCTATGCAGATAGTGCAAATTGGGGAAAAAAGGCTTATGTTTTGCCAGCTGCAGAAATTTCCTGCGGACCCCTGTGGTGGCCGGAGCAAATGCTACTTGTGCAAAAATGGGAATTTAAAAAAAGTGTCAGGTGGTACCTGGACCTCCCATCCTATGTCAGGAGGTTAAAAAAATCCTACTACAAGGAACATGTCCTTCTGCCCCACGGGTGGTTTTGGACATGTGGGTCACGAACTTGGTCTTACATTCCCGCAAATTTATCTGACTCTAGCCTTGTTGCCTTAGTCGATTGGTTCCAGACTTCCTCCATGGCCTAAAAAGCCTAAGCGGAAGATCCAGAAACCCCATTAGATGAAAATTGTAACACCAACTCCCTTTGTGGTCAGATAAAGAAAAGTTAGCTTTAACACTCTCCTTGTTGGGAGTTGCAGGATTAACCTTGGAGGATGGATGGAGATTAATCGGCTTGCTTGTGCTCTCGTAAAGATCAATGCCACTTCGAAGGCATTGTCTCTGTTAAAAAAGGAGTTGCAGGAATTGAGAGGTGCCGTGTTGGAAACGAGCGGGTATTGATTATTCTTTTTCCTCATCACATGGGGTGTGAAATGCATAGAAGGTTATGTTGCTTTAATTTAACTGGTAATAGTGATGCTATAAGATACAGATAAAAACCTTTATAAAATAGTGAAGAACATACCCCCATAGTGACGGATGGTGGAATTGGTTGCCTTTTTTGGCTCCTATTTCCAATGGCTGAGAGCTATTTTTTATTATTCCCGGTGATGTTAAAATTTTTATTTTGCTTATGCTTTCCCTGCCTCATGCAATGTGTCTCTAACATGGTACATGCTCTTCCAGTAAGACTGCTGCTTTGTATGCTTTGATGGTTAAAAAATGCTGATCTGTAAGTGGAATGTTGGAAATGCTATAATTGTGGGAAATTATGCATTTAAGGGATGAATGTAGCAGCCTTGATTTATATTGGAAAATTTTGCTTGCTATTGCTAACACTGGGTAGTGAAATTGTATTGAAGGGTCAGCCCGGGGAAAGCTGCGCTTGTCAAGGATGTTTCAGACAGAGGAAGTAACTGATGGTTAACAAAGAAGGGCACAAAGTACAGGGAGTATTTCCTAAAAATCAACAAGGGTCTTGATAAGGGGGAACCCAGATTGTGCTGAATTGCAAGTCTGAAAGGGGCTGTGTCAAAGCTTTGGGGGGGCGGCTTTTAAAATGAATTATAAGAATCTGTGTAACCAGTAAAAGGGGCTCTTTGGGATTTTTAGGGAGAATCCCCCCAACAGCCCGCGCGTAAATAAAACTATCTCTTTTTTTAAACTCTGAAAGGCCTCTGTGTCCGGTGTTTCTGCTACATAAACAGCCGCTGCCCGTTGGTCCAAGTACAAAGCTAGCCAAATTATTTTGGCCTTGGGGCATAAAATCCCCTATTTTTCCCCTTTTTTGGGTATCAGTGAGAATATAACAGTAACAAATTTAATAACTATAACTTTCTGCCCTTCAAGGCGTGAACCGTGTGCCAGGTTCCAGTAACCTATTTCCAAAGTGCACATGTCATATAGGTTTTCAGTAGAAGCGGCTGCGTTTCATTTTTCCCTTTTCATTTGGAAGAAGTGAGTCCACAAAATCACACCGTGTGCCTGCTTTCAATAGCAGTATTATTGGAGGGGATTTATCCACTAGTGGGGAAGATGTGAAATAATTGCACAGATTCCCAATGTTAGAACATTTGCTGGTATTGTTTCCTCAAAACCAAAAGATGTTACTGAAATCGATTCTTTCTTTGTTGCTGTGTGCCTTCAAGTAACGTCTGACTTATTGTGCCCCTAAAGTGAATATATCATGGGGTTTCTTGGCAAGATTTGTTCAGAGGAGGTTTGCTTTGGCCCTCCTCTAAGGGTAACCCGCCCAACATCATCCAGTCTTTTTCCATGGCCAGGCAGAAATTCAGATCCTGATCTCATGGTGTCCTAGTCCACCACTCAAACACAACACTGGATCTCTGTCTAAGATTTTTTCTTGCTCATACATTTTGTATGGACAGAAAGAAAAGAATCCACAAACCATGCTATATTAGGCAATGAGATAGCTGTCTTTGTGCGTGGCTATGGAAACAGATGGGTAGTAGAGCATCTGCAGGGTGAACTGTTCCATGAGACAAGCATGGGCTTAAAAATAACAACAACAACAACAACAACAACAACAACAACAACAATGGTTTATTTTAAAATGTGAGCTAAAGAATTTTGCATCTCAGTGCTTTGCCTGCCAGACGATAGAACATTAAAAAGTTTTAAATTCTTTAAGACATGGGTCAGCTTGAACATATAGATATGGAAACAGGTACAACCAAATACTGATCAGTGATAATAACCCAGTGAACAAAATAGGACCTACCACCTCAGCTGCACAACCTCCTGCACTGTTGGAATGCCTGACAAAAACAAAAGCCCCTGGTGCCATCGCGGAATAGCCCATCTTATCACCCAAGAGTGAGTGAATGGGCTCATCCCTGCCCTTGGTGCAACAGGAATGGCTTCTCCCTGCTGCCACCTTCTCCCCACCCAAGGTCAGAGAGGAGGTGGCACAGTCACTGCCCAAAAAGGCAAGGAATGGTTGTGAGGAAGAGACATCAAAATACTGTAGGAGAAAAGTGTGTACCATGGAGCTTCCCAGTGCCCCTTCACAATAGTCTGGGGGAATGGTTTCCTGTTGCTAGGGTGGAACAGCTTTTTGTTCATGGAAAGGGAAAGAGTGCCATCTTGTTAGTTCAGGAAGTATCTTGTGCCAGTCATGCTGGAAATACAATAGGCAGGGATCTTTGCTCACGCTTAAATGACTGAAGTTGCTTTGGGAGACACAATAAAAAGAGGCTGAGTTCCTTGAAACTGCTTATAACAATTCTAAAATATTGTTGTGTTTTATTTTATTTATTTTTTGCTATGAATGACACTGGCTCATTTTCTTCAGGTCTCATTGGGAGCTGGCTACCATGGTCCACCTCAGCGTCACCCCTGAAAGTTCCCTTGCTGATGCTCCTGTGTGGATTTGTGCCTCTGGCCTGGCTCCCTCCCAGATTGTGACCCTGCAGGCATCGCTGACAGATGAAAAGGGAGTGCAGTTTGAAGCCAGAGCTTTCTATCGGGCAAATGATGCTGGGGAGGTAGATTTGAGGCAGGCCCCTGCCCTGGGAGGTGACTATGTCGGTGTGTGGCCCATGGGCCTTTTTTCCTCTCTGAAGCCTAATAAGAGATTCCACCGACTATTGAAACGGGATGTGATGGGAAGCCCCTTCCGTATCCAGATCAGCCTCTTTGCCTCTTGTAAGTTTCTGTCTTCACCAACAGATGTGCTGCTTGCAACCTGTACTGTGGAAAGATGGTATGTAGCTCCTGGACTGGAACGTTCACAGATCAAGATGGGCCGAGTTCGGGGGACTCTTTTTGTGCCTCCAGGTAAGACAACTGAATTCTCCTTCTTCTGCTCTTTCTGTTCCTGCTTCTCCTCCTGATCTTCCTCTTCCTTCTTCCCCTGTTGCTCCTCCTCCTCCATTTTGATAAAAAGGCACTATTATCTCTTTTTTGAATGCTTTGATATTTAATTTTTAAATGTTTGAATGTTGTACAAACTTGTGTGTTATGCACAACACTGAAAGTATTATGTATTAACAGTAGTATTGAAAAAGTTATTCAGTGACTCTATAGCCCTAGGAACCCTACAGTGAACATGAGCAGTTTGTGTGTGTGTGTATATGTGCCTTCAAGTTAATTTACGGCTAACCCATGAATTTCATAGAGTTTTCTTAGGCAAGGAATACTCAGAGGTGATTTTGCCAATCCTTGCCTCTAAATAGGGCCTACAGCCCTAGTATTTGTTGACGATCTCCCATCCAATGACTAATCAGGGCTGACCTTGATTAGCTTCCAAGATCCGATGTGATCTGGTGCCTTCAGGGAATTTAGGCCTTTGGGTATTTTTTTTCCAAATATTTTTATTAAAGTTCCAACCTATAAAATACAGGATATATCCGGACATATCCCCCCCCGCACTTCCTTGTATTTGTTTTTCCCCAGCTGAGTTTATCTTATTTGCTTTTTTCCTAACATAAAGAATACATCTTATTTACTCTTTATTTGTCGATCATCGTCACATAAGTTTATATTTTAAGTCAGTCCAGTACCCCTTTCCATTCCTTTTCAAAGTTTTGGATAGGTTTGTTTTCAATTAATTTGCTAATTTTTCAGTCTCTATCATATCCAAAACCTTTAATTTCCATTCTTTCAAACTTATGTCTGTCTTGTCTTTCAAGTATTGAGCATATATCAGTCTTGCTGCAGTAATTAAATATAACAATACCTTCTGGTGTTTTCTAATCTCCCTATTTTGACCTATCATATTTAAGAGATAAAATTCTGGTGTCGACCTTCGGGTAGTTTTTAGCCAGAGATTTATACCACTGTTCTTGTTAATGATGAGCACAAAGGCAATTCTTTGCCTTTTTGGAAGGAAATGGGGATTATTTCCCTTGATTTTAATCTTTTGGTGCTCTGGCTTCTCTGATTTCTCTGCAGGACCAGGACCATTTCCAGGGGTGATTGACCTGTTTGGTGGAAGCGGAGGTCTCTTTGAATTCCGAGCTAGCCTGCTGGCTAGTAAAGGCTTTGTTGTTCTTGCCCTGGCTTATTTTGCATACGATGACCTGCCACAGACCCTGACAGAAGTGGAAATGGAATATTTTGAAGAAGCATCAATATTGCTCCTAAAACATCCTAAGGTGTAGATCTCGAAGGGCATGTTTCCTTCTGTGTTATTATTGTTTAATCTTTTTATTCCAAAAAGAAAAGAACCAGATTCAAACAACAAGACCTGCTATACAAACAATAACATAATCATAATAAGAATATTACAAAACATTATCGATAGTACCATATTAAAAAGAAAACCAAAGGAAAAAATTAACAATACAGTAGGCCCTCCACATTTGCAGGGCTTAGGGACACAGAACTCCCACAAAAGTCAAAAAACCACGATAACCACGGGCAGCCATGGCAGGAGAGCATTGGGGGTAGATCTTCCCCCCTTCACTCTCTTGCTTCCCCCGCATGCGCAATTGCGCGGATAGCTGCAGCAGGAGAGCATGAGGAGGAGATCTTCCCCTTTCACTCTCTCTCCCCCGCCCCCGGCTCACACAATCATGCAGGTGGCAGCAGGAGAACATGTGAGGGGAGATCTCCCCACCTTCATTCTCTAGTTGAGTGTGCAATCACGCAGGCAACGGCACAGGAGAGTGCAGTCGGGGAAAGATCTTGATTGTGTGAGCTGGGGGCGGGGAGAGAGAGTGAAAGGGGGAAGAATTGTCAATTTATCTAACTCGGCCAAATCACAATGACCTGCCACAAATCCTGACAGAAGCGGACATGGAATATTTTGAGGAAGCATCAATATAGCCCTTAAATCATCATGAGGTAGATCTGGAAGGGCATGTTTCCTTCTGTAGTATTATGAGGCACAACAAATCCTTTTCCATTATACTGCCTTCTCTATAAAAGGAATTTATCTTACAGTCAGAATGATCCACTCGTTTTCCCTTTGCTGGCATTACCATGGGACCATTCACACTCCACCATTATATACCACGTTCCACTTTGACCACCATGGCAGAATGCTGTGGAATCCTGGGATTGGCAGGTGAGGGAGGGGCACTTACAATTCTCAGCAAGAGAACTCACCTGGATTCCCTAGGAGGACAACCAGAGTAGAGTACAACCACCAAGACAAAAATGTTGTGAAAGGAAAGCTATGATTAAACCATGTGGCAACTGAATTGTGAATATTTAAGCCTTAAGGCCCCTCACCTTTTTAAACTAATAGAGGCCTTTCTTTAGCCTGTACAGAATTTTGTTCAAAAGGGAAAGTGGTTGATGCCACTTGGATCATTCCCTGGTTTGAAAAAAATGTATGTACAGCCCTAAAAAGGGGGAAGGCCCTCTGAAAATGTGGCAAAATTGTCTATAGGAACATCCGTGAGGTTTGGAGACACCACAGGTAATTGTGGGGTAAAAAATAATTTAGTGGTAGAGGCGCAGGGGGTGAAAAGGAGAAGAGAGTACAGCCCTGTAGTAAGGCCCCTTGGCCCCTGTCAGTTGCCCTCCCCTTTTATATGGCTCAAGTCCAGGCTTTTGAAAGAATGTATTATCTTATTGGAGGCAGTCTTCTCTCCATCCAACCGCTTGCACAGGTGCAACTGGTAGCCACCTGACCACCTGATCTTGTGCAGAACCCATATTTTTTTCTGAGTGAATACTCTTGCCAGAAGTTCATACAGATAATACCCTTTACTAGGCTGTATTTTGATCCCAGACTCTTGAGCTTTTCAAGAAGTAACTGTTTTAACAATTTGCCCATGTGTCTATCTTTTTTCCTCAGGTTAGAGGCCCAGGACTTGGAGTCATTGGGTTGTCCAAAGGAGCAGAAATTGCACTAGCCATGGCTACCTTCCTACCACAAATAGTCGCCACAGTGTGCGTCAATGGTGCCACATCTATGAATGATGCACCACTCCACTTTGGTGATCTCAAAGTCCCTGCAGTTCCCTACTCTTCAGAGAGGACTGTTATCACTGAAACAGGAGCAATGGCCACTCTCCATGTTTGGGGAGAGCCTAAGGATGAAGGATATCAGGCCTCTGTCATCCCTTTGGAGAAGGCTCTAGGGCCTGTGCTCTTTGTGGTGGGTGAAGAGGATGAAAGCATAAAGAGCAAGTTGTATGCTGAGGCAGCCATAGCCAGAGCAAAGAAGTATGGGAAAAATAACTGTACCCTGCTGTCTTATCCAGGGGCTGGGCACCTCATCGAACCCCCTGGATCCCCACTTTGCTACATGTCCCAACTCCACCAATCACCTATACCCCTACAGTGGGGAGGCCAAACAGAGCCCCATGCCAAAGCCCAGGAGCACTCCTGGAAGGAGATCCAGAAATTCTTTGAACTTCACCTTGGCCCACCTGGAAATAGCAATTTGTGATGGCAAAAGAAAGAAAGAGAGTATTGGGTGGCTTATTCTAGTCTACTGAAGATAATCAAATAAATCAATTCCTGTTGATTTATGTGAGAATATCTCTACAATGTGTCTTATTACATTCAGAGTGTGTGTGTGTATGTGTGTGTGTGTGTTCCTTCAAGTCATCTGTTGACTCATGGTGACCCAAAGAATTTCAAAGGGTTTTCTTAGGCAAGGTGCTGTTCACCTCAGAAAGACAGCTTTGTGTTAAGGGCCAAACCCAGTTGTAGGGCTCCAGATCCCCGTTCAGTCTTCTGTCTGTCTCATGCTTCTAGAAGGCTGATTGCTGTCTCTTTGATTCAATTCTCTCTGTAAAGTAGTGATAGTAAAAAGTTTTCTTTTTCTGTCATGTTTTCCTCTATTCTAAACTGTTTTGGAGAGGAATCTCAGCCCAGCTAGGCTAGCCCAAAGGGTATAACATGTAACATAAAATAAACCACCAATAGAAAACATTAGGTTGACTGGTCATATCAAGGGGGATTTGTAAAGAATGTTCACTTGTATTCTTGCTGCTCTTGTGCAGGTTAGTTACTTGTGTTCACCTTTGCATTGACTTTCCCTTCTCTAAGGCAGCAGTTTGTTGCTGTTCCAGACCTGTTGTGACTTTTTAAAAATGTTTCCATTATGCTACCTCTGCGATAAATTCTTTTAACTGGTTTATGTTGTATGTATTTAAGTTGTTTGTTTGTAATTAACCATTGAACATCTTCACACATGACCCCTGCTGACAGCCATCCACTGCACTTGAATGCTTTCCTTGGCTCATAATCAGAGCTTAGCCACTGGATTCCCTAAATAGATTTCTGGGGGAGAGCCTATTTAACCTTTGATTGGTTCTATTGGGAGGGTCAGGCCACAGAATTCCAAGCTGACCTGGAAATCATAACATTGTTTCACACACACCCCCTTCATCTTCTTGTAACTAAAGTATCATATCAGTCATTCTAAATATTTTGCTTTGGCTGATAAAAACTTCAACTGTTCAAGCTGTGATAACTACTAAACATCACAGGACATGCAGTTTTAACTAGTCCTAACAAGTCAACTAGTTTTGTCATCAGTCAAAATGGAGATATCCAAGCAACAGAAAAGAGTCATAATGATTATACTGAGGAATACATAGATTCAGTTCAGGTCTATTCCATGGACTCATTTATTGTGGGTTTGTGGACAATTCTTTATACAGGCATATCTCAGTTAACAAACACTGTGACAAGCTCTTTTTTGTCAACTCTTTTATACCCCCTTTTCTTCTGGAAGTTTTTTGCAGCATTGGCATTGGGAGGATGGAGAAGGAGGGGTAAAGGAGGAAGACAGGCAGGCTGTCAGTTTTATACTGTAGCTGTGTGTCTGCAGTAAAAAATGCAATAAAGCTTGACCTGGGAAAGAATGGGAATCTACTCAGAGTGATGATCCTACTGTAGTTATGAGTGCTTATGCACAACAGGCAAGGTAAGCAGCTGCTTCCAGAATCATTTTCAGAGCATGTGTGAAGAGCAAACAGAAAGAAAAGGGAAAAGCAGATTAACCTTCTCTGTATCAGGATTTGTGGTTCTTGTCATAATATGATATGTGGAATAGTCAGTGTAGGTTCGGTTAGAGTGCTACAAAGTATCAAAAGTCAATTGTTGATTGCAACATTGTATCTATTTGAAGCTCTGTGTGTATTTGAAAGTATCAAAAGGCTAATTGCTTTATTGCTCCATGTTACTGCGTATCCAGGAGAGGGGAAGATCAAAGAGCGGGAAAATGGGAAAGCACCAAAAAGTGTTGTGAGAAATGGAAATGCTCAGACATAAGTGACAGGAAACATGTTCTTGCTTCAAGGATGAGAGAAGGATAAACAACTGGAAGTTGGGGAATTGTCTGACATTGTGAGGTGATATCTAATTGATAATCCTCTCTGATCACAGCTTTATATGCCTAAATTTGTATGGGAAGGTATAGAACCTATGAATGCTCTGTTATCTCGATTTCTGGGGGTTCCCAGGGGGACACCTTAATATGCCACAATCAATAGGGAATGGAAATTAGCTAGAGCACAAGCTGTGGCAACACAAGAGGCAGGGGAACCTCGCAAGATCTTTCAACCCAATTTTTACAGGGTCAGGCAAAACCAAAAACCACACCAAATTGCTAATTAAATTATTTTTATTTAAAAATAAGTCCTTGCACACGTTTGCACTTATGCACTCACTCACGCAGATCCTAGCGAAAAATAAAAGAGATGAAAATTGATAGGGGATTTTGAAGAGGCATTTTCGGGGTATACTGCACCTGGTCCAAAGTCCGATGCAGCAGCGGAGCGAAAGAAGAGGCTCAGCACACGGATGGCTGAAGGGATAGCCGGACAGAGTGGCATGGAGCCAAGAGGAAACTGGAGCGATCCGAGGGACCATTCAAAAACCAGGTGTTTTTATAGGGGAAAACATACCTGGAGGGCTAATCCTTTCCCAGGAAGAACAATGGGTTGAAGAGCTAAAACAAAGCTCCAAAATGTGCATGATTAGGAGGACAAAGCTCCAAAATGTCAAGGTTCTTAGTTTGATTGGTTTTTGCCGGGCTTGTCAAAAGCCGCAGCAGTATGCAAATTGCTCTCGCTTGACAGGCTGTTTGTCAGGATCGCTAATCCTGTCAAGCCGGCTTCTTGGGACAGAGGACTCTTTGTATATTTTAATGTGTGCATGTCTGGAGGGCTCCCGGGGCTACGTGACAGATCGTTTAATGGCCACACCGGGTTTTTCCTAATTGTGGCCATTCGGCCGTGTCTGCCTGTGTGCTCACCCGGGGGACCCTCTTAGGCACGTGGAGATGGTTTTAATATTAGAATTTAATAAATTGTAGACCCTGGGAGAGGGCTAACTACCGCAGTAACAACTATGTATTCTTCAGTCTCAGCAACTTTGGAAGAAATGTGCTGTGTTGCTTCCTTGGTACAAATAAACACTGCTTTCCACCTCAAAGTGGAGTTTGTGCATTGTGAGTTATTCAAGGCATGACCCCTCACTAGCTCCCCTTGCATGTTGAAAAGACATAGATCTCTAATTTTTTTACAAAACGGAAATCATAAGGAGCCTCTTGAAGGAAAAAAAATTATGTCAGGATGCATTTTGGAAGAAGCTTTCCTGTGGTCTCTAGAAGATTCCAACTGTTTTTGTTTACTTATGTTAGGCTCACCTGATCTGGTTGTTTCATCCATTTCAGGTGTGCATAATATCAATTTTGAATGAAAAATCTCCTGGAACATGTTACTTCGGTGGAGAAACCCTATCCCGGGGTCTACAATTTTAATATTAAAATACAATTCTGTGTGCCAGACAGGTTCCCTGAAGGGGCACGTAGGCAGCAATGGTCAAAAGACTGAAAACCAGGTCAGGCCAGTAAAATCCCCAGTCATGTAGCCCTAAGGGACCTCAAGATGTGTAAACCCACAATAAACAAAGGGTCCATAGCCCCAGGAAGCCGACTTGAGGGGATTAGCATGTCTGCCCCAAGTTGAGCAAACATTCCATCAGGCAAGGACCATTTACATGAAGTCACACCACAAAACACAGCTGAAGATCCTGAGACTTTGGCAACACCTTGCAATCCCATCACGCAAAGGAAATTACTATGGTGGAGCTTTGTTATCACTCCAACACCCATTGTTCTCCCTGGGAAAGGATTAGTCCTCCAGGTACTTTCTCCCCTGCAAATAGTCCCTATTTTTTAGTGGTTCTTTGGATCATACCCAGTCATCCCAGTAGACCGTTTCTCTGTCCGTTGAGTGATCTCCTCAGCCCTCTACGTGCTGAGCCCCACTTCTCCGCTGTTTTTCCTGGACCAAGGACTTCAGGACAAAGGTGCAGTATCACCCCAGCTACACCCCTTCAATATTCCCCTATGCAGTTTCCTCTCTTTTGCTTCTTAATAGGTCTCGAGTGAGTGTGTGAGTGATTGTGTTGCTACGTGAGACTTTCCTTCAATAAAATCATTTATTGGACATTTTTGTTTGGTTTTTGGCTTGGCCTGACCCTTAAAAACTGAGTAAAAGACCCTGCTAGGTTACCCTGCCTCTCGCATTACTATTGCTTGTGCTCTGGCTAGTTTCCATTCCCCATCACGTGGAGCACATTGAGGTGTCCCCCAAGGGACCCCAGAAATCAGGGTAACAAACATGTTGAACTACTCTTATTTTCATGATGTGGGAACCTATCCCTATTCTTTCCATATTCTACCTATGTTACCAAAGTTTCTGTTAAAGAAGTAAAGCCCAACAACACATCCACTTTGTTAACTGAAGCATACCTGTTTTGCCTCTCACCCAGGAACAAGGACATGAGATGGGAAAAACCACCCACTAATACAGCTAATGCCTAGTCAGCTCAATAATCTGTGGTCACAAATAGCGGTATTTGTCAACCAGAGTGGTATTTACAATACCTGTGTAAAATTAGGACAGTTGGATGCAATCTAAAAGGCACCCTTCCTAACTTCTGCATATGCCGTATTTTATATTTGTTTACATTGCAGCAGCCTTCCTGAACTGCTTAGTGAGGCAAACTGTATAATAGATTGAGTATCATCTGTTACAAAGAGAGAAGAGACAAAATAAGAAGAGAAGAAAGTTATCGATTGATTTCAGACCTGCATATTATAAATTGTTGATTTTAATTCCATCAGTTTGCACACCTCTTTCCTCCAGTCTAAGCTCGCTTTCCATGTGATATGTTCTGTGTATAAATTAAATAGTTTTGTGACAGAATACAGCCCTACCTGATGCCCTTGTCTATTGGAAACCATTCTGTTTCTTCATATTATGTTCTTGACAGTGGCTTATTGTCCAGAGTGTAGGTTATACATTAGGACAAGCCAGTGTTCTGACACACTATTTCTTTTAAAGAGATCTGCAGTTTTGCATGATATGTACATACAGAAACTTTGTACAGATTGATTTTCTTCTGAAATTCTCCATTAGCCAACATATGTTTGCAATATAATTTCAAGTACCAATGAAGAAAAAGGAAACACATGTAAGGATGTAGAAAGGATGGTCTTGACCTGCTAAAAAGTTAGACACAAAAAGCCTGTGAATGCTCTTAAGGCCTTTTTGGGGAACTATAGAACTATATAAAAAAATTACCAAAGGACAACACATTGCTTATTGCTTATAGCCTGTGCATACTCACTACAAAAAAAAGCTACAGAAATTTCTGAGCCAGGAAATCCACTTACTGGAGGAATGAAAGCATGTGAATAAGGGCTGAAGTTGGGTCTTTATATCTTGTTTTATGTCATGCTTCAACTGACCCATCTCATCCTTCTGTTGCTTCAAATCTGGGGACAAAGAACTCAGAGGAATCCCACATTGGTTGAAGTAGCCTGATCCAGGAACAATGGGGACGAGAAAGCCCTCTCATGGGCTGGACAGTTCAGAGGGGATCCAGGAAGACATCACCCCATTGCCTTTGATGCAACTGCTAACTGAAGCACCCTAACTTTGTTTCCCAATTTCCTTAACTATCCCAATGAAGATATGAGGCTCCCCAAAGAGGGAATGAAATAACTTTGATGACTTCTCTGTACATGAATAATCAATTTTTTTCACAGACTTAAAGATCCTTTTTTTTTCTTTTTTTTAAGTTGAAAAACTGGGGTGGCCAAAACTGTGGCTTTGGAGCTGGTAGAGTTAAGATCATGTTTTATTGAAGTAGACTGTGGAGGAGGGTCAGTCTAGGTAGCCTTAAGACTCCAAAAAGTGTTAGAAGAAATCCTCCAAAAGTGTGTGTCAGGCAAGTCAGAGTATGTTCCTCTTGCAAGATGCTGTGCTCTGCTAGTAAGATAACGGTGAAGGCTCAGCAGAGTTTCTGTCTTCATTACAAGGTTAGGACATTACAAGGTTAGGACATGGTGTGTATTGTTGCTTGTATGTTCTGTAAACCATTTTCTGGAATGTAAACAACTGAGAAGTAAAGGCTACAGCAAAACCTCTGAGAAGGAGGGGCAAGAGGTAATGTCTTTGTGTGTCAGAAATGCTATAAAATCACTCTGTTAACTGAATTCGGGGCTCTCTTGGCACTTTGGAAGCGATTCCAGCTTAGAAGCCCGGCCGCTATTTTTAATAAACTCTCTTTCCTTTATCTTCCGTGGTCTCCTTGCCTCTGTGTTCCCGCTACATTATAAAGGGGTAGTACCTGATAATTTTAGCTAAAGAAAGAAAACTTGGTTTTGAAAGTAAGTTTTAAAGAATTTACTCTGAGAAACTAATAAGCTTCAAGGACATGATGGAGAATAGACAATAACAGCAAGTGAACAAAAAGGTCCCCTTGATATTCTTGCAAAAATATTCTTGCAAAGAAGCTAATGAAATGTGGGCTAGCCAGGGCTACTGTCAGGTGGATTTGTAATTGGTTGACCAACTGAACCCAAAGGGTGCTCACCAATGGCTGCTTTTCATCCTGGAGAGAAGTGACTAGTGGGGTGCCACAGGGTTCTGTCCTGACTTGGATGGAAGAGTAGAGAGCATGCTGATCAAATCTGCAGATGACATCAAATTGGGAGGAGTTGCTAATACCCCAGAGGACAGGATCAAATTTCAAAATGACCTTGACAGATTGGAGAGCTGCGCCAAAGCTAACAAAATGAATTTCAACAGAGAGAAATGTAAGGTCCTACACCTAGGCAGAAAAAATGAAATGCACAAATATAGAATGGGAGATACCTGACTGGACAACAGTACATGTGAAAGGGATCTAGGCATCTTAGTGGACCACATGCTGATCGTGAGTCACCAGTATGCTATGGCAGTCAAGAAAGCCAATGCAATTCTTGATTGCATCAATTGGAGTATGGTGTCCAGATCAAGGAAAGTAATAGGACCACTCTATTCTGCTTTGATCAGACCTCATCTGGAATATTGTGTCCAGTTTGGGGCACCTTATTTCAAGAAGGATATTGACAAGCTGGAACGTGTCTAGAGGAAGGCGACCAAAATGGTGAAGGGTCTGGAAATGCCCTATGAGAAACATCTTAGTGAGCTGGGTATGTTCAGACTGTAGAAGAGAAGGTTAAGAGGGGATATGACAGCCATGTTTAAATATTATTAAATATCCCGGGATGGAGCTACACCTCAGACCTCTATGGGTTGGAGATGTGGACTGAATTTGGGCCATAGATAGGAAATTTTCCTCTCCCAGAGTACAGTAATAATGAATCATGCCAAGCCTCCACCTTTACTGCTTAGAAGAGCAACATCTCATTTTATGTTTTATTTTTGCACTCTAGACTATTCTGCTTATACACATAATGACATATGATGTCTCTGACTCTAAAGTCTTTTACCTACAGTAAAAACACTGAGGAGCTATTTCTGCTGATCAGTAGAAAGCCTCTTTAGAAATGTTGATGTTACTTGCTGTCTTGTTGGTTCCAGCTTATGGTGACCCTATAAATGAGAAACCCCCATGAGCCACATTCATCCACATCCTTGCTCAGGTCTTGCAAACTCAGAGCCATGACTTCCTTGCCATCATCATCTTTTCCAGTAAGTCATGTTATTTCATGATATGTCTAAAGTATGACAGTCTCAGTTAAGTAATTTTGACCTCTAGTGAGAATTCAGGTTTGATTCACTCAGTATTTATTCCAAGTGTCTCCTTCTTTCTTCTAGTAATATAGTGCCATCTGCATATTTAGATCAACGGTTCTTAACCTTCATTACCGGGGACTCCCTGTAAATATAATTTGTTGCCAGGGACCATCAAGACTGAACTCTAGATTTAAATAATTAAATTTATTTAAATATTCAAATATTTGTTTAAAGATGCTCATCAGTTGCTCACCCTTATCCCTTATTCTTCCAGTAGACAGTGCAAAGGAAAGGAGGCTTGGTGTAGCATGCTGAGATCCTTCAAGCGCCAGGAGAGTAGAATAAACTGTAATTTCCTAAAGGAAGATTATGGATGGGAGGTAGGCCTAAAGAATGATTTCTTTTGCCCTTTCCCCCAAAGCAGCATTTGGAAAGTTAGGTCTTGGTGCTGCTTTGGGAGAAGGCAAGAAAGAAATGTTTTCCTCCAAAGGAGCACCAAGAAAGTAGAGAAAGTAAGTGATTCTTTTGTTAGTACGTACCCTCTCTACTCTCTTGGTGCTCCTTCAGAGGCAAATGGCATTTCTTTCATGCTTTCCCCCAAAGGAGCACTGAAACTCTTGCCACTTTACTTCCAAGCAGCCACAAAAGTAAAAGGACTCCCTTCTATTCTTTTTTTTTAAAAAAAATATTAAATTTTACAATAAAAAAATAAAAAGAAATAATCCCCCATTCCCCACTTCCTTCTTTTTTCCTATTGTGTCTGCTTGTTTATCTTAATACATATATATTTTTAACTTTACAATAGTCTTACATTGTTACTCTTGCTTCGTTACATTGCTGCTTAATACATATCTTATACATTGTTTGTTATTTCTTTATCCATTTCAAAAATTCTCCCCTTTCCTTTTCAAAGTTCTGGACAGGCTTATTTCTCAATAAAAATGTTAACTTTTCTGTTTCTACCATATCCATAACCTTAAGTTTCCATTCTTTTATATCTACATATTCCCTTTTTTTCCAATATTGCGCATATGTCAATCTTGCAGCAGTTATCATATATAACAATATCTTCTGATGGTTTCTTATTTCTCTTTGTTGTCCTAACATATTTAACAAATAAAATTCTGGCTTCATTTCAAAATTAAAGCTATAAATTCCTTGAATTTCATCATGGATTTCTTTCCAAAATTTCCTTGCTATCTTACAGGTCCACCACATATGAAAAAAGGACCCCACCTTTTCATCACATTTCCAACATCTTACATTTTTTATTATTTTTTGCAATCTCTCAGGTGTCACATACCATCTATAAAACATTTTATAAAAATTTTCTCTCAATTTTAAATTTGGTGTAAATTTTATATCTGCCTTCCATGCCTTCACCCATGTGTCATACTCTATAGGAATACCAATGTTTTGTGCCCATCTTATCATATTTTCTTTTACAGTGTCGGATTCCATTTCTCTTTACAACAATATTTTATATAATTTAGAGATTCTCTTTTTCTGGTCCCCTTTTGTCAATACATCTAGTTCATTTTCATTTCTTTCAAATCTATATAACTTTTGCTCCATCTTAAATCTCTCTTTTAGTTGTCTCCAAGGGAACCAATTAAATTCATGTGCTAAAGCTTTTAATTCTTCTTCTGTACGCCTTCTTAACTTGTCTCTTTTCCATTTCAACAACTCTTGATAAGTCAGTAAATTCCCTTGTTTTGTTGGGGCAATTTTATAAGCTTCTTGGGGTGAAGTCCACATTGGAAGTCTTCTATAAAATTTACGCTTTATTTGTAACCACACTTTCAATAGTGTCTTTTGAATACAGTGATTATTAAACTCTTTATTTACCATTGCCTTATCATAGCATAAATATCTGTGCCAGTCAAATCTATTATTTATTCCTTCCACTTCTTTTATTGTTGTATTCTCCATTTGAATCCAGTCTTTAATTATATCTAAACAGCATGCTTGATAGTAGGTTTTCAGTGATGGCACCTCAAATCCTCCTCTCTCCTTTGCATCTTGTAATGTTTTAAATCGTATTCTTGGTTTTTTCCCTGCCAAATAAATTTCCGTAGCTCTTTTTCCCATTCTTTAAAGATCTTTTCCCTTTCTATTATTTGTAGATTCTGGAAGTGAAACATTAACTTAGGTAGTAAGGACATTTTAAAGGCATTTATCCTTCCTAGGAGAGACAAGTTCAAGTGCGTCCATTTTTCCATTTTGCTTTGGATCTCCTTCCATATCTTCAAATAATTGTTATCAAATAACTCTTGATTTTTATTTGTTATTATTATTCCTAGATATTTTATTTTTTTTGTAATTTGATATCCAGATCTTTTTTCCAGGTCTGCTTTTTCTTTTTTTGTTAAATTTAAAGTCATCATCATTATCTTTTCTCTATTTATCTTATATCCTGCCATTTGTCCATATTTTTGTAAAATGTCCGTCAACATCTATATAACTTCTTGTGGTTCCTCCAAAAATGTAATTACATCATTGGCAAAAGCTTTATATTTTATTTCCTCCTTCTTTATTTTTAAGCCCTTTATCTGTGGATCTTCATTTAATGCAGTCAGTAATACCTCCAGTACAACTATAAACAATAGTGGTGATAATGGGCACCCTTGCCATACTCCTTTATTAATTTCGAAGCCTGACATTTTATCTTTGTTTATTATCAACTTCGCTGATTGGTCCTGACATATCATCTCAATCCATTTACAAAAGTTTTCTCCCAGGCCATATTCTTTTAAAGTTCAATGCATAAAACCCCAGGAAACATTATCAAAAGCTTTTTCTGCATCCAGTGTTATAATAGCTATCTTCTTTCCTGGATTTTTATCATAATATTCAATCATGTTCAGTAATGTTCTAGTGTTATTCCTCATTTGTCTGCCTGGGATAAAACCTGTTTGTCCTGCCTGAATCTTGTCCTGTATTGCATGTCTCAATCGTTTTGCCAATATTGTCGCCAAAATTTCATAGTCAACATTCAGACTCCCTTCTATTCTTGTAGGTGCTTGGAAGCAAAGTTCTATCATGCTGCCTGGCCCTGGGCTCAAACAGCGCTGCCACACTCACTCCAGAAGTCCTGGGCTGGGTGTCTTCCCTCGTCTTCTGGGCTCTCCTCTCATCTTCCCACTTTTTGGGATCTCTGGCACACCTCCGCAGTTGTGCCTGGAGCCTCCATCGCAGGATGAGATGCCTGCCAGTGCATTGTTGCTGCTACCACCACCATCATCACTGCCACCCTTGAGGAATCCAGTACCTGCTACATCAACCAGGCACAATTGGCCAAGACATCTTTTAGTCCCTCAAATCCAAGATTTCTGCCATTTTCCAGAAAGACTGGCAGCCCTACACAAACCCCTTGTGAGGGCTCTGCAGAACCCCGGAGTTTACACACCACAAGTTAAGACCCACTGCTTTAAATCATTGATCTTCATTCCATCAGTTTTCCTACCTCTTTCCTCCAGGTCTAAGTTCACTTTCCATAGGATATGTTCTGTGTATAAATTAAAAAGCCTTGTGATAAAATACAGCCTTATCTGACCCTCTTGCCATTTGGAAACCATTCTGTTTCCTTATACTGTGTCTTGATAGTGGCTTCCTGTCCAGAGTATAGGTTATGTGTCAGGACAGTCCAATGTTATGACACACTGTTTTCTCTTAAACAGATCTATAGTTTTGCATGTTCTGCACATTCATAAGCTTTGCGACAATCTGTAAATTACAGGCTGATTTTCTTCTTAAATTCTCCATTAACCAACATATGTTCACAATATGATCTCAAGCAGACATGAAGAAAAAGGAAATGCATGCTAAAAAGATGATCTTTACTAGCTAACAAGTCAGACATATTTCATCTTGCCAATGTTTTTAGTGTCTTTTTCAGAGAACTATATAAAACACACACACACACACACACACACACACACAAAAGGACAACACATGAATATTTGACATTTATTTATGGAAGAGTATTAATATAGTTGCATGTTGCTTACCACCTATACTCACGTTGAATCAATTTATTTACTGGAAGAATGAAAGCGTGTGAATAAGGGCTGAAGTTCTTTTTATATCTTGTAGGTAAATATTAGAAAAAATAGAGATAAAGTTCAAGGACATATGGTAGTATCTAGGCTAAAAAGGAAGGGAATCTCTGAAATCTGTTAGAACAGTGGTTCTCAACCTGTGGGTCCCCAGATGTTCGTGGACTTCAGCTCCCAGAAGCCCTGAGCATTGACCATAGTGGCTGGGGCTTCTGGGAGCTGAAGTCCACGAACATCTGGGGACCCACAGGTTGAGAACCACTGTGTTAGAACATTGTTTTACTATTCTTTGTTTAACCTCTGGAAGATTTTTTAAAAGTTTTAAACCCAGATAGATTTTTATAATAGTGCGAGACAATTAGTTTCCTCATTAAAACCTGGAGCTGTTAACTATTTTAATGTTAAGATCCATGTGGGGTTCTCCCCTATATTGCACCACTACCTACGTACAATAACTCTGGGTATTACCACTCTTTATGGCCATTTCCTCACTACACTATAATAGTGCAATTATTCCACTTTTAACATCCTATGGAATCTTGGGGTTTGCAGTTTAGGGAAGGGCCTCAAAGCCCCACCCTAAACTGCATACCCCAGGATTCCATAGGATGTTGAAGATGGAATAATAGCACTGTAACAGTCTAGTGTGGAAATGGCCAAAGGCTACAATCCTACCTCCATAGAAGCATGTATAGGATTACACTGGGAACCCATTAAACTCAATAATGCTACTTTAGTGAATAAACATGTTTAAGCTCTATTCAGAAGATACACTTCACTAAATGTAATTTCTCACCACAGAGTTTTCATTGCTTCTTTTTCTTTATTTCTCTTTTATTTTTATGTTGTTGGTGTGGCTGTAACTTCATACAGCCTCTCCCACTGATGCTAGAAATTGCTCTGATTTAAAATGAAAGCTGAAATTCTAACGAATATTTTCAGGAGTAGCCATGGTGGTCATACAGCAAAATAAAACAAAAATGTAAAATCCACAAAAGAGTGATACCTTTATCGGTCAACCAAAATACACAAAACACATTATGCAAGCTTTCAAACCTCCCCTGGCTTTTTCACCTGGCAGAAAATGTTTTAAAAATCATTCAGGAAAAGCAAAACAACCTACATTTTGTTATTTCTATTCTAGTTCAGTTGTTTTGGAGGGATCTGAATGCAGGCAGAGGCCCTGTGAGAACAGAGACAAAGAATAATAAAAATTGAATTCCATTATAACAGCAGTAAATTCCATTAATACCCTCAGGGTATCTCTGGTGGTAGTGGTGGTGATTTTTAAGCCACAAGCCCCTTTCTTAGGCAGAGAACACTGAATTGCTCAAGAAGTCTCTGTACCGTTACATCTAGAAAATTCTAAGGTCACTTAAACTTCAGTCCACCATGTTACAATCATACTGCATGCGGCTAGAAATGTGTAGAGAAAGTTTTGATTAGAATTCATTAGAGAAAATGTTAATTAGAAATCATTGTTCATCTCTCCCCCCCCACTCTCTCTCTAAGATATGTATGTGTATATACGTGCATGTGTCTTCAAATCACCTGTTGACTTAGGGCAACCCCATTAATTTCCATAGGATATTCAGGGATAGTTTGCCACTGCCTTCCTCTGAAATATGGACTACAACCACCTGGTATTCCTAGGTGTTCCCTCATCCTGCTCATCTCCTTCGCTTTACTGATTCTCACCTGGACCACAGCAAAAGTCCCAGGTTAAGGTGTTCAAAATTCAGTGTCCTGCAACAGATGAGGAGCCTTATATGTTTATGTGATTAAGAAACGGACCTAAAATATATTAAATGAGCAAAATCTCGCAGTTTCTACCTCCTTCAGTTGTTAAAGATAAAGCTGAGCTGCCTCCCAGGTTGCTGCTTAGAATGGTTTCTGCTATCAACAGTCTTCAGTGCATGATGGTATTATCTTCTAGATTGAGACCATGTGGTATTAAGATTCTTACATTTATGAATTCAGAAATTTTTCTTTGTGTCCAAAGTGCCTCAAAGAGGTTGCACCTCAGTACCAAACAGGGACAAATAAGAGAGCCTGTGATGTTCCAAGGTAAAATGTCTGGGCCCTGCTTGCTACAGTTTCCTGGCCAGGTTGCAGACCTGTGGTTCCTGAAACATATACACATTTATATCTACTGCAAGTAGCATCTTGTGTATCTGCAATGGAGCACATAAAAAAGATTGCAGGAGCAGCTGACCTCATCTATATCAAATCAAATGGAGCTGTAAAACTGGTTTGGACTGTGAGCTTCAAAATGACAACAACTATAAATGGTACAGAGAAGAATTTCAAGGCCGTTACCCACATGATTAAAAAGTGTTATTGCTTGAAGAAGCTGTCATTATGACTGTCACTACCTCTTGATTGTGCAACATTTGGGAAAAACAGAAAGCATTAAATCAACTATAGGAAGCAAAGTACAAATAAGCCAAGTCCAATAGAATCAGAACGCTGAATTCAAATGCAAGGCCATTTCCGCACTAGCCTGTTAAAACGCTATGATTCCACTTGCAACATCCTGTGGAATCCTGGGGTCTGCAGTTTCAGGAGGGGCTGGCCGGCCCCTCCCAAAACTGCAAACCCCAGGATTCCATAGGATGTTGCAAGTGGAATCATAGCGCTTTAACAGGCTAGTGCAGAAATGGCCCAAGTCATCTGAAGTCTTCTGTCTGAGCAGGTGCATAGGGGCTGCAAATGGAAGAAGGAAATCAAAGGGGCCAGTCTGTGGCTTTTTGTTTCAGGTTCCTCCATGCTTTTGGAACCACTTGGCTTTTGTGTGCCTGGCTGTTTTGGTAGCGGTTTTTCCTTGCTGTTGCCGTATCCTCCGGCAGATGATTCTTGTCTCTGTTGTTTGAGGCACAGTCACTGAGCCAAGGAGGTCTGGCATCAGCAGTAGACAGTAGCCTCCCAGTCTAAAGAGAGCTTCCAGCTCAGAGTGTGCGAGTGGCAGGAGACACAAACAGAGGGTTTACTGGGAAAATGTGAAGCGGAGTCCCAGAGGTAGCCCAGGCTTGTAAGGAAATCCGGATTTACAAATGTGGGAGAAAACCTGGCTGAGAAAGCGTCACAGGTTCAAGCCAAACAGTATCATGAGTACATCTTTAAAAAGTGTGATATCTCAATGGTTGAAACACATGGCTTTCTGTTTCAAAGTACAGAACTCCCCTTGACGGCATTATCATGGGTTGTTATTTGGTTGTGTGTGTGTGTGTGTGTGTGCTTTCATTTGTGATTGGCTGTTGCAAGATAAACACCGGCTTAACCTACCAGTCTGACTGGTGAACTGCTCTCTCTGAAGAAACTCTAAGGCCCTTTCCCCACTAGCGTGTTATAGTGCAATTAATCCACTTTCAACATCCTATGGAATCCTGGGCTTTGCAGTTTAGCTTCCCTAAACCGGATTAATTGCACTAGAACAGGCTAGTGGGGGACAAGAGGGAAAATGTGTTAATGCAACGATCCCCCAGCATCCTCGTTTGACGCTCACCCCCGGCGACAAAGCGGAGGAGGATAAATAACTCAGCGTTGGCAGCAAACAAAACAAACACGGCCGCAGCCCAGGACGCCCCGCCCTCCTCGTGCAGCGCTTACTCCGAGGGGCTGCTGAGACAAGCTGCTTCCCCAGCCGGCTGCCTGCTTGGCGGACGGACCGACCCCCCCGCCTTCTCTTATCTAGGGGCGAGGAAGCCGGAAGGTACTGTAGCGCACACGCTTCCCCGCGAGGAGGAGGCACCGACTAACTGAGAGGTCTAGTTCTCTTGTCGTTTTGTGCTTCCCCACTTACGGTGACCCCTGTTACGGGGTTACTTTTCTATCTGTCTGTCTGTTTATTCACGGGGTTTTCTGGCGCTGAGAGTTTGTGACGCCCCGGAGTCCCCCCCGGTGGGCTTCCGTGGCCGGGCGGGAATCGAACCGGAGCCTCCAGGGTCGTAGCGCGGCGCTCGAACCGCTCCCCCGCGCTGGCTGTCGGATTCCGTCGTTCACGGCACAGCGACGGGCTGGGCTGGGGGGCTGGCGGGTCATCATCCCGCCGCTTTGTTTGAATGACAGGGAGAATTCGTAGCTTAAAAAGAAAAGGCAAAGGGGAGGCGAGCGGGGAAGGAACCTCACAGCACCTGAAGGGCGCCCTGACTTTTGCTTTAGCCTGAGTTTTAGGCCATTTCCGCACTAGGCTGTTATAGTGCTCTTATTCCACTTTCCACATCCTATGGAATTCTGGGGCGTTTGAGGCCCCTCCCTAAACTGCAAACCCCAGGATTCCATAGGATGTTGAGAGTGGAATAATCACACTACAACAGCCTAGTGCGGAAATGGCCTGTCACTCTGGGGTCAATAGCCTTGTTTTTCACCATTGCTGTGAAAGAAGAGAACTGACAAAATCACTCCCATGGACATTGCTTTTAATGGAAGTTATTGTTGGAGAGAGAAAACCACTCTTGGGGAAGCTGTGAAATCAACAGGGAAATCCAGAATCTCGGTGCAGCTGTTCACATGGAGCACATGTGGCTGCAGGTGCCGGCTATGCCTCGTGGGGCAGAGGGTGAGTCAGCGGAGGCAAAGACACCTTTGAACAGTTTAACGTCTGCGTCTCTTAAGTTGTGGATCTTCCTGTCTCCACTTTTCACACCTCCTTTCTCCAAGTCTAGTCCTGTTCTGTGTATCATATGTTCCACATACCAGTTAGACAGGAAAGATGATAAAACACAGCCTTGCCTTGCCAGTTGGGAACCATTCTGCTTCTCCTGGTTTTGTTCTGTCCTGACAGCAGCTTCTTTTCCTGAATATAGGTTACACATCAAGACAATCAAATGATGTGGCACACCCATTTCTTTAAGAGCGATCCATAGTTTTTCATGATCTATGCAATCCAAGGCTTTGCTATAACCTATATTTGCTATAACCAATATAGAGTGATTTTCTTCTGAAATTCTTTGGTGTACTCCATTATCCAGTGTATACTTGCAGTATGATCCCTACTGCTTCTTCCTTTCCTGAACACGACTTGGACATCTGGCATGTCTCAAGAGCCAGTGTGGTGTAATGGTTTGAATGTTGGACTACAATCTTGGAGACAAAAGTCTGATTCCCCACTTGGCCATGGAAACCTGTTGAGTGATCATAGGGATGTCACACACTTCAGTCTCCAGAAAACCCCATGAGAGGATCACCATAAGTTGGAAATGACTTGAAGACACAAAACAACAATACAATATTGCAGCAGATATATTTGTGAAGTAGAGAGAGCACACCCCTCCATAAATTGCAACCCCTTACAGGCACCACAAGTGAGTGACATCCGCTTAGAAGAAGAGCCATTTCTCCTCTTTTTCTCTAATGCAGGAAGGGAATGCACTGGATATTTTATTTATAAACTGCCTTTCACTCAAAATTGGGACTCAAAGAGGCTCTCAGCACTTTTTTCCCTAAAGATCCCAATAAACACATACATACAAATATACAATATTAAAATCTTAAAACAACATTGAATTAAAAGTGCTTTAAAATGAGAGAGATTTCAAAGAGAAAGTGGTGTTAGTCTGTTGCAACATAAAAAGGAAGCAGAGGAGAAATCTAGTAGCACCTTTAAGACTGATTTATTTCAGCATGAGCTTTCAGGGACTTAAATCCACTTCTTCAGACCCAAAGCACCAGTATATTAGCAGTTAGTCGTAATAGTTGTTAATGTATGTCTTCAAGTTGTTTCTGACTTACATTGACCCTAAGGCAAACCTATCATGCAGGTTTCTTGGCAAGATTTGTTCAGAGGGGGGTTTGCTTTGCCTTCTTCTGAGTCTGAGAGAATGTGACTTGCTCAAGATCACTTAGTAGATTTCTATGGCTGAGCAGAGATTTGAAGGCTGGTCTGCAGAGTCCTAGGCTAATATTCAAACTACTACGTCATACTGGCTCTGGTCTTAATGGTGTACCACCTAAAATACCTTCAACTGTTAATATACTTGTGGGTTTGATATTAACTCTATTGGCATATCTGAAGAAGTGGACTGAAATCCACAAAAGCTCATGCTAAAATAAATCAGTCTCCTAGATTCCACCTCCTCACCTCCCCTTTTCCTTTTGAAAATGAAGAACTTTCCTGCTACATGGCCACAGAGATGTAAAATTTCCAGAAATTTTGAAAGCTGAGGGGTGGGACAGGTGGAGAACAGTACCTTACATCATTGTTATCCTGGGTCTCGGTTTCCTTTTCTCAGTTCTTTTAAGGAAAATGAGAGTGTTAGGCCTGCCTGACACTGTGAAGGACATTGTTGTTATGTGCCTTCAAGAGACCACTGAAGGCACCATCGTTTCCAACCTGGGGCAACCATACAGTGAACATATCACAGGGTTTTCTTGTCAAATTTGTTCAGAGAGGAAATGAAGGACAAGAGAAGACAAAAAAAATTATTTCTTTTACTAATGTTGATAGTTTCTCCTGTTTTCACTTTAACCACATGAAACTGTGTAAATTATGTAAACATTTAGGCTGTGCATATGATTTGTAATTTAAAACAGCAACACAATCTTTTTTAAGGGAATGCCTGAAATAAATATTTTAAAGAGCCTTTAAAAGAAATTTCAATAAAGACTGCCACCTCATCTGATGAAGTCTTCAGTAATCCACGTGATGCCCTTTCTCAGACCAAAGGGAGGAAAAATAGTCTTAACCAGGTTTGCAGTAGATGCTTCTGTCTCTTCTAGCTCAGTCTAATAGCTTATCTCAGTGGTAAGGACAAGATCTATGCCTTCTCAGCTCACCGTTCCCAGCTTTCATGCACCCCCAAGAGTCCTGAGCTAATGTGCTCATGCATAGTAGCCCATACGGCTTAGAATTCTCCTTTTAAACCACTCTGTCTCTTCTTCATCCCCTCACCTCCCCCCAAGCAGCAATGAAGTGTAGGAGGAGAAATCGCAGAAAAAGCTTGTTGGCTTCGAGGTGCTGGCAGCTCAGAACCCTAGCTTCTGATTTTCAATCCTGAGTGGAGGGGGAGCAAAAATGTCCTATCCTGCCAACAGTTGGAAGGTAGTGGCTTCCGTCACCCTTCGTACTGCCTAACGGGTCTTTCTACTTCTGTAAAAGGTGTGTGAGGTATATCTGCTCAGAATCACTGGAGAAGTAGAGCTGGAGGAGAGCTGTTTAGAGCAGCAGTCGCCAACCTTTCGGACCTCACAGACCACTAAACTCACAATTTTGAATCCCTCAGACCACTAACATGAATTTTTTAAAAAAGATACACACACCTATAAAATAATGATCATAAAAGTTCCATTTTATTAATAAGAAATGCACTTGTTTAATTATAACAAAATTATTATTTACAAGCAACTTAAATCATCAAGTAGATATTATAGAGATAAATCAAAATACCAATTGATTCATGTTCTGATATTTACAGACACCTTATTTCATCAGACAGGTACTATAAAAATAAATAAAAATATCAGTTCGTTCATTAGCCACTGTGTCAATTCATTCAAAATATCTATCCTAATAATATATTTAGTGTTTCTGCAGTGTGGGTGTTACAGAATTCATACACTGATTTTTGGTTTCCCAGTCTATACAGAAATTGATTCAATAGATTCATCAAATAAATTCATTAAGCAGGTTCAATAAACAAGTTCGTTATCTTTGACTGTCCCTTCCAGACCTCTCTCTACTCTCCTCTCTTCTCCCTCTCTCATTGTCTCTTTCTTCTTTACCGTCGCTTTCTCACAGTTCCTCTCGCTTCTTCTCACTGAATTGTTCTTTTCTCTTTTGTTGCAGTTGGTTTTGGTTTTGGAGGGTAAACAGATATAGCCATCAAATGTCTAACAGTATGGATCTAAGTTAGAGCGGTAACAGTTGCAGTCACAGAGTTCATACCAACAAACCTGGCTGAAGATAACAGGAGAATCACTCAAGTTGGAAAGGAGGGGAGCAGAGAATAAAACAACAAAATGCAGTGTCTTCAAGTAGTCAAATCTACATTGATTGGGAGAGTCTTTCACGTCATTAATTTTCACGCACATGGGGTCTCCAAAATTCAAAAAAAGGGGAAAAAGTTAGTTTTGCAAAATAGATTTTGCTGAAAATTTAGACTAAGTACTTCTGGGCTGTTAGTTCATTTTGAGTTTAGAGAAGAAGGAAAAAAGAAACAAAGGATTGTCTTCAGCTGTGTCTTAGCAAATGAAGAGGGAAACACCAGGAATCAGGCACAGAAACAAAACAAAAAAATTGAGTCTGCTAGGGAAAGCAGCAAGGTTGAATTTAGTTTATCTGTTATATGACAGTTATTAAACATCTTGTGCTGGGCTTCATCTTCTTCTTAGACCATCAAACAGACTGTTGCAAAGAAGCATGAGGGAAGGAGAGGAAATCCTCCTGGACTCACAGAGGTCCTCTGTAGAAAGTTAATTCAAAGTCTGAACTAGAAGGTTTTATTGCCCTATCCCCAGCACAGGACTTCCAGCTCTATCATGTAACAAAAAAATAAGCAATAGAGTGTGTGTGTGTGTGTGTGTGTGTGTGTGTGTGTGAATTGGCCAGAAGAAATTTGGCAGCCGGGTATATGGAGAGAGAGGTAATCCCTCTTGTCTCCTCCAAACTGCTGCAGGCGTGATGAAAAAATGGCAGCGATAGCCTCTTCAGCTAACTCCTCCTAGTTCACCTAGTCTTGGCTCCTGGTCACAAATCCACCTCTGGCAAGACCTCTTTAGTTCAGGGGTACTTGGCAAGCTGGTATGGGGGTCCCCCCATATCAGCAACCCACGGCAGCAGCAGTCTTCGGCAGAGCACTGGTATCCGAACCGGAAGTTGGAAATCAAATAATGTCCAAATTTCTCCACGGACCACCAGAATTTTCTTGCAGAACATCAGTGGTCCACACACCACTGATTGGTGACCACTGGTTTAGAGCGTGCTCCAGAGCCATTAAGCATAAAACAAAAGCCCCAAGAGGTGCAGAATTTATTTTTCTTATCACAAGTATAAAGGGTTTTTAAATTGTTTTACAAATGCGGGGATCTGCATTTTTAATCTTTAGTACCTAGCTGAGTCCATGCATAAGGAATTGTTTCATATTTCAAACACTGGTGTCTCAAAAGCAGGTGCTTCCTCAAAATCAGACGATTCTCCCATAGATTCTTTCTTACTCAGAGACTATATATGGAGAGGAAAAATCAACAGGCCACCGTGTTTCAGACAATGAAATAGTTCTCCTGTGTACATGTGTTGGATGGTAGAGCATCTGTCAGGTGAGCTGTTCCATGAGACAAAAGTGGATTTCTAAAAGAGTTGGAATGGCCAGATATTATACTGTAAATGGGAACTGAAGAACTTTCTGACTCAATGCTCTGCCTGTCAGACAACAGACCTTAGAAAGCAGCAAAACTCTAACAGTTGGATTAACTTTAATATAGAGAGGCAGATACAGGGCCCTTCATTTGTTTATGTAGTGAGTGAAAAGGTGAGGGAGGAAGGGAAAGATTGGTAGGCAGATCAGCCAGCCAACTGGTGATCAATAATAATTGATAACACAGGTCTCAGGGCCTACTGGAGCTGTGTTAGGCAGTTGCCAAAGCCGCCTGCACTGTGAGAGGGCCCAACAACAAGAGCCTCTTGACCAGCAGCTGCAGTGGAATAACCCATGAGTGGGCAACTGGACTCATTGTTCTGCTTGCTGCTGTGTATTAGGAGTAGCTCATCTCTGCTGCACCCCCACCTAGAGTCAGAGGGAAGGCAGCACCATCACCATCCAAAAAACCAAAAGGATAGCTGAGAGAAAGAGATACATGTACATGCTGACTTGGCCTTTCCAAGTGAGTGGCAGTAGGGACTCAGCGAGACCCGCCCAGAAAAAGTGGGTAGCTGGCAAACTGCATCTCATTACTGTCACTCTTTTTTCAATCGTGAGACCTCCTGCACTCTAGTCCTCACGTACAGGGCTGGCCCTACCGTTAGGCAGGGTGAGGCAGTCCCTACAAAGCAATAGATGCTGGAAAGTGAGAGCCAGCTCCTGGAAGAAAAATCTATGTGCTGTGTGCCTTGCCCAGTGCCCCTTTCACATAGTGTGCTGGCTTCGGTGGCCATGGAGAATAGTCTCCTATTGCTAAGGGAGAACAGTTTTTTGTGCATGGAACAGGAGGGAGTGCTATCTTGTTAGTTGACTTATGCAGCCAAGTATCTTATGCCAACCCTACTGGTAATACAATATGCAGTGAGGGAAGCTTTGCCCACTCTTTAGGACCACAATTGCTTGACGGGAGGGGACACAAGGGAGACTGTCTTCCTTCACATTACCTATAACAGTCTCAATTTTTTTTTTTTTTCTGTGAATGACACTGGCTCATTTTCTTCAAGGTCTCATTGAGAGCTGGCTACCATGGTCCACCTCAGTGTCACTCCTGAAAGTTCCCTTGCTGATGCTCCTGTGTGGATTTGTGCCTCTGGCCTGGCTCCCTCCCAGATTGTGACCCTGCAGGCATCGCTGACAGATGTAAAGGGGGTGCAGTTTGAAGCCAGAGCTTTCTATCGGGCAAATGATGCTGGGGAGGTAGATTTGAAGCAGGCCCCTGCCCTGGGAGGTGACTATGTCGGTGTGTGGCCCATGGGCCTTTTTTCCTCTCTGAAGCCTAAGAAGAATTTCCACCGACTGATGAAACGGGATGTGATGGGAAGCCCTTTCTGTATCCAGATCAGCTTCTTTGCCTCTTGTAAGTTTCTGTCTTCACCAGCAGATGTACCACTTGCAACCTGTACTGTGGAAAGATGGTATGTAGCTCCTGGACTGGAACGTTCACAGACCAAGATGGGCCGAATTCGAGGGGCCCTTTTTGTGCCTCCAGGTAAGACAATTGAATTCTTCTTGTCATTGGGGCTGAATGGCTCAGGGCATACCCTGGGAGTACTAAAGCACTGATGAAATTAAGTTGGCTTAGACTTGATCAGTGCCTAGATGGTTGGCCTCCATAAAATATGCAGTTTATAAGAGTGAAGTATAGATCAGGGCTGATGAACCTGTAGTCTCCCTAGCTGTTGAAGAACAATCACTCCCACCCTTCATAAACTTTGGCCGGGATAATAAAGATTGTTTGGAGACAAGTAACATCCATTCAATCTCAGGTACCCAAGCCTTGGTGTAATCTTTCCCTCAGTTCTTTGCCTCTGAACTATCTTTTCCTTCTTTGATTGAATCTGTATGCATCAGTTGTTTTTGGAAATTTTCCAACAACTATATATTTTTTTCATCCCCTGTCTCCTTAGTATTATGTGCACATACATAGAAACGCATTCTCCATCTTAGAAACTGCTGAGTCCAGTGGTTAGATCCACTGCACACTGCAAAGTCCCTGCAGTGACCTATGGAACTAAACCCCTTAAGTCTTTTTCATTTTAAAACCAGTAATAAAGTCATAGCTACCATCAAGTCCCTTCTTGATATACATGGGTAGAACACAATAAGAATACCATTTAAATTATTAAAAGTATCATTGGTCTACACTGTTGGCTATACAGGCTGGATCACACTGGATCATGTGGCTACCTATCCAGATCTTCACAACTGTAGCTGGCATGGCTAGGAATCATTGGCAGTGGTGACTTCCATATCAGTGGGGTAGTGAATCCACTTCAAGTTTGAGTCTATATTTTGAAGGATCTATTCAAGGTTTTGAACTATTTGCGGGGAGACAGTTCAGCTCGTAAGAGAACTGCAGATTGGATTCACTGATCCACTGACATGGAGGCCACTAACCATACTGGCAGTAGTGCATCTACGCTCTTGAGTTACGCCTGTATGATAATATTTTAAATGTCATGTATGCATCCTGCAGAACCCTGAGCTGTGTCATTTGGGAGGCACTTACAATTTTCTAAACCAGCACCTGACAGGGATGCAATTCTCCACTAATTTTCTTCTTGAAGGAAGCAGCAACTAATTGTAGCAATTTTCTTCACCATGTAAGAAGGCCTTTGAAAATCACATAGTTTTTGAAGGTTATTCTCAGTTTGGGACTAATTCTACATGTGGTTGTTTTGTGCAGTAAGCAGTATTTTTTGTGCATGAATAATATATTCTGTGGAGAAAATGCTGTTTCTTGCACAGAAAATGCTATTTTCTGCACAAAACCACCATGTATGCACAGAAAAAAGTCCCTAATTATAGCATTTTCTGTACATTAAGCATCTTTTTCTGTTCAGAAAATATACTTTTTTCTGGAGAAATATTGCAAAAAATTCTTGTCAGCTCAGGATTCTCATCAGGGTTTCTCAGTGTTCAAAATACATGTTTTTCAACTCTTTTAAAAAATATTTTCAAATATTCTTTCCATCCGTACTGCCTGAACTGCAGCACTCACTTGCATTTACAGAGACTTCTTGGTTCCTCGCCAACCAATCAGTCATAGGATTCCATAGGATAGTAGCGTAACATTTAAACAGGTGCCAGTTTGTTATAATTCTGTAGTATAGCTATATTCTGGAACTGAGATGAGAATCAAGTGTCCTTAGGGGAGGGCCTAGTGCAGCCCTTGTTGGGCAACATCCTCAGCCCACAACAGCTTCTCAAACATTTTTATCTGGAGGAAAAAAACACTCCATTTTTCAGCCCCAAACATCGCTAAAGCAGCTTTGGAAGTCATATAAATGATGTTTTCTGGAAAGTCATTGGAAGTGACACAACATCCTATCCAGTCACCACAAATGTCCATTACGGCATGTTGTGGCCCTCTGGAGCTCCTGGGAAGACAAATAATCAAGAAGCTGCCCCCCGCCCACTCCTATATGTTCTATTTGAAGTCATCACTGAGACCAATTCACATAATCAAATGAGACAACTCAGGCTTCTTTTAATCCATGCTTATATTCACATTTTACTTGTATGAAGGATACATACATGCACAATATACTAAATCTACAGGACCAACCAAAATGTCATTGTAACTCTAGCTCCAGAATATACACTTTTGGTTAGTATGAGGACTAGCTAAGTTTTTTGGCTAGTCCTCATCTCAAAGGACCAATTGCAGAACTATTTTCCTCTCATGGACTAATACAATTCTGAGTGAGTCATTTTGATGCCAGTGTATACAGTTCTCTTTTCAGTATATTGTCTAGTCCTCATACGTGGTCCAACTTTGGATTTGAGTTTTATTGGTTGGTTGGGTAGTAGAAATTCTTTTTTTTTTAAGGTGTTGATCTTATTTACATGTACTAGAGTACCTAGGGGCAGGTGGGGAGGATGGTCCGCCCCGGGAAGCACATTTTGGGGGGCGCCGCCAGCTGCTGGACCTCTGAGTTGGCACTCACCTTAGACAATCAGAGAGAACTTGAAGGGCAAGAGGTACTGGAGCTGGGTAAGAACAGAAGCAGGGTGAAGCCCACCTGCCCATCTAGAGGACATCTTAAGAGACACCTGCAGCCCCTTAGGAACACAGGAGGCTGCTGCTTTCACCTCCTCCTCTTCCTCCTTTCTTGGGGGGCCCTTGAGCATTTCAGGAAAAATCTTTCCAATCCAATGCTGATTGAAAAGGCCGTGACTCAGGGCCCCTGTATGTCTGCAAAGCAGATCTTCTGCCCCCAAACCATGCCCAACTCCTAGGTTTAAATCCTGTTAGGCACACCATGGTTTGAAGGGGGGGCAGGCAATCAGGGGAGCTGGCTTAGTCTCTGCTCCCCCCGGGCACATTCAGCCCTACCTTCACTCCTTCCCACCTTGCAACCTGCTGGTCGAGGAGGCAACACAGCCCTCTGTACCTGGGAGACTGAGCTCATGAGCGTGCGAGCTTGTGAGCTGCCTCTCCCTCAGTCAAGCCCTCTTCATGCCCAGCTGTACACCACTTGCAGCTGATTGCCCCTTTGTTTCCTCTTCAGCAGTTGCTCCTCTTCTCCCAGCAGGTGATCGGGCAGCTGGGCGGGCAACTCTCTTGCAGGCTCAGGACAGCCAAATTAACTCCTCCTCCCCTGCCACCTCCTCCTCCTCCTTTTCCTCAAGCAGCCGCTGCCCTTGGCTCCTTCCAATCAGTGGTGGGCACTGAAACAGTGGGGCGGGAACTGGATATGGGGGTGGGCGTCCTGGGCAGAGGACTTGTCCTCCCTTCCTGCAGGCCCAGCTAAAGAGCTCATTCCACGCTGCCCATGGCTGCTAGGCAGAAGGTGGCACAAGGGCAAAGTCCTTGGAAGTGACTGCCTGAGCCTGGGCTTCCCCTGATGTCTTGCCAGGCACCTCTGGAGGAAGGGATGCTGCCCTCCCAGCCTGATGGTCTTCTCTTTAGCACAGAGAGAGGGTGGAGCGGATGGAAGTGCCAGACAAAGGGCTTTTCTGGGAACAAATGTGTGGGTGTTGCTCAGGGAAGCAGGATGGATGAGGGCTCAGTTGGAAGGTGCTGCTGAGGTGGGGGCCTCAGTCCTTTTGCTAGTTGCAACTGAAGTAAGCCCACTGGCTCAGGGGCATTTACTAGTGTGTTGCCTCACAACTCAACAGTGGACTCAAAGGGTTTACTTTTAGAATCATAGAATCCTGGAGTTGGAAATCTACTCTTCTGCAACTTCAGATATTTAGACCTGGTCCTACCTTTTGGGGCGGCCAGAAACAGGCCTGCCTCTGCTCCACTCTGAGACGGGTCCCTTGAGGTATTTAGAGAGGGCCATCATGCCACCCCTCAGTCTTCTCTTCACCAAGCTGAATATACCCAGCTCCTTCAACCTTTCCTAGCAGGTTTAAAAAATCTTGCCATATTGTCTGTAGAACAGCAACTGAGTGATGAAATAGACTTTGGCAATGTCATTGACAATTTTGCTGAAAGAAAAGCAAGGAAAAGTAATATTTTAGAATATTGGAATTAAAGTTTTACTTCAAAAATAAACCTAGTGTTTTAATTTATTTCCCTATACGTTGTTTTGACTTTCTGTAGTATTTTTGGTGTGTATTGAGAGGGGTGGCAAACTCAGGAACCACCTCGGGTGGCAAAAGCTCTAGCTACGCCACTGTTTACATGTAACTTTGTAAGTATCTTAGTAATATTTGACTTACCACATACTTGTGTGTTATATCGTAAGACTGAAAATATTGTTGTTTTCAGAGCTTGGAAAAGTTACTTCTTTGGACTACAGCCCAAGGAATACTCCAACCAGCATGGCCAGTTATTACTATGAGATTTGTATTATTGTTGTTGTTAATGATGAGGCCGAGGACAATTCTCTTCCTTTTTGGAGGGGAGTAGGGATTATTCTTCTTGGTTTTAATCTCTTGCTTGCTCTGATCTCTCTGCAGGACCTGGGCCATTTCCGGGGCTGATTGACCTGTTTGGTAGAAGCGGGGGTCTCTTTGAATTCCGAGCTAGCCTGCTGGCTAGTAAAGGCTTTGTTGTTCTTGCCCTGGCTTATTTTGCATACGATGACCTGCCACAGACCCTGAAAGAGATTGACATGGAATATTTTGAGGAAGCATCGGTATGGCTCTTACAACATTCTAAGGTATATCTGAAAGAGCATGTTTCCCTCTGTATTATTATAAGGCACAACAAATTCTCCTGTTCCATAGTAATGCTTTCCATGTATCAGAAATTTATCTTGCATTCTGGACTCTAAGTGATTCAGTAAGTAATTCAAAAGAAGATAGGCAGAACGAAGTGGAACTCCAGTGTGTGTGTGCGTGCATGTGTGTGTGCGCATGTGTGTGGCGTGCTTTTTGTCCATTACATCATATGTTGATTCTTGTTTAGCTTGTGGTCTACCAAGACGCTTAGATCTTTTTCAAATGTATTGCTTTCGAGGCAAGTGTCACCTATCATACATTTGTGCATTTCATTTTCCCTCCCTAGACGTACCACTTACATTTATCCTGGCTGAAATTCATTATATTAGTTTATGCCCTGATCTCCAATCTGTCAAGGTCATTTTGAATTCTCATCCTGTCCTCTGGGGCATTAGCCATCCCTCCTAATTTAGTGTCATCTGCAAATTTGTTAAGCATGCATTCTATTGTATCTTCCAATCTAATATATAAAAGTCAAAGTTTGTCTGTTTGTCCGTGTCAGACCTCATATGATTGACTGCCTAAGAAGATTCTATGGAATCCTGGGTTTGCAGTTTAGGGAGGGGCCTTTAGAATTTTCAGCCAGAGATCTCTTCATCCTCAGTCAACTGTGTCTGTTTTGAGTAGGCCAGCTGCTATGAAGACAAGGCCTAGCAGCAAGGGGGAGGATGGTGTATTCCCTCAGGAACCCAACCTCTGCACGTAAATAACTCTGAATACAGATTGGATTGGGGAATATGGGGAAAAGTTACAGCTACTGACAAGACAGCTTGTGGAATTAGAAACACAGGATCTCAAATCTTTCTAACAAGTATTACCTATGAGAAAATGCCGGGCAACACCAGATATATAGGCTAGTAATTTATAAAGATGTTGAACAATGCCCAGAGAGGCACCCACTAGTAGCTTCTTTCAAAGATGAAGGGAACCATTGGTGAACACTCTTTGAGTTCAGTTTATCTACTGAGTAGCTAAGAGTAGACTGTCTATCCCATAGACCATTAGCTTGTCTGCAACAATATCACTGGGAACCTTGTAAAAAGCCTCACTGGAATCAAGATATACTACATCCGTAGCACTCCCATGATCTAGCAAGCTTGCAACTCTACCACAAAGCCACAAAGGGAGATAAAATTACATTGGCATGACATGTATTTGAGAGAACCATGCTAGATCTTAGTAGTCACATCATTCTTTTCTAAATGTACACACACTGACTGTTTTAATTGTTTGTTCTAGAAACTTTCCTGGTATTGACATGAAGTTAACTAGTTAACAGTTGCTCAGGTCCTCTTTTTCTTTTCTCCTTTTTGAAGATGGGGATATTTGCCTTGGACCTCTCTGTTTCACAAAGGTGATTGACAATGGTTCTGAGATTACATCTGTAAGTTCCTTTAGTATTCTTGGATGCAGTTCATCTGACCCTGAAGACCTGAAATCATTAAGTGTAACAGATTATTCATTTACTGTGTCTTCTGGGCTGCAGTCCTTTTATTGCACCATTTCTTCTATTTTCACCAGAGAGAGTACATTCCTCCTTCCACATTTGTGAGTTTGACCTTTGCAAATTTGATTACTCCCAAGGCATGTGTTTGCCTCCTCCTTCATTCCCTTGCATTCCTCACCCCAGACTTGTGAGGCTTATGTTTAAAATAGACTTTTTTTCTTCCTTTTCATTGAGCAAAGTCTCCTCCCCCACTGCTGGAAGTGTGTCCTCTCTGCCATGTGGCTGCACATTCTGCTGTGTAATGGCCACTGGTTGGTCAGGTGCTGTCTTTGCTCCTACCCCTCCTCTCTGGGAGGAATCTCCTTTCTCAAAATGGTAACTGGAAGTAGCTTGGAACACCAGAACTCAGCACTGTGCTCTTCTCCATCTGAGGGGAAAGTGCCAGTATGCCAAAGAAAAAACACCTTATCTTTTAAATTCCCTCCAGGACTGCTGGGGCCAGAGGCAAGAAAAATGGGAGGGGGAAGTTCTGGAGAGTAATGGAAAGGGTATCCCAAGGGGTAGTTATTTATGGCTTTTCCACTTTCTCAAGAGTTCTGTGCTCTGAACCCCAGTGAAAATGGAGGGTCCACTGTACTGTTTTCTTTTTGGAAGAAAACTGAGACAAAGAAGATGTTGAACAGTTCCACCTTCTCTCTATCACCTGTCAACATATCACCATTTCCTCTACACAGGGGCCCTAACATTTTCTTTTTCTTCATCTTGTCCTGAACATAGCAAAAAACAAAATGAAACAGAACAAGCCCCAATAATCCTTCTTATTCTTTTAACCTCTCTAGCAAGCTTGGGCTCATTCTGAACTTTAGCTTTTCTGACTTTCTCCATACAAGTTATGGCTTTTTGTTGATTTCCCTCCACCCACCTCTATTTGTTGCACGTGTCTCTTAAATTTCAGCTTATCTGAAAGTTTTTTGCACATCCACCATATTTTTTTAGACTTCCTCCTTTTCTTCTTCATTGGAATTGTTTGAAACTGTGCCTTTGATATTTTACCTTTAAGAAGCAATTGTGCATCATGAACTGCCTTCCTTTGAGCATTTCTGGACATGGAATCTCATCCAGTATTTCCCTATGCTTACTGAAAGCAGCTTTCATAATGTTCAGAGTGCATGCCTGACAAATTTGGCTTCCCCTTCCCTCTGTGTGACAAACCCCAAGAGGGTGTGGTCACTGCAACCCAAGGATCCCACTACTTCCAACCTGTTGGCAAGTTTATCTTTGTTGCTTAGGATCAAATCCCAAATAATCAGTCACTTTGTTGCTCCTCCTCCATCATCTCTACAATGAAATTGTCTGTAAGGGAAGTGAGGAATTTCTTGGATCTTACATTCTTGGCAGAGTGTGGCTACCAACAAATATCATAGTTGTTGAAGTATGCCACTACTACTGTGTCTCTCCCTTTTTAATATATTTGGTCATTTGTTCTAGGCAGGCATCATCTAAATCTTCAATTTGGCTTGGGGAGGGGGGCAGGCTATAGCAGACCCCCACAATAATGCCATTGTTGTTTCCTTCCCCTTTTATTTTTACCCAAATGCCATCAGCCTGTTTTCTATGATCTGAGTCATGAATCTCTTTACAGATGTATGCATCCTTGACATATAAAGTTACTTCTCCTCTGCGATAGAGTTCTGAGGTGTGGCTATCTAAGGAGCCAGTACAGCCTGAAAGCATGTTGCTAGGCAACCAGAATAGCACCTCAGCAGAAAAACCCAGCCCTGTAGTATGTAGGATGGGCTTATGACTGAAGGAAAAAATATAAAAAGCCAAGTACCTATGGGAATTCTTATGCCTTCAGTAAGAGCCTAGCAAGGAGTTAGGAAGTAGAGTCCCCCAGTCAGGCAAGGAGTGTGGTTGTGCTAGGAGGTTTAATTCTCAGTAGAAGTCTAGTGAGAGGCAGAAGAGTAATTGAACTCTAATAGGATCTACTCAGAGAGTGTGACCTAGATTGCGGGTTAAGGATTTGGTGGGAGTTTAGCCAAAGGGCTGTTGTATGATAATTGTGTCTTTTGTGAAAGTCTAAAGATATAGTTGAACTGTTTCTGAGCAGTGAGTTAACTGTTAATACTGTCTGAAAAGTGCACTGAACAAATGAAGCAACACTGAACTGCATTATGAACTGTAATATGCTACCTTATCCTTATTGTTATCTTAATATAAGTTACGGTTTATCTTTGTAAACACGGATTCAGCTTGAGTTGTCTACAGTTATAAGTAACACAGAAGACATGCTACCATAAAATTATTAAATGGTGCTAAATAAACATTGAAAATCTTTACCTTTTTACACAAAGGTGGTATTATGCAGGGGAAGCAGAGCTGTATAGTAAAGACAGAGCACCTTATCAGACTGGGAACCGGCACACCAGTCTGGAAGAAATAAGGTCCTGTCACATCCTCCTTTACTGTTTAGTCTGTTTCTTACTACATTCCAATCATGGAACTTATCCCACTAAGTTTCAATGAAGCCTGTTAAATGACATTTGTCTTCCTGTGTTAAGACTTCAAGTTCATCTTGTTTATTTCCCATGCTTTATGCATTAGTGCAGAGACATCTACACTAATTCTCATTCTCTCCAGCTGATTCCTTGTTGATTTTTCAGCCCACTATTGTACTATTGGTCCAATTCCCTAGGTATCACTGAGGCTAGTACTTGGTATCTTCCTTACCTCTGGAATACATGCCTCACTCCTCCAGAACTCATGTTGAAGTTCTGAATACATGTTTTGCTAGGGCAGGTAAATTAGCAGGAACCCTGAAGTTCCCAAGGACATTCCCACAATTTCCACAACACTAAAAAAGTATGCGTTTGGGCCTTTTTGTGTTCCTAAGGTACTGCTACCTGAAATTAAAACAATGGGTGAGTGAATCATTCTGATACCAGAATACAAGATAAATAATTCACTCAGAAGCATACAGTGGCATTTTGATTAGTACTTATGGGTGTAGATTTTGGATTTGTTATGGGGAGACCCAATCAAGGAAGCCAAAGCCCTGAGTCTGCAAAACCTGAGTAGACCTATTGATGATAGCTAACCTAGAGATCTCTCATTCATAGGATCACCATGAGTTGAAGTTGATGTGACAGCAGTCGTCAACAACAACCATCTAGGTCCTTTTATGAGAAAAAGAATGTCTCATATGAATATAAATGTAGATTAAAAGAAGCCTGAGTGGTCTTAATTTATAATGTGAACCAGGTACAATAATGGCTTTAAAGAAACAGCATATTTTGAGGGGGTGCTCTGGAATGCATAAAGTTCTTTATGATAATCATGCTTCTTTTCCCACTGTATGTTAGAAGGAAAGAGGCATCAAAGCTTGTTCCTCTCTGTATCTCCCTTTGGTCTATGTACTCAAGCCTTTCTTTCCTTCTTCTACCATTTGTCACTTCCCCCTTCTCTCAAGAAATTATTTTCTTTGTTCCCTTTATCTTGAAGGAGGAGCCATGAGGCTCCAACCCCAAGAAAGGATGCTAGCTTACACCCCCACATGAAAGCCAGCTTTTAGGGGTTCTTCTGACAAATATTAGTTCAACTTCTTTTGTCTATCTCCTTTCCTATCCTAAGAAGGATTTCCTGAGACAGTAAATGTAAGTTTTTCTTTTTCTACCTTACAAGAGCATCCAGAGCCATTTCTCCTCTTTCTATCACAAACTTTGTTGCACTAGCCCTATTGCAAGTAGATTACTATAGATACCAAATATTCCTACACTTTTATGTGTTTTTTAAAGTAATTTTGTTTACTTCCTGAAGCTGAAACTAATGTTGGTGATTTTTCTGCACTCTTGTCCCCTTACTTATCCTAAAAATCTTGTGAAATAGGTTACACTTTGAGATTGTGATTGCCTCAGGGAGAACACATAAGCATTATGGGAAACTTGGAATATATATGGATCTGATATATAATGTGTATTGCATTGACAGGGTAGGTGTGAACATAAAATCCATGCAATGGTCATGATTCTGAGAGAAAGCTGTTATTCTAAACAGAGACTCATTGACTTTACATTCATACACATTATAATATGTATAATCATGCTGCACAAACTAGGGATAGTAATTCGCAGTTTTCCTCGTCCCAAAGGGTGTTGAGAAATGCAGGATTTTTAACAACAGGAAGGTGTGTAGCTTTCACTGAACAGTGCTCAGCTTTTCCATTTGACATGTACTGGATACTGTTCTTCCACAACTTTCCTGCCCTTCTCCCTCCCACCCATCCCCCAGCAACCTCAGAAATGTGCTGAAATCATTAGCTGTGAAAAGAAGTTATAGCTGTCAAAAAGCTGGGGACTGAGAGGGAAGTTGCCAGAAAGTTGACAGCTCTCTTTTCAGAGATGCAGCCTCTAGCCAGATTCCTGTGAAAGGTTGTTGGGGAGAGTTGTGGAGGTGTAATCACCGTGAACTGGCCTGGCTTCGGGAGATACTCGATATCATTTTGATATCACAGTTTGGCCTCATTTTGCCACCCTCAGCCAAGTGTTTGTGAGGCCCCTGAACAAGCATGGAGCTAGGCATGGCTATTAATTGCTGAAACATTCCTTTCTCCACCTAGGCAAGCCAGACTCAGCCAGATCTTGCTTTAGGAGACCTCCCTAGACAAACACCTAATTACAGATGCACGCTAATACAAAGAGCCCCCTGCCCCGAGCAGGCACCCTAACGAGCTAGAAGCTCAGCTGCCCAGGCGAGCTGCATCTACATACTGGCCATTCTATTGTCAATCCGAACTTAACTCAATCATGTTAAATTCTGACCTTTCGGAGACATTGTCTCATGCCCAAACCTCATTGTTCTCTCCCAAGTACAGACTAGCCCATGGTCACACCTTTCCCTATAAAACCCCCCAGTTCCAAGAGCTTCCTTGGATCACTCCCGAGTTCTAGACTGCCCTGCTGCTGCTTTGCCCGGCAAGTTCCCCTCAGCGAACCACGCTGAGCTTCTTCTCTCCATCTGCAACTTCTTCAGGACTACGAGAAAGGTGTCGTATTACCCATTTTCCCTGAAAACTCTTATTTCTTAGTTAGCTGTATGGTTGTGTTGTCTTAAGTGTTTGTCTGTTATTAATAAAACATCAATTTTGCTATTTTAAAACTGCCTGACTGCTTGACTGACCTGACCCCATATACATTGGGTTACAAGATCCCCGCTAAGTTACCCTGCCTCTCATTAGCTTAAAGCGAGTGCTCCAGTTAATTTCCCCATCTTGCGTTATTGTGTTTTGGTTATTTGGGTGCCCCTCCCGGGACCCCCAGTTAACAGGGTAACAGAGGGAAGTGGGGAGGGGAATTGCAGATGTTTGGCAGTTCCCCAATGTAGCTTCTGTTTTCCCCTCAACTTCCCCTCTCCAAGCCCTAATCATGATAAGAGGCTGTGATAAAAGACGTTTCAGCTGTCAAATCAGCTGGAGGAAGAGGAAACTGAAAAGTCTTTTCACAGCCTCTAGTCAGGATTTCTGTGAACAACTGGGACTTGAAGGGAGGGAAATTGTGGGAAAAACAGAAACCAGATTGGAAACTGCCTAACATCCACAACTTCTTACCTCCACTACCACCATCACCACCACCATCTTTCACAGAAATCCTGACGAAACGAGGCTGTGGAAAGACATTTCAGTTTTCTCTCCTCACCCCCCCCTGCTTTGAAAAGATGAAACATCTTTTCAAATGTCTTTTCAACTTCCCCCTGCAACTCTCCCTCCCAGTCTTTCACAGAAACTCTGGCTAGAGCCTGCAGCTCTCAAACAAGAGCTGTCAATTTTCTGCCAACCTCCCTCCTATCTCCAGCAAGGCCTCCCTCCAAGTCAGTTTGACAGCTGACAATTTCTGCGCAACTTTGGGACTTGTAGGGGAAAGGAAGGAAAAGGTGCAGAAAAACAGTACCAACTACGTGTCAGCTGGAAAAGCTGAGCATTTTTCTGTGCAGCTTTGGGCCAGGAAGGGAAAAAAATAGTCCCAGCAAAGCTGTGGCAACTTCATGGTTTTTTTTCCTTCCTGCACCAGTTCCTGACTGAAGGGATCTGGAACTCCAGTTTTGACCTCATTCAGGAAATTGGCAAATTCCCATCTCATGTCTAGCACAAACACATACAACATTCTATTAATGTATTTAGGAATTGTGTTCGTTTATTTCCCCTTGAATTTAGTACATAAATCCAGAGATATTTCTGCTAAAAGTAATATGTTTTTAAGGGTTCATTCTCATTAATAATTTTTGCACTTGAGCATACCCTTTCAATTGCACTCTCACATGGCTCAACCACATGCCCTCCAAATTCACACTGCTATCCTTATTTTCATCTCTGAAATGTTAGAGGATACACATGTGTGGAAGCAACTAAGTAGAAACATTTACTTATAATCTGAAGGAGTAAGAGTCAAGAATTCTATATATCCATCTACCACTCATTCTGTGCCATGTACAGAACTTCTTTGATTTCTCAGCAAATAAGAATCTTACTTTTCACTAAGATATGTTTGCACCCCAGTCTCTCATGCCTTTAACTTATTGTGTGTTTAACTAAAATAGTGATTATTTTAATTATGTTTCTTTTATCCAGGTAAGAGGTCCTGGACTTGGAGTCATTGGGTTGTCCAAAGGAGCAGAAATTGCACTAGCCATGGCTACCTTCCTACCACAGATAGTCGCCACAGTGTGCATCAATGGTGCCACAAGTATTAATGATGCATCATTCCACTGTCACAGTGTCCAGATCCCTGCTGTTCCTCCTGATCTAGAGACAATTCTCATCACTGAAACAGGAGCATTAGCCAGTATCCATGTTATGGGAGATCCACGGGATGAAAGATATCAAGCTTCTGCCATCCCTGTGGAGAAGGCTCTGGGGTCTGTGCTCTTCATTGTGGGAGAAGCTGATGAAAGCTTGAAGAGCAAGTTGTATGCTGAGGCAGCCATAGCCAGAGCAAAGAACCATGGGAAAAATAACTGTACCCTGCTGTCTTATCCAGGGACTGGGCACCTCATCGAACCCCCTGGATCCCCACTTTGCTGTGTGTCTACGCTGAACCGCCAGTCAACTTTACCTGTAAAATGGGGAGGCAAAACAGAGCCCCATGCCAAAGCCCAGGAGCACTCCTGGAAGGAGATCCAGAAATTCTTTGAGCTTCACCTTGGCCCACCTGGAAATAGCAATTTGTAATGCCAGAAGAAAGGAAGAGAATATTGGGTGGCTTATTCCAGTCCTTTAAAGAGGTTCAAATAAATCGACTGCCACATAGAGGATTATCTTTCTGAGAATGTCCCCATAGTATGTCTTACTGCATTTATACAATACACATCAGAAAGAGGCACAGTTGTAGGACTCCAGAAATCTAATTCAGACTTCTAACTGTCTTGTATTTGTAAAAGTTTGGTGTCTCTTTGATTCAATTGCCTATCTATCATATTTCCCTTTATTCTAAACAGGTCAAGGTGATGATATTCAGGGATGTGGCCACTGATGTCACTCAGGCCATTTCCGCACTAGACTGCTAATAGTACTATGATTCCACTTTCAACATCCTATGGAATCCTGAGTTTTGCAGTTTTGGGAGGGGCCAGCCAGCCCCTCCCAAAACTGCAAACCCCAGGATTCCATAGGATGTTGAAAGTGGAATCATAGCGCTATTAACTGTCTAGTGCAGATATGGCCTCAGTCTCCAACCAAAGGACTGGGTGAAACTTCTCAGCATGATGCTTTGGACAGGGATTGTGGGCCCTTTCAAACTGCACAAGCATAGTACTATGTTTCCACTTTAACCATCATGGTTCCATGCTATGGAATCCTGGGATTTGTAGTTTAGGGTGGAGTATTTAGATTTCTTTGCCAGAGAGCTCTTATAGTGCCTCCCTAGAAATCCCAGGATTCCATAGGATGCAGCCATGACAGTTAAAGTGGAATCATAGTGCTGTATGTGTAGTGTAGGCTTCACTCTTTGGCAGGGAATGGAGATGAAGAATTACTGTCCTTCAGCAATAGCAGGCATCAGCTGATTTCCAAGGCCAGCTTCATGTGTTGTTCTCTCCCTTCCATGTCAGACAGTGAAGTGCACACGAAAGCATATTTCCCCTGAGGTAAAATATTACAAAATATTACAAAATATTCAGCAGATGTAGCTTGCTATACCTTCATTCTACTTTGACTGCCACGATTCTATCCTATGGAGTTCTGTGATTTGCAGTTTAGGGATGGGTATTTCGAAGTCTCAGCCATAAAGTTCTAGAAATCCCAGGGTAGCATAGAATGCAGCCATGGCAGTGAAAGTGAAATTATAGTTTATAACCCTGTAGTGTGAAAGGGCTCTGAGGAAGGAGCTTCCCTGGGACAGATGCCAACACTGTGCTGCTTCCTTTCCATTGAATCTATGACCAGTAGGTTAGGGGTTAAGAACGCAGTTGTCCAAAATCCCTGATGTGTATGCAAAAAGTTTTAACAACAGGAGATCCAGCACTCAAATAGCAATGCTATTTCAAACTATTTGTGGCTGTAAGCAATCGTCATCAAAGGTATTTTTGCAGAGAGCTGTTCTCAAGCAAGATTAATTGCCAAAAACTTAGCAAGATCGTTCTGAGTGGTGGCAGCATCAATAAAGAGAGCCAGTGTGGTGTAGTAGTTTGAGCATTGGACTATGACCCTGGAAACCAGGTTTGATTCCCTGTTCAGCCATGGAAATCCAGTGGGTGACCATGGGCATGTCCCACACTCTCAACCCAAGAAAACCCTGTGATAAGTTCGCCTTAGGGTCACCATAAGTTACAAACAACTTGAAGGCACACAACAACAACAATCATCAATAAAATCAAACAGATTGAGCCTTGCCAAAGAAAAGAGACTCACCCTCACAACTGGAGAACACGGCAGATTAGAAAAATGGAAGTAAGAAAGTTGAAAAGACAGAAAAGTTTATTTAAAAAAGTTCTGCAAGGACCATGCCTGGAAAGGAGCAAACAGATCTTTTCCATATTATTGTCACCCTCAGACTGAAGAGTTTTTCCTTTCCTGCTCTATGGGCAGCAATGTCATGGATTTGGTGCCCTTTCTCAGCACATGTTGCATGTAAGTAACCCCTTCATCTGTCTGTTATGGAACTTGCCAGGGTCTGGCAGCCCCTGGACCGAACTGGAGAACAAGTCTCTGGAAGGGAGAATCTCAGGTACAGTCTCTGGAAGGGAACTTCTTCTATGTACTGATATATTCTTTGTTTCCTTGTTAAAAAGAACTGCATGGCCTACAGAACAATCTGGAAATATGAAGAAATGTGAGGCACACAGTATTGGAGAAGAGCATTAACACACAGGTGAGAGCAAGAGCAATGGATCACAGGAGGTAGCTACACACCTCATGTGTCCTTAATCATCACCTTGCACTTGGAAATATCTTCCACAACACATGAACGTTCTGGTTCTTTCTTCAGGCCTCCCTTTTTGTTGTCTAATTTCTCCTAGCATACATCCTATATACTCCTGTGTACATCCAACCCTTTGGAAATTCTAGTTGTAAATTTTTGGGCTTTCAGCCTTGGTCTTTCTCCCAACCATCCCACTATCTTTTGCAGGTTATGGGAAAATGTCTGTATTTATTGCTTGCTCATATAATGCACATTTATTGCTTGCACATATCATGCAAATGTCTGCATTTATTGCTTGCTCATTTGATAACAGGATCATGATTGGAACAAAGGCTGCAAGTTCAAACGTGCTTGCCAACAAAGAAGGCTGCAATCTTGCACACACAGGAGTAACACCCATTAAATAAAGTGAGGCTTACTTCTGCGCAGGATTAAATTGGGAACCCACTAAACTCAGTGAGTCTGCTTTATTGAATAAACAAGTTTAGGCTCAATACAGAAAGTGTTCTCATACTCACATTACTGCAAAAGGGGGGGGATGACCAATTAGAAGGTGATGATGCAAACATGCCACAGTGGAAAAGATTGGGAAGCATTTACCTTCATCAGGATCTAACTCAGAGAAAATTTTACATTTACTGCCATTCAAATGAAAAGCTGACACCGTGGGTTCTGTGTGTATGTGTGTCTTGGGATTCCTGAAGTTCTGCTGCTGCAAAAAGGAAATAACCAGTTTAAAAATCAAGGTCCAAGCAAATTTTCTGTTAGCGCCCTCTGCTGACCACATATTAATAGGAGGGTAACCACAGACTGCCTAAAGATCCTAAAGGCACCAGATCCTGTCTAATCTTGGAAGCTAAGCAGGGTCAACTCTGGTTAGTATTTGGATGGGATTCTGCCAATGAATCCCAGGTGCTGTAGGGTACATTTCAGAGGAAGGAACTGGTAAAAACACCTCTGAGTACTCCTTGCCTTTTTAAAAAAAACCTATAAAATTTGTGGGGTTGTGATAAGTTGACAGGTGACTTGAGGGCACACATATGCATACACATACAACCAGAGGCTTGTGCTGACTCCAAGGTCAAAAAAAGAAGAGTATTTTCTAAATTCAGTGGTTTGTAGATCCCCACAAGGAATAGGCATGGGAAGAATGGGGCAAAAATAAGGCCCCAAACCAACCAAACGGGAAAGCCCAGAATATGAAGCTCATTGAGAGAATCATCCCTATGTTTCAAGTATTCAGCCTGTGAGTCACACTGTATAACCAAAACAGCACTACTCACACAGACAACAGAGGTATCAGCAGGACTGAGGAACCTCAAAATCTAACAGAAAAACCAAAGGGGGAGTGCTTAAGGGGACAGAGGACCCAAAGCTGACCAGGGAGGACGAAGTGGGCTAAGAGACCACAGTATGCTAACTGTCTATTGCAGACAGGTTGAAGAAGGAGGAATGGAATGGAATGGAATGGAGTATGCTGAGCAGGAGCATTCCACGCTGCAGCATTTGTTGCAGGTCTCATTTGTCAGGCTGTCAAAACAGGTAGGTAATGGTGATCTCCTGTCAGCCTGACTACAGCCAATGGGGAGGAACGCTGGAAGCTGCAGTGTATGATTCCTGTCCACAGTCCTTGATCCAGTGACCCTTGTAGATCATACTCAGTGAAAATGCTACTGTGTTTTGGAGCAGGTGTCTCAGTATAAATTAGCATTGATTAGAATTAGCAAACAGATTCTCCCAGCAGGATTCTATTGTGTGTTAAAAAAAATTAATAACAGTTTGCTGTTTCATTCCCCCCCAGATTTGTTATCTGAGATGGTTGACCCACTCTGCCTAACAGTAGGGCTTATTTTATAGTAAAATGCACAGTTGGACTACAACACTAATGAGCAAATACCTCCAGTGTTGCTTCATCACCATCCCTTACCAATTCAGAGCAAGAATGGGTGAGGAGAGGAAAAAAGGAGCAGAGAAAGAGGGAGGGAGATGTCATTGGGATAGGGAGCAGGTTTCTCTTTGGGCTGAGATTTGCACTTTTCCCCTGATCCCTCATTCGTTCCTCCCAGATAGATCACCAGGTGCAGACTCTGCTCACTGAGTTCTCCCTCCAGCCAACCCGGTACCTCCACTGACCCTATAAAGCCACAGTCTTCTGGCAGCTGAGGTCTTGTAGAGGGTGGATGTTTGGTCTTATTTATTTCTGCAGCCATGGGGTTGGGGTGTAGGGTTTCTGTGGCTTCACTAATCTTGGTGATTTGGGGGTTGTGCCATGGGCAAGGGGACTTTTGGAGAGCTGGCTCCTCAGCCCTGAAGTATCAGTATAACTGTGGAGAGCATGGCATACAGCTGCTTGTGTTTCCTCCCCTGGACCGGGGTGTCCGCTTTAAAGTTGTTGGTAAGGAGTACTTTTTTCTCTCTCATGGAGGTGATAAGGAAAATAAGTTGGGTTCTTTTCTGAAGACAGGACTGTGATTACTCTAATTTCTTGTTTTTTTATTGAAAAAAGAAGAAAAGGGAGGTTCTAGAAACTTAACCAGTGACAGAGTAATTGTTTTTAGAGGAGGATGCAAAACAGACATCTGGCTGCTGTTTCGGTATACTCTCTGCTACTCCCCTCAGGTTCCAGGCTCCTGTTTGGGTGAAGAATACGTACAAAGCTGTTCCACAGTACCTATATACCCAGAAGAATTATCCCCATTGTTAAATAGAATGAGACACTTGCCCCAGGTAGTTATGGATGACATGAAAGCACAACAAACTGTTAGTTCTTTAGTCTGCTATTGTGGTTGTGGTTTTTTTTTTAGCAGCTAAAGATGGAGAATTGTGTTTTTGGAATTTGATTTTTGTTTGTCTTAATCACAAAAACAACTTACCTGACTTTTGGCACTTATGCCTTTTGACTGAGTGAGGGAAGGGAAAGAGATAATTTCTAATTCTGCTGGCCTGAAGTAAAATGTCTTGCGTCACTCTGATACTGAAATATGTAGCCAATCAGAACCACTGTAGGTTTTCTAGACCTGTTAAAGCACTTAGTAGTGCTATGTTCCCTAAATCTTGCATGGCTACATATAGGTCTTGTTTCAACAGAGGATATTCCTCCTTACACACACACACATGCGCGCGCGCATACACACACACACACACACACACACACTCTCTTTAAGATGCTGAAGCTATGATCACAACTGGCTACCTTGCTAATGCCCCTTATATTGAATGGCATGAAAGCATTCTCTCCAGTATGGTTTAGAGCATTATATCTAGAGCATAATATTTAACAGGAGAGGAAGCTTTGAAACTGTGAAGCTAAAGGAAACCCAGAATTGTATGTTTTATCTTACTTAAATTATTAATTTTAATCCAGAATTGTTTAAATTGTTCATATTGTTTTATTTGTATGTTGCCCTGAGATCTCCTGATAAACCTGCATGGCAGTGGGTTAGACTAGAAGGTCCATGTGGTCCCTTTCCCTTCTTTAGATTTTAAGATTCTGTTTAAATAAATAATTTCCACTTTGTTAATATATAGCCGATACTGAATGTGTGAGTCAGAAAGGCAGGGATGGCTAATAACAAGTTTAGAAAATTGAAATGTGTACACTTGCTGCCCAAACTTGCCTGCCTTAATAAGCTGAACAACTTCTAAACAATTCCTTACTTGATAACACTTAGTCTGGCAGCAAATGTACTGCTGTCCATGCTAAATTTGATTCCAGTAGAATGTTCCATCTGGATATTTAGGGTCAGGCTGCATATCTGGCTTCTGCTTGATAGTAGTGAGGCAGATGAGGGAGTGGCAGATAGTTGTAGCAATCGTGAGAGTATATGGGTATCATCACAACTGTAGAAGTTACGGTTCTTGAATGTGGTCCTAGCTTTATCAGACTTTGAAGAAGGTGAATAACAACTGATGCAACTACCAGGGCACTGACCTCCAAGGCACTTATACCTGAAAAGATGGAAGAATGTCTGCCATTCTCACTTGCTTCCTTTTGCAAGTGAGACTTTTTGAATGCTTCCTATGTCCCTCGTATTGGCTTAGTCCTACAGTAACTTGCAAGACAAAGTTATTAAGTCCTGATGATTAACTTTTGTCAACAGATGAGTTTGGGACAGCCTTTGAAGTTTCAAATTGCTCCATTTGCCGTCACTGGATCACATCTAATGATGTGTCTGTTACGTTCTCTGCTGCCTCTGATGGCTGCCAGGTGCTAAAGAAGGTGAGGCTGGAGATATCAACAAAATTCTATGTTATAGCACAAAGCAATGCTGTCATATTTGTACAGGTCTTTAAACTGTGTGCTTTCTTCAGAATATTCAAGAACAACCATATAAGCACTCCATTGCCCATAGAAGGTGGCTGTAAGCTCCTCACTTCCCCTAATCCTGATGCATGACAGGGGGCTCCTGAGGATGTTCCTGCCTTGTTCGTTCTTTTAAGAGCCATGTCAGGGAAGTTACTGAAAAACTGTCTGATCCAATTCACAGTTACGAGTTAGATTTGGGGCTAAGCAAGGATTTGAAGCTAGTTCTCCCCACTCCTATCGAAGCATGCTGTATCAACCTAGGAAAGCCTTAGGTGTAGAACATACAGCAGGCCTGACTAAGCAGTGTGTCCTCCTGATGTTGATGTTGTTGCATTGCAACTCCGGTGAGGAATGCTGGGAGTTGCAGTCCAACATTATTTGGACTGACACACTTTACCTATTCCTCGCCTAATTGGAGCTTTGTGGTGTTTCAGTCTCTCTTTGGATTGTAAGACACAGCACAGTGTGGGGTAGAAGAGATATTGACAGTAAAAGCATTGGAAACAGTAGAACTTTGCACATTGGAAGGGCAATATGCTAGGAATAGGATATTGGCCCTCCACTACAGGGATATCCTGGGCCAATAAAACTGGGTCTGGTGAAGCTTCATGGCACCTTCCCCAACATGGTACTTTTCAGCATTGACTATGCTCGCTGGAGATGATGGCAGCTGTGATCCAGCAATATTGAGAGGGGACTCAGTGGGGAATGGTATGTGAGGAGCTTCATTTTTGTCTGGCACCAAACAATCTGATCCAGTAGGTTAATTAATACTCTCTACTCATTTAAAAAAAATGAAAAACTAAAACTAGATCTGACAGGATCATACCAAGGTTATGATGATCCCATATTCGAAAGATAGTGGTCTCTGATTTCAACCTCTACTCCAGTTCCTGCCTCTAACATGAATTATACTTATGATAAAAGTCCATGCCTGTATTATTAAACTGGCTCAATGTCTTTGTAGGATGGCAGGAACCATTTAAAGGTCCATCTGGAGGAACTAACAAGAAATAGAAGCATTGCTGCTGCCTATGACATCAACATGATCTGCCCCAAACCACAAGAACATGTCTCAGTAACAGAGGCCAACATGCGACTTGGGCCTCCACCTCAGCCTGAGTCTGGCCAAGTACACCCCAGTCCTCAGGCCCAGCCCGTGCCCGGCCTAGTGAGCCCAGAGGTTCAGCCTCAACCAAGGCCCATGCCTGGCCTAGTGCGCCCTGAGGTTCAGCCTCAGCCAAGGCCCATGCCTGGCCTAGTGCGCCAAGAAGTTCAGCCCCAGACCCGGCCCGTGCCTGGCCTAGTGCGCCCAGAAGTTCAGCCCCAGCCCCGGCCTGTGCCTGGTCTAGTGCGCCCAGAAGTTCAGCCCCAGCCCCGACCCATGCCTAGCCTAGTGCGCCCAGAGGTTCAGCCCCAGCCTTGGCCTGTGCCCAGTCTAGTGCGTCCAGAGGTTCAGCCCCAGCCCCGGCCTGTGCCCGGTCTAGTGCGCCCAGAGGTTCAGCCCCAGCCAAGGCCCCTTCCTGGCCTAGTGCGCCCAGAGGTTCAGCCCCAGCCCCGGCCTGTGCCCGGTCTAGTGCGCCCAGAGGTTCAGCCCCAGCCAAGGCCCCTTCCTGGCCTAGTGCGCCCAGAGGTTCAGCCCCGGCCCCGGCCTGTGCCCGGTCTAGTGCGCCCAGAGGTTCAGCCCCAGCCAAGGCCCCTTCCTGGCCTAGTGCGCCCAGAGGTTCAGCCCCGGCCCCGGCCTGTGCCCGGTCTAGTGCGCCCAGAGGTTCAGCCCCAGCCAAGGCCCCTTCCTGGCCTAGTGCGCCCAGAGGTTCAGCCCCAGCCCCGGCCTGTGCCCGGTCTAGTGCGCCCAGAGGTTCAGCCCCAGCCGAGGCCTGTTCCTGGCCTAGTGCGCCCAGAAGTTCAGCCGCAGCCTCGGCCTGTGCCTGGCCTAATACGCCCGGAGATTCAGCCCCAGCCCGCACCTGGCCTAGTGCGCCCGGAGGTTCAGCCCCAGCCGAGGCCCGTGCCTAGCCTAGTGCGGCCGGAGGTTCAGCTGCCTGTGCCTGGCTTAGTGCACCCAGAGGTTCAGCCCCAGCCCCAACCCATGCCTGGCCTAGTGCGCCCAGAAGTTCAGCCCCAACCAAGGCCCGTGCCTGGCCTAGTGCGCCCAGAGGTTAAGCTGCCCGTTCCTGGCCTAGTGCGCCCAGAGGTTCAGCTGCCTGTGCCTGGCCTCATGCGCCCGGAAGTTCAGCCCCAGCCAAGGCCCATGCCCAGCCTCGTGCGCCCGGAGGCTCAGCCCCAGCCGAGGCCTGTGCCTGGCCTAGTGCGCCCCGAAGTTCAGCCCCAGCCAAGGCCTGTACCTGGCCTAGTGCGCCCAGAGGTTCAGCCCCAACCCGTGCCTGGCCTAGTGCGCCCGGAGATTCAGCCCCAGCCAAGGCCCGTTCCTGGCCTAGTGCACCCAGAGGTTCAGCCCCAGCCCCGGCCTGTGCCTGGTCTAGTGCGCCCGGAGATTCAGCCCCAGCCGAGGCCTGTTCCTGGCCTAGTGCGCCCAGAAGTTCAGCCGCAGCCTCGGCCTGTGCCTGGCCTAATACGCCCGGAGATTCAGCCCCAGCCCCAGCCCCAGCCCGCACCTGGCCTAGTGCGCCCGGAGGTTCAGCCCCAGCCAAGGCCCGTGCCTAGCCTAGTGCGGCCAGAGGTTCAGCTGCCTGTGCCTGGCTTAGTGCGCCCAGAGGTTCAGCCCCAGCCAAGGCCCATGCCTAGCCTAGTGCGGCCAGAGGTTCAGCTGCCTGTGCCTGGCCTAGTGCGCCCAGAGGTTCAGCCACAGCCCCGACCTGTGCCCGGCCTCGTGCGCCCAGAAGTTCAGCCCCAGCCCCGGCCTATGCCTGGCCTCTTGCGCCCGGAGGTTCAGCCTCAGCCAAGACCTGTGCCTGGCCTAGTGCGCCCAGAGGTTCAGCTCCAGCCAAGGCCCGTTCCTGGCTTAGTGCGCCCAGAGGTTCAGCCGCAGCCTCGGCCTGTGCCCAGCCTAATACGCCCAGAGGTTCAGCCCCAGCCAAGGCCCGTGCCCAGCCTAGTGCGCCCAGAGGCTCAGCCCCAGCCAAGGCCCGTGCCCAGCGTAGTGCGCCCAGAAGTTCAGCGCCAGCCAAGGCCTGTGCCTGGCCTAGTGCGCCCGGAGGTTCAGCCCCAGCCTGTGCCCAGTCTAGTGCGCCCGGAGATTCAGCCCCAGCCAAGGCCCGTTCCTGGCCTAATGCGCCCAGAGGTTCAGCTGCCTGTGCCTGGTCTAGTGCGCCCAGAAGTTCAGCCGCAGCCTCGGCCTGTGCCCAGCCTAATACGCCCAGAGGTTCAGCCCCAGCCAAGGCCTGTGCCTGGCTTCGTGCACCCAGAAGTTCAGCCCCAGCCAAGGCCCATCCCCGGCCTAGTGCGCCCGCAGGCTCAGCCCCAGCCAAGGCCCATCCCCAGCCTAGTGCGCCCAGAAGTTCAGCCCCAGCCAAGGCCCATCCCCGGCCTAGTGCGCCCGGAGGCTCAGCCCCAGCCAAGGCCCATCCCCAGCCTAGTGCGCCCAGAAGTTCAGCCCCAGCCAAGGCCCATCCCCGGCCTAGTGCGCCCGGAGGCTCAGCCCCAGCCAAGGCCCATCCCCAGCCTAGTGCGCCCAGAAGTTCAGCCCCAGCCAAGGCCTGTGCCAGGCCTAGTGCGCCCAGAGGTTCAGCCTCAGCCTGTGCCAGGCCTAGTGCGCCCAGAGCTTCAGCGGCCTGTGCCTGGCCTAGTGCACCAAGACCTTCGTCCTCAGGTCCAGCCCATACCTGGCACAGTGCACCCAGGAGCTCCGCCTCAGCCTGGCATTGTGGCTGCACATAGCATAGGTATGTGATCCTTTTTTACTCTTAGTGTGTATGAATTATATAATAATGCAAGGGACAGATTTCTCACCTAGTAGAAACTATTCTTGTCTACAATTGATATAGTTGTATAGAAATAATGCTCCATGAGAATGGGTGAAATACAGAGAACGGTCTTGCAACTGTAGTCCTTTAAGAATCCCTTTCATCCTTTAAGAAGGGCTCGTGTAAAGTAAGTATGGAGTTGCTGCACTACACCTATTAAGAAAAGATAAATAGGAAAGATAAAGTAACTGTTATTTATGTTATATTAAAAGTCAGACCTGCTTTTGCCACTGAATAGCAGGTGAGAAGAGCTTATACAGTTCCTGTAGTGTCTTGTCAGAGAAGAAAATTGTATAGTCTAGTAATATAACTTGTCAGTCTCCAGGTAATTCTAGATCCCTTCTTTTACTGTTTTAGGTTCCTCACTAACACTGGAGCAATGCCAAGTTTCTTCTGGAAAGATTCCCTGTGCAGATGCACAGGGACCAGCAGCCTGTTACCAGACTGGATGCTGTTATGATGACCAAGATCGAACTACCCCATGTTACTATGGCAACACAGGTAAAGGGGTAAAAGAACTTCAGCTCTTCTCTACTGATCTGTCCTTGGTCCTGCTGGAAATCATCCAGTTGTTGCCACAGTGTATTTTTTCTTAAAAAGAAATACAATGATACAGTCATACTTAGAAAAGATACTGCCAACCCTTGGGCATACACATCAAATCTGTAGATGACATCAAGTTAAGAGAGGTAGCTAATACGTTCAAGGGTGCAATGAGAATTCAAAATGACCTTGACAGATTGGAGGGGCCAAAACTAACAAAATGAATTTCAACCAAGATAATTGTAAGATAGGACATCTAGGGAGGAAAAATGGAATGCACAAATCTAGAATAGGTGACAGCTGACTTCAAAGCAATGCATGTGAAAAGAATCCAAGGGTCTTAGCAGACTATAAGCTAAACGTGACTTAAAATTGTAATGCTGCAGCTGCAAACTCAGTGCTATTCTAGGCTGCATCAACAGCTATTCTGCTTTGGTCAGACCTCAGCTGGAATCTTGTGTCCATTTCTGGGTATCACCGTTCAAGAAAGATATTGACAAACTGGGACATGTCTGGAGGAGGGTGATCAAGATGATCAAAAGTCTGGAAATAAAAAATTATGAGGGGAACTTAGGCAGCTTGGTATGTTTAGCTTGAAGAAGAGAAGATTGTGACCTGATCTGATAGCCATATTTGCATATCTGAAGCAAAGTCATATTTGCATATCTGAAGGGAAGGGAGTCATGTAGAAGATACAGCACTCGTGTTTCTGCTGTGCCAGGCACTGTGTGTATGCACACACACTTTTAGGTCACCTGTTGACTTCTGGTGATGCCATGAATTTCATAGAGTTTTCTTAGACAAGGTATATTGAGAGATTATTTGCCAGTGCCTTCCTTCTTATGGCACCTGGAATTCATTTGCAGTCTCTCATCCAAGTACTAACCAGGTCTGACTCTACTTAGCTTCCAAGATCAGACAGAATCTGAGACCTTTGAATATTTAGGAAGGCTCCATGGACTAGTCATTCAAATTAAATGAAAAGAAATTTCTACCTGCATAATAGGAAGAACTTCTTGATGGTAGGACCTGTTCACAGGTGGAATATATTATCTCAAGAGGTATTAGACCTTCCTTCTTTGGAGGTTTTAAATAAAGGTTGGATGGCCACCTCTTGAGGGTGTTTGATGGTACGAGGCTGGGCCTTCTGCTCTATAATTCTACAGTTCTGTGAAAATGTTACTGAATACAAGAGCATGCATATAAAAATGCTGAAATGGATTAACTTGTTTACAAGATGCCACTAAGAGGAGACAGGCAGGCATATTTCAGAGGGTTTTTTTTTTGTGAAGTTTGGAATTATGAACAAACATTACTCTTGGATCTGAACTCATTGAAGTTTCTGGTATTTGGCATTTAGTAACAGAAGCAACTAATTGCTTTGCCAACATTGTGACTTAGCAGGCCCTACAGATTAATTTCTTATCATGCTGATTTAATATGACTCCATACCATACCATGTACCATATTACAACTCTGCCAGAGATCCTGTCTTCTAGGGCAAAGGTGGGTAAAGGGCAAGCCACAAGCCACATTTAGCCATTGGGACCCCATAAGTGTGGCCCCCTAAAGCTTCCCAATGCCACCAAAGCCATTTTTAAAAGAAATTCATGCCAATTTTCAAGTGATTTTTCACCCAAAACTACTCACACAAACAGCACTTTATTTTCCCAAACCTCACAGCTCTCAAACTGTTGAAAAACCAAAAATTGGCCAAAATGGCAGCCAGAAGTGATGATATGACCATTCTGGCATGATGGTGGGACATGGGGGAGGGAAATTATTCCCACCATGTCTGCAGTTACCCACTCCTGGTTTAGGATGTGTCTTGATACCATAGGACTGCATGTTATATAACACTCTCTACCATGTTGACTCAATATGCCTGTCACAAGTCTTATTGAGATACTGAATGATTTTGGTAGCCTCTGGACTATCAACAAACTAGCTGCATCACTAACCCTGACTATAGTATAGACTACAGTATAGAGACAGTGGGGTACAGTAGTTTGAGTGTTGGACTATGACCCTGGAGACCAGGCTTTAATTCTCTGCTTGACCGTGGAAACCTACTGGGCGAGCTTAGGCACATCACACACACACACACACACACACACACACACACACACACACACACAGCGCCCCAGAAAACCCCATTATAGGTTTGTCTTAGGGTCACAACAAGTCCAAAAGGAGTTGAAGGCACCCAACAACGAAACTTATGCTGGCTGCTTCAAGATGCTTGCTCAGAAGTGAGAGAAAACAACATCTGTCATGCTAGATAGTGCCACTTTGAGTTTCTTTTCCACACTCTCCTTCAAATTGGCAGCAGGCATTATAGCTACTCTGGGATGTTGAGGTAACTGTATTTTGGAACATATTGTTTTTCTAGTGCCCAGGCCCTGGGGATTTTGCTCCTCATCCTGGGCCAGCGTTCTATTTGGACACACCATTCACTAAAAGCTGAGCTTCTTTCTATCTTCCCCTGCACAAAACTGGGACCCAAGGGTTCTCAGCTTCTATCTTGAATAACAATACCTTCCAGTTGTAATCTTTATATTCTATTCTGCCTTGCAGTCACTGTTCAGTGTCTTAGGGATGGCCACTTCATCTTGGTTGTCTCCAGGGATATGCTGGACTACCCCATCCTCCTGGACAGTGTCAGACTCTCTTATGCCCAAGCAGGATGTGATCCAGTCAGGAAAACAGAATCTTTCCTGGTCTTCCGCTTCCCCCTCACACAGTGTGGCACAACGGTCCAGGTGAGGATGGAGCCTTGCTAGTGAGAGAGGGGAGGCTGCCACCTGAATCTAGAAGGCCCTTTGAGATGGCCGGTAGATCAAATTAATTAATATGTGTGCTATTTTTCTAGGTGGCTGGTGGTAAACTGATATATGAAAACCAGCTGGTTTCTGGCATTGACATTTTAAGGGGGCCAGATGGTTCTATCACACGAGACAGCACTTTCATGTAAGTTCAGTTTCAGTTTTGGTGAGATGGTTGCTGCCTTTTAGTTTTATAAGCTGACCTGCTGGCTCTTATTTAGGAGAGCTGGATATGGTCAGTCTTCCCAAACAACTTACATGTTATTGTAATAATGATGAAAAACCTATGGCCCTTCAGATGTGGTGGGAATATATCTCCTATCATTCTTGACCACTGCTGTTCTTGAGTGAAGCTGATGGTAGCCCAACGATATTTGGAATGCCAAAAGTTCCCAACTCCTGCCCTAGAAAATTGTTTCTATTGGGCATAGGCTGCTTTTGAAGTGCACAAAAATAATACTTCAGTAGGTGCTTGGGTTCTGCAACTCAGTCTAAGAAAGGAAGCATGTGAAGCAAGAGTCATCTCTGCAGTTTTAAAATCTTTGGAGCTTTTTGGTTACCACAGCTTAGTGGCCTAAAACCTTAAAGGTGTCAGATCCTGTCTGATCTTGGAAGCTAAGCAAGCTCAGCTCTGATTACTATTTGGATGGGAAACCACCACAATATACCAGGTACTATAGGCTATGTTTCAGAGGAAGGAACTGGCGAAACCACCTCTGAGTATTCCTTGCCTAAGAAAACCCTGTGAAGCTCATGGGGTTGCCACAAGTTGGCAAGCAACTTAAAGGCACATACACACACACACAGCTCAGGCATGGGCAAAATACAGCTCAGGGGCCACATGCCCCCCCAATATGTTTTTGTAGCCCTCAACTCCTCAGAATCCCCAGACCAACCTTTTCTCTAGCCAAAGAAGAGACTGAATTGCTGCTTCTGGATGTCTGCAGATGCAACAGTTTAAATAGGTTTCAAGGCTTCTCTGTACTAGCTAACATCATCATTGTAGTAGTGATGGTGGTAGAGAACCAGAAGTGGACTTCTGCCCACTGTTCTTTTTGTTTCATGTTTGGTAGTTTATGTGGCCCCTGGTGAATCCTGGACCATAAGAAATGGTCCCCCCGACCTGCCACAGTTGCATACTCCTGCCAAAGCTGATCATTTTCCTTTGTTTTGAAAGAAGGTCGAGAACAAGCGTGATGTAGTGATTTGAGCATTGGACGGTGACCCTGGAGGCCAGGGTTCCATTCCCCACTCAGCCATGGAAACCCACTGGGTGACCTTGGACACATCACATACCCCCAGCCCCAGAAAACCCTGTGATAAGTTCACCTTAAGGTTGCTATAAGTTGGAAATGACTTGAAGGCACACAGCGACAACCAAGTGCTAAATTAATACTTTTTTTCTTTAAAAAAGGGTGGGGGAAAAACTTGCTGCCCCACAAAGATTATTTCAAAGACATCAGACTTGTACATAAGGCCAACGACTATAGTAGTACTCTGCATCATCGCTATCCTTCCTTGTTCCTCTCTTCCAACTGCAGCCTCCATGCTCGCTGTATCTACAACGCCACCGACTTCTTGCCTGTTCAGGTTGAAGTCTTCCCACCTCTCACCCCAGCTCCAGTTTTGCAGGTGGGACCTCTTCGGCTGGAGCTGCGCATTGCTACAGGTAGGTGTGCGTCTCTTCTGCTGCTGCCAAGTTTGCTGTGCAGCCCCTCACTTTAAAAAGTCATGCACCTTTTGCTTTCTTTTTTTGCCCAGACTCCAGTTACAGGTTCTACTATTCGGATACAGACTACCCTGTGCTGAAGGTGCTGAGGGAGCCTGTGCATGTGGAGGTTCGCCTTCTGCAGAGAATGGACCCATCCCTGGTTCTGATTCTGCATGAGTGCTGGGCTACCCCCAGCCCTAACCCCCTTGAGCAGCTGCAGTGGCCAATCCTCATGGATGGGTGAGCTGAATAGCAGGGAGGGGTTAGTTCTATGCAGACTGGGTAGATTGTTCTCAGTCCTTTGGAGATAGCTTGCTTCTACTTGCTTTTGTTCTCTGGCTCAAGGCAATGTTTCTCCTGCCCAGATGCCCATTTGAGGGAGACAACTATCAAACCCAGCTGGTGCCCATGGGGCCTGCCACATCTGACATGCCCTTTCCAACCCACTACCAGCGATTCATCATTTCCACATTCACATTTGTGGATTCTTCCCCGCAGCTGGTGCTTGATGGACTGGTAAGACTGTAGAGAAGATGTCTTAACTGTACTCAAGCCAAGACAGCTGTAGCCTCCAGATGGTTTTTTGACTGCAACTGTTCTAGTGCCTCACCGTGAACTATGCTGGCCAGGGCTCATGGGAGTTGTAGGCAGCAATTATCTAGAGGGCCACAGTCTGCAGCCTCTCAGCTAGACCAATAAAATTCCCTTCCATGATATGGTGAATAATTGAATGGGAGAGGAATCAGGAGAGGCTAAGGGCCCACAAAAATGACTTTGGGGCATGAGTGTCCTACAGGTCGCAGTTTGCTTACCCCAGTACTGAGAAATATATACCTGGAATTATGCTTAGCTAACATGTGCATCGTATCAGTTTAAACTAAATGAGTGAGCCAGAAGAGTGCTAAGGAAATGAGATCTTGAAATGCTGAGAGTGGTCCATGCCTTTGCTTACATGCTCTCCTAATTAAAGCCAGTGTCTCTTCCCAGGTGTATCTCTTCTGCAGTGTGTCTGTTTGCCACCCCTCACAGTTAGAACCCTGCAGAGTCCCATGTCAAATGCCAGTGGCTGCAAGTAAGTTGGAATGGACTACTATCATATTTTTAAGGGGTTTTGAATCTGTTCAGGCTGCCAGTAGCACTCGCTGCACAGCCAAGTGGCTCTAATGCTCCATGATTAGAAAAAATAAATCTTGATGTTAACAACTTGGAAATTAGGGGGAAAGGGTTAAAATGCATGGCACTAGGAGCTAAGGAACTGCATGCAGGGACCATGGATTAATGTAGCAATAAATGCACCTCTCTTTCTAAAAGTGGCTCCCAAACATTTTTGTCAGCAGCATCTTTACATTCTTGAAAATAAGCCAAGTCCTGTAGTAGGCTGCTGGAACACACTTTTGTTGCCCCTCCAAAAATGGGGGAGGCCTCCAAAGCAATTATTTTATGTTAATGTTGCTGTTGACACCATTTTATGGTTATGTTTCTAGTCACTGGACATATAAATCTGTTTCTTGGGCTGAGTATTGATTGATGGCTACTGCTATGCTTCTTCTTTTCCTGCTTGCCCTGAATAATACATGGCACCCAAGATGGTCTACTTACAGACCATAATAATTTCTTCTTACCAATTTGTCTCATAGGAGGCCGTCGATTTTTGGAGATGAGCAATGGGACAGAAGCGTTGGACCTTGTAAGCACTTACGGAGCTGTAATCTTTCAAGAGAGCAGCCAGCCTTATGGGAGAGAAGTCAAACATGGCAAAAGTAAGTAGTTATTGCAGTAATGAGGACATCTGTTAGTGATGAGGAATATAAATGTTTTGTCTGTTAACACTTCATTTTATATAATGTACTACCTGTCCTAATGCTTGAAGCACAAATCTGTCTACAAATCTGGCCTCAGGAAGCTGCAAGCCCAGTATGTAGGATATAAACTGACAGTTGCTGCTAACATCACAAAATTGATCTCCTAAGGTCCCCAGATGTTTTTGGACTTCAGCTCCCAGAAGCCCTGAGCATTGACCAGAGTGGCTGGGGCTTCTGGGAGCTGAAGTCCACAAACATCTGGGGACCCACAGGTTGAGAACCACTGTCCTAAGGTGAGCTACATCATCCCTGACAAATATGGGGATAGTAACCTACAATGTTACTATTCTAGATGGGCAGCCTAAGCTGTGAATCAGGAACTTACTGTTTCATCCTTACACAGCACTGAAAACTGAGATTCAGCTTGTCACGTTGACTTCATATGTAAGCCCTTATTCAGATATTTTGCCTTAGAAAAGATTCTAAAGAATGATGTCAGGTAAATCCTTTCATATCAGATGTTGACACTATCTTACGGGTTTACCTTATGTAGAGGCAACAACTGCCTTTGTCTTCACAGGATAGTGTAATATGCCAAATGAAGTGTGTTCTACTATCTTGGCTAAGGAAATCATGGATCACAGACTGCTGCTTCATGACATTCAACTGCAGGCTTCTTAACCTTTCCTCTTTCTTTCACAGGCAGGATTTCCACTGAAGACTTGACCTTGACACTTTTGGTGGCATTACCCTTGGTGGGTATTATCTTATTTGTTGCTGCATTGGTGCTCTGGAAGATGAAAAGCGGGACGACAAAGCTATAATACTGTTGGAGAAAATGTAAAAAATAAAATGATAAAATCCAGTGCTTTTTGGTAGAACTTTTGACATGGTATTCCAGTAATTTTATTGGCCACATGATAAAGCCACTTAAGTTCTATCCCACAGAAAATGTTTACCATCCCACTGCCTACACTTAAATATAAGAGATGTATTTCTGGTAATACAATCTATGATTTGTATGTGGTTCCTCTTGGTGTGAATCCTTTGCTTTTTTAAAAAAAGTATATGTTCTTGGAAAGGCAAGAGTTTTTGATTTACTATGGTATGCTCTAAGCACAGAACTTGTTATTTCCAATGGAGGTTCTATTGCAAGAGGGGAAAGGGGAAACTAAATCACCTAGAACAGACCTAATACATTAGATGTTCCACATAACTCTTCTGTTGTCCAGTTGGGATCTGCTGATAGGTTGCCTTGGGAGATGCTGCCTCAGCAGATCCTATCAACTAAATCTTATCTACAGTACTTTTCTCCTTGGTTCCATTACCTCAGTGCACCTAGTTTGGTCCTGATGTTATTAAGAGGACTTTTAAAAAGGTCTTTACCACCTCATGGAAAGTCAAGAGGAAGGGCACGTGATCAGCCATTGCTTGGAACTGAGCTGAGCTTTGTTGCCCAGAAAGCTGGTTCACAAGGTCTTACTTCTTTTTTTTAAATTTATTTTTATTCAACAAAAAATAGAGGGGAGAGGGGAATTAGTAGGAGAGATAAAAAAATAAAAAACATGCATTCCACATGATGACGTAACATATACATAACGTAATGTATATACACATATGACATAGATAACATTTAATGGATGTTTACAGAACACACATAGACACTTTTAAATCTAGCACTTTTAAATCTAGACACAGGCATATCAATCCATCCACAGTACATTTCGAAACAGCATCAGCATACCAGTGTCATATGTTATTTGCAGAAATGAACTGTGCCTCACATTCTTGGTAGAAAAATGTTCAGATTGTTAAGAATTAAATCCAATTCTAGATGATTTGCTTTGAACCCGGTCCCTGCTGACATCCTGTTGGGTGTTGAGGACAATGAGACAGTAACCATGAATTGGAGATAGCTAATTGTCACCTCATTTAACAGCAGTGAAGTGCAAAATGGCAACAAAATTAGAAAAACGAAAATCATCTTTTTACTCAAGGACGGCATGACAAAATGCAGAAAATACAATGAGTAAGAGCTTATACCATTTAAAAGCTAATGCAAATCTAATGATGTTACAGAAAGATGGTGCCCAGTTCTAAATGTAAGGGACTTCTGCCATTCTAAAATCAAACAGCTCTGGGTGTCAACGGTGCTAGCAGATGAATGATTGCCACATGTTCATTAATTTTTGCAGAAGAAAGATATACAGGCCACACATGTACATCTCTAAGCAAGGTTTATTCCAAGGAGGCTTGCATAGTATTGAAGTTTTAAAAATTACTCTGATATGCTTACCATGTTATATTCTTATATTGCTATATTCCACTTTACTTGCCACAGCAATAACATGTTGAATTCTGGGGTTTGTAGTTGAGTGAGGCCAAAGAGATCCCTAGCTGGTAATTCTAAATGCCCCTCCCTAAACTGAAAATCCCAGGATTCCATGGGATATTGCCATGGCAATTAAAGTAGAATATAGTGATATAACCATGTACTGTGTGAAAGGGCTTCCAAGTGAATTAGTTCTATGCAGAAAAGCTTACAGGTGGCAAGCAAAGCAGATGGTACCCCTTAAACCTTTTCACAACAGCCCTGTAAGATAGGTCACAGTTATTATCCCCATAGTCCAGAATACAGATGGGGTTAAGAATATCCAGTGAACTCATTTGTGTTTGAACAAAGATTGAACTGGGGCGTCATTTCCCTCAGGTTGGTGTAACTTTTTGTTTCATGAGACAATACAGGGACTGATCAGACTAGCAATGGACTCTTCATTCAGAGCCTGAGCTTAGCAGGCTTGTTAAGAGGGTTTGGGGCACGCTGTGCAACACACCCAGTCCTTCAGCACCTTGCTGCTGGTTCCTAACAAGTGCTGTTTGAGGCAGTTGACTCACTCCACTTAATTCTAAGGCTAACAACTCATGCCAAATTACCCATTACACTATGCTGTAGTTCTACTAGAACTGTAGTCCTCCAAATGCTGTAGCCAATGTTGATGTGTTATGAGACTTGCAATTCAAAAATGTTAAGGGGGAGCTCAATCATTCTGTTTTACCCCCAAAAGTACTATAGTTCAAAGCATTTGTATTTGGAATCAAGTACAAGCATCAAGTGTTAATAAAAGCTAAACATTAACTAATGAGTACTAGACACCTCCAACAAATAACTTTTGAGAGTAAAGGTGGTTTTCCCAATTTTTTGTTGTCAGGACTTTTTTTTTTTTTTAAAGAAACCTTTTAACTTGCAGTGTTGCTCTCCTCCATCAAATTGGGAGCAGGTATGCCTGTTAAATTTCTGCATCTTAAAGCACAATTGTCTTTCCTTAAAAAGGTAAAGGAAAATGTATAGGCATCATAACATGCCACAGAAGTCTTAATTTTGTGACCCCTGCCTGGATGAGACATATCCTGTGTAAAAGAAAGAAGGAACTAGAAAGATATTTTAAGCAGGAGAAGACAAACTTCTCAGTTCTACCCTTTTGAGATTTGTTTCATTTTCACACTGATCTCCCTGTCTAACATGACAAAATTGGGTGTGAAATCTTTTGAACATATTTCAGCTCTCAGCACATTGGAGAAGGTATAGAAAGATGAAGAGAAAGAGATAGTGTGTGAAAAAGAGTTATTGAAAAACAAAGGAGAAAAATAAACAGGGTTGGAAGAGAAAGAATGAATACACAGAGAAGAACTGGAAAGATGTAATGAACAGCATGGATTAGCTATTTTTCTCAAGTTGAATCTTGCACTTCTGACATGGTCCCTGAGAGAATCTGTCAGTTTCGGGTGCAATGCTGCTTGTCAGTTTCACAACACATGTTTCTTCCTCTACTATGAATTTCTATTCCTGTGTACTGTTTGCCTCTAAAAGGTTGCAAACTCCTCCAATGTCTTGTAGAGGAACTCATCAACAATGGAAGAAAACAAGAACATGTCCTGGCACCAGTGGACAATGTGTAGCCCCCCAGTGCTGCACCCTTGTGCAGCCAGTGCTTCATAGTATTTGTATACTGAATTTTTATCTAATGTTACTTTCCTAACCTATGTTTTTTTAAATCTATTCCTCAGATTTAAAACAACATTTAACTCCTACTTTAGCTTTAGAGAAGACACAGTGTTAACATGTGCTGTTATAAAAGACTACGTACTAACAGAGAATATGACAGATGATGTGCAGTACATTTAAACTGGTACAGTCCATACTTTTGTAGTCCATCAGATGGTGTATTGCTCCTGAGCCAAAACTTTCTCAATCCATTAACAATGGATAAATAAATAAATAAATAAAACTACAATCATTGAGTTTTCCAGGTTCTCAGTTCATACTGGAAAAATGTCAAGTCTAGAGTACAAAAATCCTTTGTGCAAATATCCACAACCAGGCAGTTAAATCAAAAGGTGGGGGTGACTGCTTTGTTTGTGGCCTGGGGAAGGAAAACCAGGACATGGGGGTGGTTGTTTTTAAAGCACGTTTTGTACTATGCTGTAACCACATCTGAAGACAAAAACCGTCATATACCATGAAGTTTAGAGTTATCTAGCTTGCTTCTATCCAAAGTTGTGTCTCATTATTGTATTAGTGTCTTGTCTTGATGATGCCAAGAGAGCTAGAGCAGTGTAATGGTTTGATGTTGGACTACAACTCTGGAGATCAGGCTTCGAATCCCACCTCAGCCATAGAAACCCACTGGGTGACCTTGGGTCAGTCACACACTTTCTGTTTCAGAGGAAGGCAACAGCAAATCTGCACTGAACAAACTCTGCCAGGAAAACCCTATGATAGGTTTGTCTTGCAGTTGCCATATAGTTGGAAACGGCTTGAGGGCACACAAAGACGATGACAACTTCATGATGCCAAAAGGGAACATAACATAGAAGCAAAGAGAGACCAATGCTTTGAAACGTGTCCTTTAAATGTATGCCATGGGGGAGAGAAGTGGGAGGACTGAGATATCTAAAGAGTGAGACCATGGTGGAAAAAACACTACCAGTTGTGATCCTTTGAGCGATGCTTCTGGTAAATGTACAAATATTATTTTAAAAAGGGCTTGGTTGTGGAATGTCAGTCTCTGACATGGTCTGCATACATTGAAATACTCTGCAGGTGACAGAAAGGCAAAATGGGAGCATACAGCCTAAATATTACTGAATCTTGAGAGAGGAGTTGACTTGGTCACACAGAAGTATCTTCTGGTTAAAGAATCACTGAGAACAGGACTTGCATTATGCAGTCCTTAATGCTACTATTTCAATCTATTCCAGGTCTCAATTCACAAGGAAGTAAATTCTGCCCTCTTCTAGATACTCTTAATATCAGTGGCTTCAGTCTTTCCAACTTGGACCATATTCCGGGGGAGGTACCATAAAAGATTGAGGCTTCTAAGATACAAAGCAACAAAATGAAACTTAAAAAATGCTTGAATGCCTGAATGCGATTGTATGGCTTGATTCCTGTGACCTTACCAAACAAGACTTTCACCCTGTATTTCTACAAAGATTAGTAATCTGTTTTCAACATATATTAGACAGCATGTGGAACTGGGGGAATGGGGAATTATCTCTTTGCAGACTTAGAATCACCACCAGCTGTGACTCAGCAGATTCTGCCAGCCAGTTCCACCTACCCCAGCAGTAGAGTTGATGAAGATGAAAGCAGGACTCTTGAGGTGGATTTGTCACTGACAGGATCACCTCTTTGGAGGAGCCACTTCAGAGGAACTCAAGAGCAAGGACCTACCATGCTACCTGAAAGAAGGTGAGGGCTGCATTCTGTTAAATTTGCACTTTTTCATTATGGCACTATCAGCTGTAAGTGTACAGCCATAGGAACTAGGTGTTCCAAAAAGTGGAGGGGAGATACTGGACTTGAAGGGGCACCCATTATGGTTGTACAGGGCAGAGGGAGACAGGGAAAGCAGAGGCAGTTACACTTTAATCAAGGGGTCAGGAATATGGTGCTAGTTGTCCCTAAAAGGTCCCCCGACATAAATAATCAGGCCTCTATTGCCAGAGAGTTTAACATCCATACAGAGACCGCCCTGTCAGGAGCAGCGCAGGACTTCATCGCTGCCGTGACAACCATGGGTCTGTCCCAAGTGATATCTGGACCTACTCATGCGGCTGAGCACACTCTGGATCTTGTTTTTTGTAGTAGGTGGGGTGATCTGGGAGTGGAGGAACGGTCTACAGTTCTGTTGTCATAGATAGACAGCCCCACTCACCTGATGAGTTTTAGACTTGTTGAAGCTCAGAATCTCTGCAGAGGTTAAAATGGCCCATCTCAGAAGGCTGCCGGATCCTGATGGATTCCTGATGGCTCTTGGAGAGTTTCCTGCTGCCTTAACAAGCCATTGTGTTGAAGTCCTGGGCAACCTCTGGAACTGACGAATGGCTAGGGCAGCGGACATAATTGCTCCCAGGAATCCCCTCTTATGAAGTAGAGCCAAACTGGCTCCCTGGTTTTCCAGGGTGTTGGTGGGAATGAAATAAGTGAGAAGGCAACTGGAGCACACTGGCAGAAAAGTGGGTCTGGTTTAGTACAGGCTAAAGATTATCTGTGGGCCTACTCTGTGACAAGAGGCATCAAAGGCAAATATCTTCTCTGCTTCTATTGAGTCCACAAGGAGCTGGCCACTAGAGTTGCTTTTAGAGTTGCTTTTACACACAGGCTCAGGGATGGGATACCATCAATGCTATACCAGATGCTACAGGCTATGTTTCAGAGGAACTGGCAAAACCACCTCTGAGTATTTCTTCCCTAAGAAAATCCCCATGAAGTTCATGGAGTCACCGTAAGTTGACAAGTGACTTGAAGGCACACATATGCACATGCATGCACAAACGCACCTCAAGAGAAGATCTAGACCACTAAACAGCCCATTATTAACAAGTTTGCGCAGTACTTTCCAGATGGAATCGCTCAGATATGCTCTGACATGCATGCTCCAAACTGCTACAGATCTAGGGATTTAACTTTGGTCCCTGCTTGTCCAGTGACAATGAATACTTTCCAATTTGTGCAGCCCAAGGATGTGGACAGGATTCTTGGAAAGATCACAGCCACCGTCTGTGCTCTAGATCCTTGGTATCTGGTTAATGCCTCACTAAAATAAAGCAGAATTCCAGCTTCCGTGAAGGAGATTGCTTTAAAACTATTACCTTAAAAAAAGCCCTCCCTGGATTCCACCATTGTGGCTAATTATCAGCCACTCTTTAACATTCCATTTTTAGACAGGGTTCTAGAACATGTGGTGGCCTCACAGTTCCAGGGGTTTCAGGATGAGAAAATTTTCTGCATCCATTTCAGTCTGATTTCAGGCCTGGTTATGGGACAGAAACATGTTTGGTTGCCTTGGTGGATGACCATCGTTGGGACCTAAAAGGGAGACTGTCTCCGTTGGCTCTACTGGATCTCTCGGCAACTTATGATGCCACTGACCATGATCACCTTGCTGGGATGGCACTTGGGTGCACCATTTTACAGTGTTTTTGTGCTTTCCTGGAGGGGCAACCTCAGAATGTGGTGCTCAGGGATCTTGCTCCAGCCCTTGGCTGTTATCCTGTGGGGTCCCTCAAGGCTCAGTTCTGTTCCCCACACTCTTTAACATACACATGAAACTGCTGGCAGAGATTGTTCAGTTTTGGGATTTGATGCCATCAGTATGTGGATGACACCCAATTCTATAATTCCTTTCCCCCACAAGCCAGAAAAGCTGTTTTGGTCTTAAACTGGTGCCTGTCTTAAGGACTGAGTGAGAGCAAACAAACTGAAACTTAATCTAGGCAAGACAGAGGTGTTCCTAGTCAGTCAAAAAGCAGATCAGGGAATAGGGATTCAGGCTATGTTGGATGGTGTTACACTTCCCTTGAAGATGCAGGCTGCATGTGCTCCTAGAGTCAACTCTGAGCCTGGAAGCTCAGGTTTCAGTGGTGGCTAGGAGTGCATTTACAGAGTTAAAGGTTGTGTGCCAACTGTGCCCATTCCTTGAGACATCAGATGTGGCCATGGTGACACATGCCTTATTTCCATCTCAGTTGGATTACTGTAATACATGACATAGGGCTGCCTTTGAAGAGTGTTCAGAAACTTCAACTAGTCCAAAGGGTTGCGGCCAAATTGCTAACTGGGGCTGGCTACAAAGAACACACAACTCTCTTGTTTCAACAGTTTTACTGGCTGTTGGTCTGTCTTCAGGCACAATTCAAAGTGCTGGTTTTGAGACACACAGTATACAGTTCAGCTCCACATTATTTGAAGGACCATATTCTCCCTTATGAACCAGCCCATGCTTTGAGATCTTCTGGAGAGACTCTTCCTTCTATCCCATCAACCTCACAGGTATCTTTGGTGGGAACCCAGGAGAGGGCCTTCTCAGTGGCTGCTCCCAGGCTCTGAAACTCCCTTCCCAGAAAAGTTCGACTGGAACCCTCCCTGCTTTCTTTTCATAGATAAGACTTTTCTGCTTAGACAGGCATTTGTTGAGTAACTAAAGCCTGACTTACCTAAATACTATGCTGGATCTTGCTAACTGCTGGTTTTGTGTGTTTAGTTACATATGTTTTAACCTGATTTTAATTTTTAGATTCTTCCATTTTGACTTTTGTATCTTGTGATTTTTTTTAAAAGAAATTCAGCTGCTTTGAGTCCCAAACTGGGAAAAGGGCAGGATAGAAATAAATATAAACCTTATCATCCTTGTTATTGTTTTGTTATTTTCCCCTTTCTAAGTTATACTTTCCTAGTAATTTTAAATCATTTTCCTAGTCATTTTAAGCCACAATCCATGCTCTCCATCTCAAGTTATCAGAATATCCTGGTATGTGTGGAAAGAAAGCAACGGCAGTAGGCCCAAAGGTTATATGGAAAAGCAGGGCCATCTACATTACTACAGAAGCAATCATGGTATAATTCCTAATAGCAGAGAACAGTAGATGAGAAATTTCTGTCCTGCTTCTTCAAGAAAACAAGCAAGGCCTCTGCCAAACATCTCTGCTTCTTCCACACTCATGTGACTTTTTGACAAAATGACAAAACCTGGCTGTTCTTTTAAAACAAACAAACAAACCACCATCTACCCTCCTTTTCCATTATTTGTGACCTGAGAACAAACAACCCCCTTCGAGAGAGACACCTCCCTCAGTGAAGCTCAAATGCGTTTAGGCATACAAAACTGCATGGGCTAGATGTAGGAGAGATCTAGCAAACTGAAGAAAAGCCAAGAAATGTTTTAAAGGAAGAGATACTACTCAGCACCACAGAAACATATAGTTGAATAGTCTTTTTTAATCAAACTAGAGAGCTGCATACAAAAAAACCTGCACATGTCCTCATCTTTCTTCATCCTCATCCCTGCTACCACCCCTTACTAGATGGTCAACGCTTGGATGGGTTTGGCTCAATATGGTTACAATCACAGCACAGATAAAGCTGGAAAAGAACAAATATGGAAGAGGAAAAGCAATCCATTCAGCACAGAGCTCAATTCTCCATTCTACAGACAGCCTGAACTGAGATTAAAAGCTATGATGTACACTATTTCCCACTCACCCCACCCCCCTCCCAATAAGCCCCATGGTTATCATGACATCATAACACTACCGCAAGTAATAGACTTTGCTCCCTTTGCACATCCTGTAAGAAGCTACAGGCTGTAAAATTTCAGGCTTCTGTCCATGCCTGTCGAAGCAAGAAACTTAGCATGATGCCCAAAGGCTACTCCTGTTGTCAGGCCGCTATGCTCTGTAGAAAGAAGATGAGACAGTTAGGAAAGATACCAACTCAAAAAAATCCAACTCCCAAACAAATACCAATACTAACTAACAGTACAAAGTTTTAAACACAATATAGACCTTTTCAGGAATGTCACAAAGGGCACCCATCTCTTACCTGTGAAGTGAAGGACCTCTGTCCACTGCTTACAGATGTACACCTGGACATCAGTGCCACCCAGGGCCAAGTATGTGCCGCTCTGATCAAATATGAGAGATTTCACCTAAAAAAAAGATATATTTCAGATGCAGATGTCTCCAGTTCAGAAGCAGGCTAGGGCCAAATACTCCTGGAGTGCTGTAGTCACCTCTGCCCCAATACAAATGGGGGCACTCCAAGCTAGGGTGAACACCTAAGAATAGGTTAGTCAGCTAACAAAAAGGCATGCAATCACTAGGGTTCAAAGCAGGGTAAAGAATGCAAGATGGAAACCTGTGAGGATTCCAGCAGCTACATGCAAAATAAAGAAGGGTTAGGAATCCAGGGCAGTGGAGCAAGGACCATCATACAAACCTCAAAGTTATTGTCCAGCTGCAGTGTCTTGAAGTTCTTCAGCTTGCGCAGATCCCAGAGTTTGACAGAGGAGTCATCAGCAGCAGTGGCCAAGTAGTAGCCATTTTCAGAGAAGGCAATGCTTGTAATGGGGCCTGAATGTCCAGGGAAGTTTGCTACATTGGTCCGTTCCTAAGAAAAGCAAGTCAGTCACCACTGTTAGACACAAGAAGGCCACAGACATGCCTTGGTGTACGAGAATTCGCAGTTCTGGCACCTAAAAATAATACTTGTTGCAATAGATGGTACAATTAATAAATTCTCTGCTGACACTTGCTTGTGACTCACCTCTCCAACTGGGAGAGGAGGTTGCTGTCTGACACATTTTCACCCAAAGTAGATAATGGCCAAAAGGGTTTTACTTTCCCGTAATGTTACTGAGAGATGGCTCTAGCCAACACCACATAACACAATTGTATCTACTGACCCAAAAGCTGTAGTCAATAATAAAAATGGTATCAATCACAGTATTAAGTTACTCTTACAATGAAATACAAAACAAGGAGTTTATTGCTCAGAAAGAAAGATCAAGTAGAACATCCAGAGGATGGTACTAGACTTCTGGACTATTCTGTATTCTAGCTGGGCAGAAGCAGCAACTCTTGTGTATTCTCTTTCCATATGACAGTCCACACCAGCCTTTATTTTAAGTTTTTCACAGGAACAATAACCGTTCTTTGCATGTACCTATCACACTTAAATTTTTGCACCCCTCACACCCATTGTCTGTAAGCCTAACTACCAAACTTATAAGACAATTTTTTTTGTCTTTTATCTTCTCTCACCTTCAAGTCCCAGATCTTAATCTGAGAATCCATAGTTCCAGTACCAAAAATGAGCCCATCAGGATGGAACTGCGCACAGGTGAGAGCTGCAAAGAGAGACAATACTGGATCATCACAAAATTGAGAAGGAAAATGTAAAGCCTCCAAACAGTGTTCTGCTCCCCATGAATCAGACACATTAAACCCTGCATTCCTTCAACTACCCTTTTTGAAGTACCAAATTTAGATATGAAATGCAGAATCCTTACCACAGCCAGAAGTTTCATCTGTGACCTTGGTGAGAACACGGCCAGTCTGGATGTCAGAGAAAGCCCAATACTGAAAGAGAGGAAAGGCAAGTTTTAGGTTCACGTAAGCCTTTCTGCCAAAAACTATTACAGCAATTTTTTTACTTTTTCTGTTGCTCTCTCAGATTTTTTTTAATGCTGATATTTGCATTTTCTTCACTGTGGGTTAGATTATTTTATTGCCATTTTCTATCTCAGGTTTGAGAAACATTTTGAAAGTACTTTTTTTAAGAAGCAGGATAGAAACCTTCAATAAGAATTAACTAAGAAAATGGCACCTCTAATTTTGCAGATGCTCTTTTCTCATTCCCTGAGCACAAAGAATTAATGAATGACACAGTCTAAACTTCTGGTCTAGCTCTCACTTGGTCATCTGAAGAGCTCAGCAGGTAATCTCCTGTTGCGTGAAGACTCAACCCTGTCACAGCACTCTCGTGTGCACGCACAACCTGCACACATGAAGCATTGGGAACTGACCAGATCCGGATAGTAGCATCTGGAGAAGCTGAGAACACTAGATCCTGAAGGAGGAAAAAGAAGACAGCTGAAGAATTAGACTGATGTCAGACGTTTACCTGTGGAATTCAGAAGCAAAATAGCATCCACATCCAAAACTGTCATTTCAAAGGACGACACACAAATTGACTCCCTCAGGTAGATCACACAATTACTTAAGAGGTAAAGGGATAAGAAGCCAAGAATACCATAGTTCCAGAGTAAACTAATGCTGAATAATAAACTCTTGTCCTTACCTGGGATGGGTGGAACACTACACTGGTGACCTTCTTAGTGTGACCTTTTAGAGTCGCCAGAATCTGCTCTGAGCTCTTGTCAAAGACAACAACATTTTTATCCGCCCCACCTGGAAAACAAAAGCATGAACTGATAGGCCCAAAGGGCTCAGCACTCAAGAACCAAGAAATCACCCTATACACTTTCAGCCCTTGTGGTCTGTTGGCAAAGTACAGCCAGGATCCTATTCCTCACTTAAGCAGATGCCAAATGACCACTACACCAGGATAAGCACTTTCTGAAGCAGTGGATAGCAAGTGGAATAAGGGGAAACAATTGCAAAAACTGTCTTTTATCAGGAAACGAGGCTCTTTCAGAACCAGTAAGGTAGCTTTTGTCTCCTGATTGACACTTTCACTGAGCCTGTCACCCTGCCCAGCACAATGCCTGCAGTTACATTACTGCAGGCATTGTGCTGGGTGCTGCCACATCCTACGCCAATGTAGCTATGATGACCAATAAAATCACTGTCTCTGATTCGCAGCTGTATTAGTGAGGCACCCTCACAGAAGCAGAGGCTGAAGAGGGGATAACATTGCCCATGGACTGTATAGATCCAATCTGGCCAATTTTGAGGTGGTGTACGTAATGTTCTCAAAATGTTTCATTTTTTCAAAATTTTAAATTACCCCTGCATTCTTTAAAGGGGGCAAGGGGGCAATTTCGCCAGGTCCTGTCCCTTCTCCTAATTGCTTTGGGGTGAGGAGGCTTGTTAAAAAAGCAAAGCAATTTTCAGTTCACTTCCCAGTTTGAAAAGAGCCGCTCCTGAACCTAAAACTGCAAAGAGGGGGGAGCATAAAAAGTCATACATATGCCTACCTTGAAGCCGGAGAGAGCATTTGAGCTTTTATGTTCACCTTTTAGACAATTCAGCAGTAGGATGCAATGGAAAACATGGCAGTTTGAAGTTTTGACAAGAGGCATTTCTAATTCCCAGACCTCAGGTTATCCACTTACTCTGCGTGAAATTCAACTTAGTCCAAACCAGAGTGGGCCCAGTACACCAATGTAAACTTGGTAAACCAACACTTAGGGAGTAAACTCTAACATATCAGGACTGGGAGGAAGGCTGGTATCTCAAACTACTGTCTTTTCCAATCTAAGCATGGAGTAAACAAAAGAAGTCCTTTTAACAGAGAGAGATGGAAAAACCCACCCTCCAACAGCTAACACTAATACTGAGATACTCTGGAAGGTGGTGACCCGGAAGCCTTCTTGTACCTGTGAGGATCTTGTTGGTGTCGGAAGGGCACAGGTCGAGAGCCAGGATGCCAGGGATGCTGGCGCTGTGCAGTCCCTGTTAAAAAACAACAGTGTTGGCATTCACACTAACAAGCTTAGGAGTGACAAAAACTCTGCTGCTTAATGTCATCCACTGCCAAGCAACATGGGGGAAGGGAAGCTCTTACAGAAAGAGATGTCTCTAGGTAGGTAGCTTTATTTCAGTATTGCTGGGGCCCTGAGAGAACAAGCAATTCCTCCTTTTGATATGACAAGAACCTGTGGCAGATGCATAACTTAATACTCAGCTCCAAGCCTGGATCCTCATGCAAGCCACACCCCCAGAAACCCTGGTATCAATAGCAAAGCCAGGTCAATTCCCTTCTATAATTAAGTAGTGTAAGCAAGTATGAAGTTAGTTCAGAAATGAGAATGAAGGGGGAAATCCCAACAGTGTCGCATCACACTAGTTTGGCCCTGGACAAAGAAACAGCAACATACTAATGATTGATAAGGGGCATGTGGTCATATTCCACATCAACCGCAGAAGCTGACAAAAGCTAAAAGCCTTCCCAAGCCTAGTAAGATTAATGCAAAGCATGGCTGAAGCATAATGGTTGGGCAACAACAGACTTGTTTAAATGGGTCTTTTAGATGGGAGGAAAGAAAAACTTAGGAAGCCTCTGACTTGGAGCATATGATTCCTGAAAGCATAGACTTTCTATGTTAGAAGGAAAATCAACTTATTTGAAACGTGGTGCTGGAGAAGAGTTCTACAGATACCATGGACTGCTAAAAAGACAAAGATGTCCTAGTGAAAATCAATCTGAAATCTCCCTAGTAGCCAAAATGACTAAACTGAGGGTGTTGTACTTTGAACACATCATGAGATTAACATGTCACTGGAAAGGACAATGATGCTCGGTGAAGCGGAACGCGGTCGGAAAAGAGGAAGACCACACTACAAGTGAGCTGTTTCTATCAAAGAGGCCACAGCCCTGATTTTGCAAGACCTAAGCACGGCAGTTGATGACTCTGAGGTCTCTTATTCCTAACGTTGCTATAAGTCAAAGACGAGTTGACAACTGTGAAGGGGGGCCTATGGAGGGGGAAGGATTATAGCCTGGAGGCTTTTATGCCAGTCAAAGACAGAATGAAGACCAGTTAGGAATAGATCCGAATACAGCTTTGGGAATGTAGAAAGGGTTTAGGAAGTTCATGTTTATCTTATTTGTTATATAATAAATCTTTACTGGTTTTATTTTCCACAGCTGTGTCTCATTAGTTTTATTTAAAAAATGGTAAGGAGAAGTGCCCACACTTTTCCACACGGAACCCAGTGACCAATACAGTCACTTGTTCATGATCGCACTCACCTTGATGCCTGGGTACCAGGTCCATGAAGGAATTGTGGGGTAAAAAGACATGATGAGTAAGAGGAGCCCAAGGGCTGGAACTGTGGAGCCAGCCTGGATAGGGGTTTCATCACAACAGCAAATGACAACAATAAGAAAACAAAACTTCCTGATCATGGTCATCATCTACTCACCACATGTGAGGCCACCTGCCGGTACCTGCTTAGTTCTTCTGGCTTTACCAGCTCCTCCGGCACTGTCTTCCCTCTCTGCCAGAAGGATAAGACAAAATTCAGCCAGCTGGAGCCACATCAATCCAGCAAGGCGGTCTGCACCTCTGCTGTTTTCATTGCAACAAAATATCCACACAGAAATGCACAAACCAGAGCCACTTGACACTCTTTTTCCAGACAGCAAGCTTTTTAAAGGAGTACTCACCTTTTTACGCTCCGTGGTCAGCACTGTGGCTTTGTCTTGAAGCTGCAAGGAAGAACAGCATAAGAAGAAGTTAGGTTCAAAAACTGGCATTTTAACACATAGATTGACAGGGGATAATGTCAGGTACTGCAGCTGTTGTGTAGAAAGAAAGGTAGAATGGGGTGGAAAGAGCAGAAGTGTTTTTATAACCATAAGGTGCTTTAAAGGTATCTGTATGAAGCAAGGACTGGATAGAAAATTCTGAGCCAGGGATGTTTTGTACCTTCTGGATAATTTCTGGAGTCATTCCTGCCAGCTCTCCTAGATCCATTGGTTCGCCAGCACCCTGAAAATGGAAAGGAACCCATTAGTCCAGAGAAGAAAAAGAGAAAATGAGACAGAAGATGAACAGATACACACGTATAACTTACCACTGCATTGGGCTGTGCGGAAGGCACAGCCTGGGGAACAATGAGACCAGCCTGGGGTTTCAGAGTTGCCAAAGCTGCGAAGAGACACACAGTATGATTTGGAAAGTTACAAAGATAAGTGGCACAACTGACTCTTCTTCTGGAAATTACCCTAGGAGCATGTAATCCACTGAATTTTTACCTTCTCTTGCAGCAGTGACTTCTTTGGTGAGACGGGCAATGACACGGCAGGCAGCATCATGTTGGTAGAGGGCGTGAGACAGTTCCTGGCGTGTGGTCTGCAGCTGCTGGCGCAGTGTGAAACTGTGCAGCATGACAGCATCCTGGAACAGGTAGGTTGGCTTATTTGTGTATTTATACTACATTGACCATGTTCACACATAATATAAACCAGGATTCATGAACAAGCAGTACGCCGCTTTATGCAGTACATTTACTTTCTGTCATCCTGTTTACACAAAACGAACAGAAACCATAAACAGAAATTTCCATGTGATATCTCAACATAGGATTCTGGATTGTTGTTTCTGAATAAGCCAGGATTCATAAGATGACAATAAATCCTGCATTCTTGTTGCGTTACTGATCCTGGCTTGTTGACTATCCTGCTCATGTGACAGGAAGAACCAAAGCAGGGCTTTATGCACCATCATATTACAGCACATCAGGATGAGCCAAGGATCCTGGTTTGTTATATATAAATGTGGTCACCTGACAAATAGATCACATTTTGCCCAAAGCGGAATATTTCTGAAACATCTGGCCAGCACAGCAAGCCCAGCAGTTTTACTGACGGCGCAAATTACTTCTAGTACAGAAGCTTCCTTCCTTGTTACCCGTTTCCCAACTCAGCAGGTTCTTACTTTCTGCAAAGCAGAAAGCTCAGCATACTTGAAAGCCATAACATTTTTAGACACAGAAATTTTGTCAGTTATTTAATTTTTTTGAATAGAAGCGGAAGATCTGCCACATAATGTTGAAGGGAGAAAAGACATATACTTACCCATTCATCCTGAAGTGCTTTGAGAATGGCTGGAATACTAGTAGCAGAAGGTGGTTTTGGCCGAATTGGGTGGGCAACTGTAAATGATAGGTAAATGGAAGTGTTAGAAATAACTCCCCAAATCAGCCTTATTGTCTCCTAAGCCTGCCACAAACTGTTAAGAGCAGGGTGCCTTACAAGTTTTGAAAGCCATTTGGCACCACCTACTGCTGCAGTTAAAGAATTACACACTTGTCCTTACTCCTTTCATGTCAATCATGCAGGATGAAGAACAGAGGGGGCACAAGGGTAAAGTATAGGTGGGAGGGGGAACTGTAAGCTAAATGAAAGGAGACAGGTCCAGGGAGAAGAGAAAGAGGATGGAAAGGGGGGAAAAGTAGTTAAAGCTACTGAAGAGAGAGGAGCATCTGATGTGACTTTGAGTTATGCATACAACTCTTTGGTTTGAAACACTGGGTACTACAAATGCATCTATTAAGCAACCCTCCATTTGCCCAACCTATAGACCCATCTAGTCTTGAGAATTTAGGGCTGTCCCCAGAAAAACAAGAGAACCAGTGACTATGTTAATCCTGGTTCAATCATATGTTAGGCTACCTTTTAAGCTACCATAATTTACAATTAAAAAACAAATGTTAGCCATAATATACTAGATAAAGCATACTGAAGGCATTTCCTTAAAACAGGGCCATAATATTTCAAAAATAACAAATAAAAAGGCCACTGTTTATATCCAAATGTGATCAGATGAGTGACATACTAAATGGTTTTCTCTAATTATCCTCTCAAGTACTGTACACCATCTTTTCACCAGCCAGCAATCAAGATTCAAAAATGAACCCCAAATATTTAAGAGGAAAAAGACTAAGATTGAGAAGTCTACTCTCAATGTATCAAGTCCACTTGGTTCTAGCTGTTCTGGCCTTTTTCACCTTTGATATCTATGAGCTGTTCTTCAGACAGTGGCTGGTTATTCACTGGATCAGTTCCATTCTCCGCAATATACTTTTCAATCAGTCTTCGCTCATAGACATGGTTAGAGACTGGAGATACACAGGGATGCTCAGGCACCTCATTTGAAACTGCAAGAGAAAGAAAGCACAGCTAACAACTGACAAGACATATAACGGGCCACATATCTCCAGGAACTTGGAAATACAGTGAAAATACAGAAGTGGCCAAAACCCCCCAAAAAACCTATTATTGCAGGTAACAAGAATTCAAAATAAACACATAGATTTCTGATAACCTTTCTGTGCAGCCTATCATACTTCATTATCTATTGTTGTTCTTATGTTCCTTTACATTTCTATAAAAACAGGAGCAGGAACTCTTAACCATCAAACTAATCTTGCTACAAATTTATTGGCTTTGGCATTCTGGGAATGAAATCTAAATGTGGTCACCCCTTAATGCAAACCCTGAAAAAGTATTCAATAATGGTTTCTTTTTTACTTTTTCTTTTTTTCTTTTTTGTCCAATGTTCAGTGTCTTTGGCTTCCAGTATTATGTAAGCCACAATACTAATTTTCCCCTAACAGTAAAAAAAATGCCCCCTTAGCCAAGTGATGTCTAAAGAACTTTTATCTGGAGTATAAGAGCACATACCCTAAAGGTACCAGATCCTGTCTTAAGCTTGGAAGCTGAGCAGGGTCAGCTCTCATTAATACTTGGATGGGAGACTATTAGCAAATAATATGTGCTGTATGTTATATTTCAGAGGATGGAATGGGCAAAATCAACATCTGAGTATTCCTTGCCTAAGAAAACTCTTGAAATTTGTGGAGTCCCCGTAAGCCGACAGGTGACTTGAAGGCTCGCGCACACACACACACGTATATGAGTAATGAAAAACAAGAATAGGGCTGTTCTGCAACTTTCACTGCCACAGAACAACCGTTTTTAATGCTATCATGCTGTATCTGTACAATACAAGGTTGCAATTAGTTAACAGTAAACTGGGGATTGTCATAATCACCAAAGAGTATGAGTAAGAGGCACTGTGTGTGATTGAAGATGATTTAGAAAGCCTGCAGTCTCAAGAGGCACATGTCATGTTTGTAATCACACCCACAAACTATTCTTAAGGTTTCAAGACGCAGAATTTGAAGCACACTCACATAATGGAACATTTACCCAATTACAAATGCATTCAAGACAGCCTAGACTGTAATTGCAGGATTTTCTTTCAACTTGGCAAGCCTGCTTTCTAGATCACTCAGCTGTAACTGAAGATATAGATGCTAGCACAAGATCTGTAACACCCCACTATATTTGCTAATTTTGCAGAACATCACAGCTTTATTCCTTCTTTAGCAACAAGTAGAGATAATTATTAGGTTGTCAGAATGGTCTGTAAAGAATCTAATTAACTCAAAAACACATAAAGATGAACAGTTAAGAGATCTTAAACCATATGTTCTATCTAGGATTTTTTAAGGGACTACATACAAGCTAAGAAATTGTACTAAGGCTTCATGATCAGGTAAAGTTATACATTTAAACAGAATCTAGAATCAAAGGTGAGCTAAGAATAGCTGAAAAAACAAAAACTGTACTACCCAAGGGATTCCTGGTACATTCCTGGAGACATTTATCAATGATTATTACAAAGAGGTCTAATTAAAGGTATTCTCACTATTGCAATAGACTAATAGTAAAGTTTGCTGAACAGGTTGATTAAGAAGATAAATCAATAGCAGATGCATGCTGAAACATAAGAACACCTACAAATTAAGGTAAGATTAACATGTAACTGATATACCGTCAGCCCTGCACATTTGCAGGTTTCACTTTTGTGGATCTGATTATTCATGGATTATTTGCTGTCACCTCTGCTGCCTCCCTATGCCATTTTTAATAAGGACTGCAAGCCTCATGAGACTGAAACTGTTAACAAGGCTTGTAAGTCCCTATTAAAAATGGTGTGAAGCAGCAGTGGAGGGGGCACTAAGCCCCACCAGCCAGCCACTTCTGGCTTGTGAAAGAACCCTGATGCCTCAAAAGAATCCGTGGTGCGTTGAATATAATGATCATGCTTTTCTCTGTGTTAAATATGGTTTGGGAGGGCCTAGAGTTATTCATGGTTTTTCCACTTTCATGGGGGTCCTGTGCCCCTAACCCTAGCAAATGTGGAGGGATGACTGTAGATCAAATGTGTTCTAGTAGCTGTTGATAGATTTGAACCTACTTTGAGACAACGGAGGTTTACATAATCTGTTTCATACACTGAATGCAGGGGACATGGAAACTAGCTTTGCACACCCCATCACCATGTATCACTGCCACACATCCCCAAATATCCATTTGGGTGCACTGGAAGGCAAGGATCTCTCCTGATGTACTGTAGCTCTCTGGTGGACAACTGATGTTCTGCAAGGAAGGAGCTTTGGAGACAACAGTACATGGAACTAGCCTACACTCTTCAAGTGCTCATTCAACACTGTAACACAGCAATGCACTGATCTGTCAGTTTGGTGTAAGTCACTCGCTCTTCATCTGGAAAAAAAATCATGCCACTACAGCTGCTCAGGCATTGTTACCTTAAAAACCTTTGCACAGCCACAATGCAACTCCAATATAGAACTTAATAATGTGTTAATTGTTGTGTGCAAACAACAATTATGGTGACCTTGCCATTGGGTGTTCCTAGTAAGATTTGTTCAAAGGGGGGTTTGTCTTTACCTTCCTCTGAGGCTGACACAGTGTGACTTGCCCAAGATCATCAGTGGGTTTCCATGGCAGAGTGGGGATTCAAATCCTGGCATCCCAGTGTCCTAGTTCAACACCCAAACCACTACACTATACTGGCTTTCTTACACAACAGTGGCTCCTAATTTGCTAATACTTGCAGCCAAAGGACTAAGACTTATAAATGAATAAGGACCACTTAGCAGCAAAAGATTTTTTTAAGTAAAAGACATTCCATGTTCAAAAACAGGTTTCACAAAGACAGCAATCAGATCCTGTAACATCTCTAAGTCTATAGATCAGGGTTAAATATTGTTTTTTGTTGACGTGAAAGGCAAGAAAACCTCCCCCACTAACTACAAGTTGACAATAAACAAGCTATTTAAAAGCTTAGAGTCTTCCAGACAGTTAAGACCAGCACCAAAGATACAACATATAGGTTTGAGGTTAAGGTTCAATTGCTCAGTATCAACCAGTATCCAAGATTTGCATGCATGTATCATGTGCATGTACACACACAAGTGAATCCATGCATGAATTCAGAGCTTTACGCTGGTCTCTTCCACCAGAGAGCCTTCTCTTGTTTATAAGATTAGAGCAGAAGGGGAGTTTATAGGCTGCTTGGTTGCCTCCCTATGCCCCCAGTGCAAGAATTCTAGACTTAAAGCATCACCAAAACATAGCCATCCAGTCTCTTCTTGAAGTCTTCCAGCAAGGAACATCCCATCACTACACTGAATAATTTCAAAGTCTTGTGCCATCTTGCAGGCTAACAAGTTATTATTCAGTGTAAGCTGTCATAAACTATAATCTCCTTTACCAGATGGGGATTGTAGTGCACAACAATTTACACCAAATAAAATGTGTTAGTCACAACACTCCTTGAAGTTTTTTCTGCAACAGACTGCCACAGCTAAGAGCACCATCCCAGAAATCAAAGCAACTGTTCTCATTATCAGACTACTCTTACCAGTAAGAAGGTTCCTCAAGAGTTCATCTGAAACCTTCCCTCCTGTAACTTATGTGTACAAGATTCAGTCCTACCTTGGAGACAGCAGAAAACAGGAGTACATTGTCTCCTTTGTGACAGTTCCATAACTTCAACAGACTAGTAGATGAGCTTAGGCTTGCAATCTCTGTAATTAAAATTCACTCAAACTACAGGCCTGTATACACAGCGATCTACTCCTGGACCATTTCTGCACTACACTTTTATAGTACTATCATTCCACGTTCAACCTCCTGTGGAATTCTGGGTTTGTCGTTTATTCAGGCCAAAGAATCAGGCTGAGAACTCTAAATGCCCCTCCATAAGCTGCAAACCCCAGGATTCCATAGGAGGTTGAAAGTGGAATAACAGCACTATAACAGCGTAGGGTGGAAATGACCTAAGTCACTTCAGGCACAGCAGCACTTCAGAAAAACCATACACAGGGTTGTACAAGCACCCGATATTAGCAAGAAAACTCCCAAAGAGACCTCTTGAACAAATGAAGACTAGGAACTAAGAGCCCAATCAGGAACCCCCCCCCCCATTCTAATCTCATCCCTGTCACAAACGCGCCAGGCGACCTGAGGAAAGCTGCTCTCTCTACCTCAACCCCGTCTGCAATTACACTGGACTACCTTACAAGGTTATTAAATTAGATTAAAACAGAACGATGCACGTGAAGAACTACGAACTCAAAAGAGCCAAAAGCCCTACACGAACGTTAACCACTGCTGTTATAAAACAAAAAGAGCCCATCCCAGTCCTCCCTTCTCGCGCCAGCTTTCTGAGATATCCCTGCGACGGAGAGAAAGCATAAAGACTGTGACTGAAGGGCGATAAAACCGGGTCACTCACTGGAGCATATGAGGGACATGGCGAGCGCCTCCTCGATGCCAGCCTTACGGCTGCTTCCGGGCCACTAGACCGAAGTGGAAGGTTCTGTTTCCGGTCGCCCGGTCTGGCGCCTTTAAACTCTATCACACGCCAGGCGGCAGCGGGCGCGGGAGGATTCAGCACCGGCCGGAAACGGACCCCCCGCCCACGCGCGCGCCTTCCTTGTCGCGTGCCCTACAGAGTCGCCGCAAGGCCTAACGGTCCAGGGAAGAGCACTGACTTCCGGATCCGGAGGACTCTGGCTGAGCGCTCAACTACAACCCCCAGCATACCCTTGGAGCAGAGAGGCGTCTCGGTAGGGCTTTAAACGTTAGACCTGTACTGTACTTTCGGACTCCATTTAGGGGCCATTTCCGCACCAGACTGTTATAGTGGTATTGTTCCACTTTCAACATCCTGTGGAATCCTGCGGTTTGCAGTTTAGGGAGGGGCTTCAAAGGATTCCATAGGATGTTGAAAGTGGAATAATAGGACTATAACAGCCTGGTGCGGAAAAATCCTTAGAGCCTTCGTCCCACGTCCCCGCCCACCCGAAGTGACCCTGAGGAAGGAAATGGAGCAAAATGGACTTCTAGCGCAAACTATGCTTGGGCAACAGTGAGTCCGTCCAGAAAGGGCAGTCAGCAGCAAAGCGCAGGGCTTTCTGCTCTTCCTAACTCTTCATGCAAGACAACGGAGCAGGAAACTTCTGCATGCAACTGAATGCTGTAACTGGTTTTAAAGGGGACTGATTAAAGAGATTGTTGTAATCCGATTGGTTTTGGCTGTGGAAAGTTCATTGTTAACTGCCGTCGACTTCGGTTTATGGCGGCTCCATGAATGAGACACTTCTAAGTCTGACCCTATCGCTAATAGGCCAGGTGTTTGCGGCTGTGGTTTCCTTTAGTGAAGGAAAGGAAGGCATTGAAATAGTTCAAAAGTTTCTCCATATCTTGGCTCAGTCAAAAACCAGAATGGAGACTGCAGTCAAGAAATCAGAAGGCTAGGACTGGAGGCCTTCCTGCACTACACTGTTCCAGTGCTATTATGCCACGTTCAGCCTCCTGTGGAATTCTGGGGTTTGTAGGCGAAAAGAGCTCCCTGGCTGAGAACTCTAAAGGCCCCTCCCTGGACTGCAAAGCCCAGGATTCCACAGGATGTTGAAAATGGAATAGCAGCACCATCACAGGGTAGTACGGCAAGGCCCTAGGACTCTGGGAGACCAGGGTTCAAATCCCTATGGGAAACCCACTGCGCGACCCTGGGCAAGTCACACTTCCTCAGGCTCGGGAGAAGAGAAGGGACAACCGCCTCCGAGCAAATTCTGCCAAGAAAATGCAATGATACCTTCGCCTTAAATCACAAACGACTTGAAGGCACGCGACAAGGACGACAATCTCCTGTCCTATAGCCGGTAATGAAAGGTAAAGAGAGTTGTAGCCCAGCAACTAATTAACGCCCCCTTTTCACGCGGACTCAGACTTGCGTAAAACAGGCCGCTGCTACAATTTGTTTCTGGGCTGACCCGCTGCCGCCTAGACCCGTCCGTGTTAAAGCCCCGTTTTCCTCCACTGCTTTCGAAGCGAAACTCTCATTTTCTCCCCACGTGGAAGAAAGCAATCCAGACACTACTTTATATAAGGACAAGAGCTTGGGTTAAGCACATACAGATCTGAAGGTGGCGTCCGTTTTCTCAAAATGAATCTCAGCCCACAACACTGCGAGGGAAGGGACTGCCTGTATTTTAAGGGCAGATACGGGGGGAAAAAACCTTTTCTGGCTCTATGACAATAAATTCACAGTAGATACAGTTTATACTAAGTTTTTAACTTTTCTTCGAAATGCTTTCTTTTCAATCAAAAAAGGGGGAAGCACTAGCTTCTAGAAGATAAAACTCGATGTCCTTTCCGAGGGACTTCGGACTTCATTTCCCAGAACGCATCTGGGCCTGGAGCCGGATTCCTTCCAGTCACAGCGCGAAGGTATGCGCCCGCCCCGCCTCTCCCCCCGTCGCCGGCCAATCGCAGCTTGGCCCCAGCCCTGCGTCGAGCCTCCCTTTGGCGCCTCTTAATCCCCTCCGGCGTGGAGTCCGCGCTTGGCTCTTGGAGCCTCCTTAATGCGGAGTCTTTGGAGCGAGGAAGGAGCCGCAAGCGCCCTTTGGCAATTTGGCGGCGTGGAGCCTCGCTTAGAGTTCGCCTTCTGAGACAGGTTACTGGGGGAGAGGGACTTCCGTGCAATGCTTGGGCCTGGGGAGTGGCTTTAAAAAGTGGGAGAGAGAGAGAGCAGAACAGTTTGTATCCTTTTCCTCTGTGGGAAAAAATGAGTGGTGGACGCGGTGTTCTTGTGCGGAGGAAAAGAGTTACTTTTTTTGAACGACAGGCTCCAGAATTTCCATCCAGCATGCGTATGCTGGATGGTGAATTCTGCCGTTGTAGTCAAAGAAGTAACTTTTCCGAGCTCAAGTGGCCCCCTACCCTGACGAAAGAGGCTCTTGATTCTCTACTCCTTTTGTAGCCTACTGCTGCTTTATTTTTATTTATTTTTTTAAAGTATGACATTACAACAGATGTGGGAAACATGTAGCCTTCCAAATGTTGCTGGCACACTGACCCCATAGTCTCACGATTAGCTGGAGCTTGATGGGAGTTGCAGTAATGTGTAGAGGGCCACAAGTTCCTTCTCCTCTGCACCTGGAAGAACTATTTTAGTAGTGCAGCTGTGGTGGTATGCTAGGGTTTTAAAGATAATGCTGCATTGTTTCCTCCCTGCTTAAATATATACACGGGTGCATGCTTTTCTTTCTCTTCTACATAACTCACCACTGTTGTTTAGCACAGGTTGTTGTGTCCCATCTCTATATGTTTTACAGCCTACTCTCTGGACTTCATGTTTTTTAATACTGGCATTTGTTGATGTGATTAATTTCTGCTTTTTTATTGTATGAAATGTTATTGAATGGAATCTTACCATGTAAGTTACCTTGGGAGAATGTCTTTGGTCCTCCAGATTTTTTGAACTTCAGCTCCCAGAATTTTCACGCATTGACCATACTGGATAGATGAAGTCCAAAACATCTGGAGGACCAAAAGTTGAGAGCCAGTGCTTTAGAGGTAATCTGGTGTAATGATTAGAGTATTGAAATGGAACTGAGGAGATCCCTTGTGAAATTCACTAAGTGAATCAGTGTCTCTTAGGCTGAGTTACCTCACAAGCTGCTGTGAAGTGGGAAGGAAGAAAGCCCTCTTATGATACCTTAGTCTAACTGGGGAAAAGCCAAGATGTAAATATAGCAATAGTAAAAGTGTCCTAGATATGTTTTAAATAAAATCCCCTTGCAGATGAAATCCAGAATAGATCATGGCTTTAGAAAATCCATCAGATTGGCTCATCAGTCTCCATTTCTCAGTATTTGTGCTGCATTTCATGTTTCAACATAATTTCTGTAAAATAATTGATGATCTGGTGATTATGGCACATACTACAGATGTTTTTGTGTTGTTAGAATGTCATCAACCTGTGAGTTGGTGAGACTGGCTTTAATATCAGATATACTTACCTTTTAGGATTTTTTACTGCTTTGAATTATGTTTGCAGATAAGCTGGGTGTGAAGAGTGCATCTGAAGAGATGATTGGATACAACCACAAGACCCTGCTGAGACCAGCCTTGGCTGTTGTAGTGATGCTTTTCCTCACATATATGGGTATCACCAGTGCCCACCAGAGTGAGTCTTGGCGAGAGAAGCGTGTGGAACCTGACTTTCTATCCCAAATGTCTCGTACAATTAGGAAGACTGTGGAGGATTTGATTGGAAGAGACAACTTCCGGATGCTTAATGAGGTAAGATCCATATTAACCTGCTCTCATGTATCTGACCAATAGCACGTGCATGAGTGGACCTACTCATTTAGGAAGAAAAGGTAGGTGATGCATCAAACCTGGATTGGAATCTTCAGAATATTGGTGAAAATGGTTTGTTTGGATGTTCTATGCAAAACAAAGCAAACTGAAAATGAAGCTAGCATGTCAGGGAAATAGTTTGCCCTTCATCATTGCTTGCTTGTTTTCTGTGAGAGGATATCATAATATGTGGGAGTACTTACTTCGACATACATAAGCTTAATTATCAGAAGCAATCATAAATTAAGCTTAGTTGATTAACCTTCTGATCTAATTGACTGACTCTGGTATGGTTAGCCTGCATGCCAGTGTGGATGACTAGAGGAGGGAGGAATAAAGATGCATTATACTATCCATACACCTGTCTAGAATAAAAGATGCATAAAACCTATCATATCAGCAGGTTTTTTGAAACCAGTCTTATGAAGTAAAATTTCACAAATCTAGTTGTCTCAAATGCCATGTTTTTAAATGGTATTCAGTGACCACTGATGAACCAATAATATGACAAAGCTAAGGTTCTGCTACAGAAGTCTACTTCATTTGAAAAAAGCTGTAGAAAATACACTGACTGATCCTTTTGACAACTGTATAATTATGTTCCAAGTTTCACAGTACTAGTCAGAAATCCTTCAGCTGAGCTATGTGTTCCTATCTCCTCTGTTTACAAATGGAAACAAAAATGTTAACTGCTTATGTTTTCTGTTCACTCTACAGGACCATACTGTAGCCACCTGTTAGATCTGTATGTTGTCGTCTTAGTTTGTTAATTAATTTCTACATTGTCAGCAGCTGTGAGATCTAGACTCCCTTAATTGGTTGCTACTGAAGAAAATGTTGATTGTGTGGAAAGCCCCTGTGAATTCTGAGACCTGGTAAAGGGGCAGACTAATGGAGAATTTCCATGTCTATCTATCTCCTTGCAGAATCTCTCCTCCCTCCTCTGGCTAGTGTCCTCTGGGATATCTTCAGCTTTGTTTGTTATGGCTCGAATTGCAGGGCAGTTCCTAACTTCCTTTGGAATGGCAGGTAGGTGACCAAGATGTGGGCATGGCAGACAGGGAGACAGTAGAATTGGGCACATTCAACACATTCTGCTCACTTGTTTGCTGCAGTGCAAACATAACATAGGTCACAAACTTATGCATACTGTTGAATTCAGTGGAGATCATCTGGGAAGTAACCAAGACTCATATCTTCTCTGGGTTTAAAACAGAGTCTGAATAAACCTATGAGGATTAAAAGAAGAGCGGTGACGAACTAGACAAAAAAATCTGTCTAATCTGTTTCACATAGTTGCCAACCAGATGTCCATTGGATGCCCATAAACAAGACATGAGTGCAGTATTGTTACCCTGTGAACTGGGGTCCTGGGAGGTGCGCCCAAATAACCAAAACACAATAACACAAAGATGGGGAAAATTAGTTTGGAGCACCTCGCTTTAAGCTAACGAGAGGCAGGGTAACTTAGCAGGGATCTTGCAACCCTATGTCTACAGTGTCAAGTCAGAAGAGCAGCCAGACAGATTTTAAAATAGCAAAATGGTGTTTTATTAACAGACAACACAATCATACAGCTAACTAAGAAATAAGGAGTTTCGGGGGAAATGGGTGATACGAGCTATATCTCGTAGTCCTGGAGAGAAGAGGAGGTTGCAGGGGAGGAAACTCAGCGTGGCTTGCTGAGGGGACGACTCGCTGGATACAGCAGCAGCAGGGCTGGATAGAACTCAGGAGCGATCCGAGGAAGCTCTCGGAGCTTGGGGTTTATATAGGGAAAGTATGACCATGGGCTAGTCTGTACTTGGGAGAGAACAATGAGGTTTGGGCAAGAGACAATGTCTCCGAAAGGTCAGAATTTAACATTGAGTTAAGTCCGAATTGACAATGGAATGGCCAGTATGCAGATGCAGCTCTCCTGGGCGGTTGAACTACCAGCTCGCCAGGGTGCCTGCTCAGGGCAGGGGGCTCTTTGTGTTAGCATGCATCCTTAATGAAGTGTTTGTCTAGGGAGGTCTCCTAAAGCAAGATCTGGCTGTGTCTGATATCTATTGTCTACCTAAGCCAGGCCAGTTCACGGTGATAACAGTATCATCTTTGCACTCTGTGTTGTCCAGTAAGTGGTATGAAGAATCACACTACCTCCAACACCAAACATAGTATTCAGCCATTATAACTAGAAACCATTGATGCCTTATCTTCTGTGAAATTAACCCTGTTTTAAAGCTGGCTGGATTAATGGTCATTACTCTTTTTTTACTCTGTGGCAGAGAGCTCCATGATTTAACCATGTGCAGTGTGAAGCAGGACTTTATTTTATTTTGCTGTCCACTTTCTCCACACTATGCAAAACTGTATGGATCCCAGTTAATGTTCTTCAGAAATTGGTGTCTCTTTAATCTGTGTTCAATTACACATGCTATCACCAGCGACACATTCATTGGGGTAAACCTGAAAACGCTTTGCCTTATATACACAAGGGTTGTGGGATTAGGGAAAGCAGAAGGGAGATACAAGGGTGGAGAGGGAGCCAGGGGTGGTAAATATATAGAAAAGGGTGCTTCTTCTCTAGAGAGAGACAAAAACAGACTTGATCTCTCATAGCCCTGGCTAGCCCAGATCTCCACATCTTGACAGTGTTCTCCATCTAATCCAATGTTAGTACATGTCCATCATGATTATTACCCATCGATTCCTTGTTACAGTGCTCTTGGCCTAGAAGAACATCATGACTGCTAGTGATTTTTGCTCAAGAGGATTTTGAGTTTCTGATCACCAAGTAACTGTCATCTACCTCACAGGAACTTCCTTTCACACCTAAAGGGATTTTCCAAATACTGTTCGTTATAGTGGTAAATAATGCTGCTAAGTCCTACTGAGCACAAGCAAGCTGTAAAGCAGGGGTGGGGAATGTGTAAACCAGATGCAGCCCCCCGGGGCTGTTTTTGTGATCCTCAAGCCCTCTTCCCATTTTTTACTCAAATGGCTGTGTTCTCTTAGAGGTATGGGACACTTTTGCCATGTACTTGTCTCTGGGCTGACTTGGGTGGTCTCTTTTCAAAACCGAAAGTAATTTCCAGTAACTTCTAGTGCACTTTCTGACTTATGTAAGAAAGCAGAGAAAGAAAGAGATAAAGGAAAGCCTCTCCTGAACCTGAAATGGTATGAGGGGGAGAGGAAAATGTAACCCTCATTTAGAGGGCATGTTTTGGGAGGAAAAGATTTGTTTAATTCCCCCCCCCCAAAAAAAATATTAAGGCTAAGGAATGCAGGAGGATGGCCTTCTAAGATTTGGTGAGGCCTAGACCTCAGGTAGGTATCTGCTTTCGCCCTGAAGGATGAGTCAGGCTGCTGTACCTTGGATTCTGGCTGTGTGTAATGATTTTCAGGGGAAGTAAGTTAAAGATTTTAAATTATCCTGTTTTTTTAAAAAAAATTAAATGTATGAATAATGTGGAGTGGGACGTGAAAACCAGACTGCAAAGCGACGGCTGTGCAAGTCGTTTAGACAGTTCAAGAGCAATTAATGGGCATTGGTGGGCTTCAGAAAGAATGGTGAAAGGAGGAGGAGGGAGACATTCTTTCTTCCCCACAGCAGCCTCTCATTTACCCCCAATCAGTGGAGGGATGAGGCTGGAGCTGGAAAATTCTCTGAAGCTGGTTTTCTGTGGGCACTGAGTACTGCTGTAGGAAGGGAAGAAGGTTCCATTTTAAATAAAACATTGAATTTAAACCATTTTGGACCACATAGACTATCTCAGTATTGATTATCTTTTCAATGTAGTATTTTTGTGAGAATTTATGTGACAGGAAATCTAATATGTTGGTAGTTTCTTCTTTCAGCAGAAAAATGTCTCTTGTCCTCTACTTTATGTTTCAGTACTAAATACTGTTCTCTGGAGGGGATTTCCCCTAATTTCTTGGGGTTGATTTCAGTCTTAGGACTGCTTCCCTAATTATATTTGTGTTTCTTTAGCAATATAAACAAAATCTGTGTGTATTTTAGCGTATGCCTGAATAGTGATTATCCAGTGAGTGTTTCTGGTGTGTGGTCTTAGTACTATAGTTGGGTTTTCTGCTGTAGAAAGTATGAAAACACTTGGGGCCCGTTCATACTACACAATTATAGCAATATATTCCAGTTTAAGTGTCATGGCAACTTCCCATGGAATCTGGGGATTAGTGGTTTCCAGACTTACCAAACTGTACATGCTGGCCTTTCATAGGATGTTGCCATGACAGATAAAATGGAGTATACACTATATTTGTGTCATATCAATGGCCCATGTGTACATATTGTGCCATGCACCAAGAAGAGCAAAATTTGTATAAGGAAAAGTAGTTTTATGACCAGCTGGGAAAAGTAGCTCTCAGAATCCTCCACCACAATCCCCAGTTTCTGGGAGCCGTAGTTCAGTAAAGTAACTTTGCCCACCTTTGTTAGACGGTCTGAAGTGACCATACCATCTTACTAGATTAATAGTGCTGTGGTGGAAGGTGGAGTCTCTTATAGAGGAGATGTTTTCCTCTGAGTGCTGGTGATGCTTCAGCCATTTCTGCACTATACTATTATAGTGCTGTTATTCCACTTTCAACATCCTGTGGAATCATGGAGTTTGCAGTTTAGGGAAGGGCATTTAGAATTCTCAACCAGAGAGCTCTTGGGCCTCAAACCCCAGAATTCCGCAGGATGTTAAAAGTGGGATAATAGCACTATAATGGTGTAGTGTTGAAATGGCCTTTGTCACACAACCTGCCATTGTCATTAAATGGCATAACACTCCCTAAATTGAGTCCACACAAACCCTTGCTTTTTCCTTTGTCTTCCAGGTGACCATTTGACTCAGTTCCTGAAACTGAGCCCTGACAAGGTCCAGACGCTGCTACTCTGGGGTTTGGCTGCTCTGATTGGTTACTGGGTGCTGTCGCTGGTGCTGGGCCTGTTGCTTGCCGTCTTGAGCCGCATCGTGTGGGGCCTCAAGGTGGTACTCTTTGGGGCCTGCTTTATGTTCATTGTCTCTTCAGTGCCTGATCGCTCTGTGCAGACACTGCTTCTGTTGGCCCTGCTCACACTCTATGTCCTCCTGGGTTGGCTGAGCGGGTCCCACAACTCTGGGGCACAGCTGGAAGCCAAAGTACGGAGCTTGGAGCGCCAGGTGGAGGAGCTGCAGCACAGGCAGAGGCGATCTCCCAAGCACCTGGATGACGAATGAGCTCGGAGGAGTCTGTGATGTCATGTATCTTTCCTAAAAGCAACCACTCCCTTCCTTTCTTCTTGTATTATATGTCTTCTTTCTAGACAGTAGATGCTCTCAGGTAGTTCTTCATCCACAACTATGCTGGAACAAGTAAGTCCTAAAGCAAACTTCTGTAGACGATAATGAAAGCGTCTGAGGTAGTTTCCAATGATGCCCTAGTACCCTGTTCAAAGGCTTTTCTCAATCTTCGTCTCTTTTCTGTTGAGTTTTTAGTCTCCCTTCTTGCAGAGCAGGAGTGAGCAATTTCAGCAGGTCTGGTGTCTTGTTTCCACTCCTGTTGATTGTGTTCCCATCTTTGTACTAGTCTAGAATCTAGACATGCCAACTTCCTGCTCATTTCCCAGTGGGCTCATGAGAGACTACTGTGTTTCTTTAAGGATGATGGAACCAGTGACAGAATTGTAGGTGCTGATCTTGTTTTTAAAAATTGAGCACCTTTTCCTGTAGTGTTGCATGTCAGAGGACAGAAGATATGGATAGTAAAGCCAAGTGTCTCCCTGAAACTAAAGAAGTTGGCTGTGTTTGTGGCAGCACAGCAAATCAGGATGGCATGTGTCCTGCCTTCCTACAAGCCAAAGATACCGGTTAAAATAAAAGCCTCATTGTTTTTCCTTAATGCACACTATTTCTTCCCAGGGGAAGGGAATCTAAATAGTACCATGACAGGTAGTATTCACGTGCCTGTCCTAATTTAAAATTAAAAAAAAGCCATAGTTAGGTGACAAAGTGAATGTACCACAGCTCTTCCCTCCAGACAGAATTTGTGCCGTTAGCAAATAGAATGAAACCTCCAGACTCAATTGCCTTTTCTGCATGTTTGGGGAAGGAGGCATAACATTCTCAGTGGTGTGAACTTTATTCTGTTGCCAAATATATATATAAATATTTAAGCTGTCAGTTTTAAACAAATGGAATATTTTGTTACATCCTTCCAAATAAAAGCTATTTAGTCATTTCTTAGCTTTGGTTATTTTATTCATTTCATCCTTTTCTGAAGAGGGTGCATGCACACTCAGCACATCTGATGCAAGGGGTTTGTACGCTTAGCTCAGTATGTAGCAGCCATCTGCAAGGCAGGAACGAGAAAGCATTGGTCCCATATACTTGTTGCACTGCTGCTCTCATCATACCTTACCTTGATGGCAATTGACATTAAACATCTGCAGGTTTCCCAACCTTTTTAAAGGGCAGGAATAGAAGTTGTCTGATTTGATCTGGCACTTTGGCAATGATTTAAATTGGCTGTAAATGTGGTGTATTTCCACATACATGTGCTGGAAGTCTTACAATCTTACAGTCTGCTTCTGTGCATGTTGTCCGAATTCAGGAGGCCTTTTCTAAGTAAATATGCATAAGATCCTTAAGTCTCACACAGGCTTGTGTAAGTTTTTACTGAGAGTCATAGCACAGCATAACATAAGCTGAAAGTGTAAGGGCTGCCAATGGAGAAGGAATCTTGGAGCCATTTTACCAGGTCTCCAAGTCTGTGTTTACCATGACCCTGCCATCCAGCTGCAACAGCCTTAGATGTAAACTAATAAAATGACTACATTTGTTGTCTTGAGACTTAGATATGGAGGATAAGAGCATGATTGCTTCGCCACATGTTCATTTAGCCAGTGTACCTTCTGCTTTCCAGGATTTGGGGTATCATGTTCATTGACTGTGAACAAGAGGGAAGCACGTTGCCTTTTCTGCCCAGTGAATGAGATCCACTGGAAGGAAGCTGGTGCCTCAGATATACTTAACTAGCTATAGAAGACCAGTACAAGCAAAAGTAAAATTAGCATGTTTATAAACATTAAACAAAATGAAGAAGCTGCCTCAGGCAGCAGATGCTGGACATGGGGAAGTAGTAGCAGCTTCCAGACTTTTACCTGAGCCTACCAGTCATTCCTTTCTGTTGGGAGGATAAAGGTCCTTATGACACAGCCTGATTGGTGCCCTCCAGCTGTCCTGTAGGTTGGGTACAGTGGAGAAAGGTGTCCTCGTGCTGCTGTTGAAACAAGATTCAGCTGCCAGTCCAGTTGCTTATATATCTAGCATAGGTGCAGTCTTGCTTCAAGCAGGAAAAGAATCTGGGACCAGCCCTAAATACTAACATTTGCCCTGACAGAGAAATAGCAGCATACTGCCTTTCCTTTCAGGATGGGAACAAAAGAGGTGTGTATGAGGTTTTATTTTTAAGGTCCTGATTCTTCTTTAAACCAGTGGGACAGGTTAACTTGCAACTGTCTTGTCTTGTTGGTTTCTGAAGGATTTCTGCACAATTTCCACGGACTAGGGCTGTTATGTTCACTCATTCATAAAACAGCTGTGGATTATAGACAACCACATTGGCATTTAATTGTCTTTTTGCCTCTGTCAGGATATAAGTGGAATGTTTGGAGCACCTACCAGCTGTGGTTCAGTTGCTGGGCAGCGAAATGGAGGTGTTGCTGCCCAAGGGCTGACTACTACCCACTCAGAGGAGAAAAGATCTCCCAGCATTTTGTTAAAAAACTCAAAACACTTGGAGTGTATAGAAGTTGAGAAAAACTTGTGGTCAGATTAGCAGGTTTATGCTGTAATGTCAGACGAGTTTCCTTGAAGGGAAGCCTGTGTAAAATAAAGGTACTAGAGTAAACATGGAATTGAATTGGGCCTGTAGGTTGTTAGTTAACCCTCAGATTCAAAAATGTGACATTGCTTTATAATTTTGTTGAGAAGAGTCCAGATTGTGATTTCAGTTTTGGAATCCTTTACCACCAGTATAGATTATGGAATGTGGACTGAAGTTTCCTTACTTAAAGACAAATCGCTGCCAAAATGAATAAGACTTGCATATTTCTAAGTAACTTAAAAGGAGGGTGTTTGCTTGTTAACAGGCCTGCCCCACCACACACATAAACTGCTTTTTATGCCTGTTTATCTCATGTTTTGGTCTGTAGCTCCCACTAGCCATGCCAGCTGAGAGTCTTCAAGCTGTGGTCCTTAACAGTTTGTTTTTCTTTGCTTAACTGTAGTGCCACAATAAAAAAAATATTTTGTACCTTCACAGCATTGAAGGTGTACATTAGGTAGTAACAGTGTCAATTAAATCCGTTTCAGTTCCAGGTTGTAACACAACAAAATGGTAAACTATCCGTGTGAGGAGGGGAATGCTTCTGCAATGCACTGTATATTACATTGTCTTTTTAACTGAATGCTGAGTTTCTTGCCACTCTGTTTGAAATAGCTGCTTGTGGAAAACAAACAGCTCCAATTGCAGGGTTTCTGTGATCCAAGACAGGAAGCAGTGTGGCTTTTTGGATTAAAGAAAAAGGTTTCACTAGAAAGGTGTGTAATTGGCAGCTCCTGCTATTCTCAAGAGGAAAAAATATTCAGGGAAGTAAATTCCTGTTTCACATCCCTAGGAAGCCCCAGTGAATTTGATAACAGTGCCAGTCAGTCGAAGCACTTGGTTTAGAAATGGAGCTCTTTCCTTTTATATTTCACATTGCTAATGAGGGATTAATTCTAGCAATTCACAATTCTTCTTGGGTAAGCTAAAGATGCTAAGGCTTGTAAATATTTTCATTTCTCTTGCTAGCGCCCCCCTTCACTGTTATGTAAGAACTTCTTATCCCTGCCTGTTGGCATTTCATAGATATCATTTTGGCTTAGTGCCAGTTCTACATGGCTGATTTTAGCTTTTGCAATGCAAACAGAAAGTGCACTGTGGCAGCTCAGGTGCCATCGCTGTGTTTGCTAAATGCAGTTCAGCAATCTGCCTTTCTCCCCATCGTCATAAGCACAGTTCCTATTAACATCTACCTACAACTACAAATCCAATCTTGCTTACATGGCTGCACTAGCAAATAGTTCTGGGCTTGTTGGGCCCTTTTAAGCTTAATCTGTTCCACAAGAAGCCGAAGTGGAAATAAATTCAGTGTGAATAGGAAGCAGAAATTGCTTCACTATTTACTTCTCAGACCCACTAGCTCAGCTTTTGGTGGAAGTCCACTTCTACACACATTTATCTGTATGTCTCTCTGGAAAGGAAGCAAAAGGGGATTTTCACCCTCCACCACCTGTAAATCTTTCCTTCCCCCTGTTCTGCTTGCTAATTCTTCTGCAAGGGTGTTGAATCTTTGACCTTCCAGTTAATTTGGACTATAGCTCCCATAATCCTTTATCATTGGTTGGCAGGGGCCTCTGGGACTTGAAGCCCAAAGCATTTGTTGGGGTCCAATGTTCTTCACTCCAGTCTAAATGAAACTAAACCTGTCTCCTAGAGAGTTAGCCAATTGCTGGCTATCTTGTGTAGAGGCATCATTTCAGAACTCACTGGCGGCGGGGGAGTGAGGATGCTCACTGCAAAGTTCACAAGGTGCACTGTAATTTAAAATTACAAGACAGTACTGTGTTATTCCAAGATTTGCCATGGATACTTTTTTAAAATAATCCTTAACATTAGAATTGTACGTTCAAGTGTTCACAGCACTTCACAGCTGTAATGATTATAATGTTGTAATCCTTATGTCAGCCCTGTAATGGAAGCCAACATTATCCTTAATTGTGCCGACAGCTGGAATGAGACTAAGCGCCCTATCACGCTCAGTGGTCACAGCACTACTTTAACAGCCGTGGCAACATGCTGTGGAATTCTGGGGCCTGTAGTTTAGTGAGGCCCAAGATGTCTCTAGCTGAGAATTTTAAATGCTTCTCCCTAAATCCTAGAATTTCATATGATGTTGCCATGACAGTTAAAGTGGAATGTAGTGCTATAACCCTTTAGTGTGATAGAGAGCAGTGGTTTACCTGAGGCTGTTGTGGCCTGGAAAGAGACGAAGACCAGGTTTCCAGGGAAAAATCAAAAAAGCCATTTTATTGTTTAACAATATCTTGCGCAAGGGCAACAGTTATCCCAGAACTGTTGTGTCAATTAATTGAGGTAGCATCACTATATACCTTTTGCCTTCTATGTCAGCAATCAATCATTTATTTAGCCCGCCCATCACTGAAGAAAAAGATCTTTAGTTAACTTTTCCATTACATCATTGACTGGCACAGAGGAGAACAAAAGAGTTAGTTAGAAAATGATACAAAATGATGCATGTAGTCAGAATGAGGGAGTATGCCTACTCCCATTTAGTTCCCAGACCTTTGAGTGTTGCAAGGCCATTCCTAAAATTTGAGATAAGACAAAGACATCTGCAATTTACTCAGAGGCACAATTCAATTCGCTTATTTTTCCTATTCAAGTGGCATTGGATTTAACCCCTTCATTCCCCCCTTCATGCTAAATTCATAACTTTGCAATTTCAAGCATGTACTATTTCCTACTTCCTTATAGCACAAGTAATATATAACAGCAAACTACATAGCAGCATTAGGATTCACTAACGCACATTACACGCTGTTCCCAATAACGGAGGGAGTCTGATTTGTGCGTAGAGAGGTTAGCTTCCTGGTGTAACCCCAGCAGAAATCTAGCCCCAATCTTCTTATTCCTCAGCAGTTGCTGGATCTGATGTACAATTCTTGGCAGCCTCCAGAGTGCCAAATTGTATCATCTAGCCCAGAATTCTTCTGACCTCCCTTTTCTGCAACCACCAGTTAGGCATACACAACAACTTCCTTCTTCCATTGACTTGAGCATTACAGATTAAAAAACAACACTTTTAACATGCAGAGTAAAGACTGGCAGATTTAGGAAAGCCATTATGTTAGTGCAAAATACTCCTGCATACAGTGCTTTTACCCATACTTACTTAGGGAACCCAATAATCATGTCCACATGCCTGCAGACCACTAGAATGATCTTCTAATATTGTATACTTCAAAATGCATTTTCCCTTCTTTTGCATTCAACTCATTTACATAATGACAACAGGTTGTATTTTACCAAAATACTGAGTACCCCTTCACAACTGAAGAGATAGTTTCATGCTGGGCTGACAGCCAACAACGCACCTGCCTTACATGAAAACCAATTCCCTCCATGGGGATCTTGGGTTGTCATGTACCTGTTGCTTTTATTGTGAATCCTTTTCATTTTTGGCCAGCCACACTATATCAATTTGTGCACTGAGTGAAAAAGTGATAATCCCAGGAGATGAACCATATACCTATTTCCATTAAAAACTGGTTGCTTTCCAGAATTGATTATGGAGGACCAACCTCCCTTTTCTCACACAACCTAGTAAAACCTATGCTGTAACTGGAAAGAAGTTAACATTGAGACATTTCCCTGGGCATGCCTGTTTGCCATATACACATCCCTTTCCAATCCCTAGTGATAAAATAGGCAGACCAGACTTCCTGCCCTTCCTACACCTACCTCAACCCATGATATTCTTCCATATTCAAAATCTGATCATGCATAGAATGATGCATGAGTCCCGAGCCTTTACCACAGTGGGGGTTGTCACTACTCCTGATAGGTCTCCTCCACCCATGTCCAGGTTGCCCCCAATCCTTCACCCATGTCTCCTGGTTTAGAGGGTGTGCCTGTGCTTGTAGGGAAAAAGCCCCTATTTTAACATTTTCTCCCTTGTCGTACTCAGAGCTTTCCCTAACACACTAACTCTTTCCTGTAGAGTTATTTTCCCCTTTAATCCATCCAAAAGGGCTTTTGCTGAAAGGTGACAACTTTATGACTCTGTGAAGTATATATTGCATCTTTTTCCCCATCATAATGGGGCTCTGGGAAAAAACAAAAACACTCCTGGTTCCTCTTGTTGTGGGCTGCACATGGAATGAGAATGAAAGGTTTCTATAAAATGGGCTCAGAAGATGAATGTGGTATCATGCCACTTGTCCTGTGCTGGCATCCAGTCCAAAAACATAGCCGGGGCTGTTATCTGGACCATACACGTTGAACTACTGTGTCTCCAGGATTTTGTTTCATCTTCTCCAGTTTCCTTAAATTCTCAGGTCTGCAGGTACAATGTGACTCCTCCGGGTGATTCCTAGAACAGTGTTTAATCTTTGATGATCTTGTGGACAAATGCAGGTTTTTTGAGCCTGTATGATGTGTGGGCTTTTTCAGGGCTGTTGTCGGTCTGTTACTGTCTCACAGCTTGCATCTCTTTTCCTCCTCTGCCTGCTTCAGCCAGAGTCCCTCAACTGCAACTCCACTTCCAAACTGGAGAGGCGCTCTATTGCCTCTCAGAAATGCTCCCTTATTTTCTCCCTCCCAACTCAGAGGTGCGCCGTCACCTCTTCTCCCAGCTTGCTCGTAGGGGTGCTCCATCACCTCCTCCATCCCGCTGGGACTGCGCCAGGGAGCCTTTCCAGTTTCCATCTTATCGGGAACTGGTGAGGGGACGCTACTTTGCAGTTCTGACTCGGCCCTTTCCCGTATTCTCCATGCTTCTGCTGCCAACGTTTCTCACCAGAATGGCACAACTGGGAGTCCTTACCCTTTGCAGTTTATGGGGTGAGGAACAAAACTTTTCCTCTTAACTGCTGACCACTGACATTATTCATGGAGTTCTGCTGCGTCTTCCACAAAAGGATTCTCACCATACATCACCTCTCATTTTGGTCCCTGCTGTCTTCTTCCACATATCCACCCATTCCACATCCTTCTCTGACTGTCTTCACCATCTGTCCAGATTTTTCTCACCTATGCCTCTTCTGCCCACACTGGGCACATTGGCACACTCCCAGAGACCCTCTTCCTCTTCTGGGTTTTCCTACCACCTTCTCATCTTCCAACCTCTACTCATTTTGGATTTTTACAAAAACTTACAGCTCCCAGTATTCGCAGGTGGCTTCCCATCCAAGTACTAACCAGGTCTGACCCTGCTTAGCTTCCGAATCAGACGAGATCGGGCATGTTCAGGGTGGTATGGCCGTAGGCCGTGAGCCACCCCCCTTTGCCCTCTTTAGCCCCTTGCAGCTCCTGGACTCTTGGCTGCCCTGCTAGCTTTTTCTGTCAGCCGCTTGGCTCTGCTGCATTTTATTTCCTTTTTTTCCCCCTCTGGTTCTAAAATTCCAAACATCAGACGAACTAAGGAAGGGAGGGGTAAACCCCCCCCTTTTTCAGAACTGACTCCTCTGTTCCTGCTACTTATTGTCGGCTGCATCCTCTCAGCCTCTCTGCCCACATCCCTCGGGCAGCCTCCGCTGCATCCGCCGTTTCCATTCCCCCCGCCATCTGCCCTGCCTCCTTGGCCGGCACCTCAGCTGGGGGGGGCTGCTGTAGCCATCGCTTCTCCTCCAGGAAGCCTCTTGATGCTGGCAGCGGCTCTCACTCCTTATTGCTGGTTTTTGCCCCCCCCATCTGTCTCCTGAGGGGAAGGACAGGCAAACAGGCATGCAGACACCTGGTAAAGGATCCGGTGGGGGTGGAGCGTGGTTGTCTCCTAAACAGCTGCAGCTGTAGCTTCAAGGCCTCTGTGGGGGCTCTACTTCTCTGTTCTTTGCATTGGAATTCCCAAGGGTTCTTGGGGAAAATTTATTCAGGTACTACAATTCTCATGTGTTCAAGATTCCTATGTCAACTGCTTCTCCAAAAACTCATTGTCAGATAGATTTTTACAGCTTTAAGTCCATCATTCCTGAACTTTCCCAACTTCCTCCTTTCTATTTATTGACTTAGAAAGGACTGGCCTTTTCCTGCTTGCAAATTGCACACTGATTTCTTCCCAATCTAGGCCTCTGTCTTCTTTCTCTCCACTTGCCTCTTCCTCCTGCCTGCTTGGAGTCTCAACAGCTCTCTTCATCCCTTCTATCATTGTTTCCACCAACTTGATAATCAGTGAGCACATTCATCTGGTCAAGATTATTTGGATCCCACCCTGGATCAGCTAGGGGAATTCTGCCTCTTCTCTGGTGCCCTCCCGGCTGGCTCGCCATTCCTCATGTTGGATTTATTCTCCTCCACTCCTCAGTAGTGAACAAGGTCAAAAGCAACTATTGACAATCCTACCAGTTAGAGACATGTGAGGCCATGATTCTGGAGCAAAGTTCTATTATTTAGTAGGTCTGACATGGTGAAGGGTGTATATTGATAACTCTGAACTCACTGGTAGCCCCCTGACTGCTGAGCTGAGTGGGGCCACTACCTCTTCTTCACCACTGTCACCCTCTTCTTCCTCTCCACTCCCTTCACTCTGGGTCTGGAGAGGGGGTCTGTCCTGTGGTCTCTTTGGCCTTTTTGCTTTCACCTTAGGCCCATTTCTAAGAGTGAAGGCATCTGTGGGGCTTAGGGGATGTGTCATTTCCCTTCCCCTGCTGGTAATATGGGATGTAGGCTTTTCAAAGTTCCTGATTCTTTTGGGGGAAACCCGCATATTGGTACCGAAGGGGGAGGAGTGCCCGGGGGGCCTTGTGTTTCGACAGACTGTTGATTGATGAAGGGATTCGTTGAGCTTCCCAATAATACCTTCACCCCTGGGTCATTAGTGTTGGCTGGTTCACTGGTAGCAGCACCAGTGCCTCTGTTAGGGGCCACTTGGACTTCTGCTGCTGGCACTGTTGAACCTCTTCTGCCTGTGCCTCCTGGTTGTAATTGCTGGACTTGGCGGGGCTGTACGTAGTTCCTCTGGTTCCTAGGGGGACTTCTAACCTTTTGGGGCCTCTTCCAAATTTCTTCTGAGTCTTGTCCACCACTGCATACACAGCCTCAAGTGATGGTGAATGGATGGGAATTTGCAAACTGACAGCTCATTAAATATTAGTGAAGTCTCCTTTCTCCCTTTTCTGAGACATGAGAGAATTTACCAGGAAACCAGACTTCGCTCCTATCTTTAAAAAGGGAGAAACTGCCTGTCCCCCTGTGTTACGGTCTCCAGGTTGTCAGGTTTGTTTTTTTTCTTTTTTTTTTCCTTTTCTTTCAACAGGGAGGGGGGAGGGGGAATTCCTGGTGAGTGCAGAGTTTCTTCTTTTTTTCTCTCCTTCTTCTTTCTTCTCTTTTTTAAATGCAGCTTTTAAACTAATTATTGAAAAACACTAGAGGACAATCTTTTCCAACTCCTGGCATGTCTCCATGCAACACCTTAAGGGCTTATTATTATAATTTTTTTTCATTAACTCTCTAACTTTATTTCTGCTATTCCCAAACCTCTTGGCTAAATAAATGTCTAGCCCAAAATCAGTGTATCCCGCTATCACCAACCAGCAAAAACTCTTAAAATACATCTCTTCTAAACCCTTTGACTGTTAATTGCTGGCCCATTAAATCTCCATCAAGGAGGTCAGACTTGGTCCTAAAAACCCCTTATTTCCTGTCATACCAGAATTGCTCCCACTGCCTCTTAGCATGGAACAAAGGGATCCCTTTCCAGTTAATTGTAACATTTGACATTAATGGCTCTCTGAAGCCCTTTGGATCCAACCTCAAAATTCCCACTGCCTGAATTGCAAAATCAGGTTTTTTCTTTACATTTAGAGAAAACAATGAGATTCTGCATTGCTTCCTCACTATTTCTCACTAACACCTGAGGTTTTTGCACTGACTTTATTCTGCCATTTCCCAGCCTCTGGCTGAGTTAACTTCTCTGGCTTAAAACAACAGAGAGCCCAAGAAGGAGGGGCTTCAGGAAATGGCTTCAAACACTGAGAGACAACTAGAGAGGAAACAAACCATTTTTCTTTACACTACAGTGGCAATAGTAAGTTTCCAGGCTCTGCCGGTTCTCTCCCACCCATTTCCTCCCTAGTTCCAGACAAGACACAATGGGGATGGGATTGACCACCGGGTGAAGGGGGTCTTGGCCCACACAAAGGGGTTTTGACTCCAGTCACTCTAAAGCCGATCTAGCCACCTGGAAGTTCCAACAGCATGGACGTAGAAACTGCGGCTTTCATTCAAATCAGACACCCTTCTTTCATCCAGACAAACAACCTCCCATCTGGCCCATTAAACCACAACTGAGACGTCTCATTTATTATTCCGCCATACCAAGAGTTTTGGGGTTTCTCTCTCTCCACCGCTGAGAGGTACTCAGCCGAAACTCAGGGAGTGATAGTTCCCCTTCCCCCCCCCAAACATGAGGGGTCTCTCACCAGAGGGCCATGGGAGGCCTGGTTTCCAGCTGTAACCCGAGGTCCGTTGACTGGATCAGCTGTGCCAGGGATTTCCACCACTCCCCCAACCAAACCTCTTTGACAAAAGGTCGAGGGCGCCCTGGGTTTTGTCAAGGGGGGGGCCGCAATCCCCGACGTCCAAACGTCCGTCAAGGGGACAGAAAAGCCCCTTCCCCCCTTTCCCGGCCAATGCACCAGAAATGTTGTGGCCTGGAAAAAGCGAAGGCCAGGTTTCCAGGGAAAAATCAAAAAAGCCATTTTATTGTTTAACAATATCTTGCGCAAGGGCAACAGTTATCCCAGAACTGTTGTGTCAATTAATTGAGGTAGCATCACTATATACCTTTTGCCTTCTATGTCAGCAATCAATCATTTATTTAGCCCGCCCATCACTGAAGAAAAAGATCTTTAGTTAACTTTTCCATTACATCATTGACTGGCACAGAGGAGAACAAAAGAGTTAGTTAGAAAATGATACAAAATGATGCATGTAGTCAAAATGAGGGAGTATGCCTACTCCCATTTAGTTCCCAGACCTTTGAGTGTTGCAAGGCCATTCCTAAAATTTGAGATAAGACAAAGACATCTGCAATTTACTCAGAGGCACAATTCAATTCGCTTATTTTTCCTATTCAAGTGGCATTGGATTTAACCCCTTCAAGGCCATGTAGCAAGTTCACGACACAGAAATGAGATTCTAAGCAAGGACTTTCTGATCTGCAGTTTGGTCTCAGCCATGATGGGGAACTATTGTCATGGAAGCATCAACAGAGGACATTTCCTAATTCCCTCATTTTGACGTGTAGATCTAGTATAGTACATATACCCATTTAAAAAACAAGTAATTTGCTCACAAAAGATCCACTGAGCTGTCCAAAAACATAGGATCCTATCTGAATAAATAATCACGTAGGTTTTAAAATGATAAGTGAAGAGACTGACCCTCACCCTCCCTAAGAGAGTCTCTCACTTTACATGGCTTAAGTTGCAGTTCTAATGTTCCCCTGCAGTTTCCTGTTAGGGACCCCATTGCACTACACAAAAAGTACTATGTTTCCACTTCAACAATCATAGTAACATCCTATGGCATCCTGGGATGTGCAGTTTGAGGGGACATTAGAGCTCTCTGGCTGAGAATTCAAAATACCCTTCCCTAAACTGCTCATCTCTCCATATGACTATGTTTCTGCAGTGGTGGGATTGCCTGCTTCAGTGAGGTAAAAGGCTATGCAATCTAAAAGGCTACAGTTTTGTTTTGTTTTTTAAAATTATTAAAATTTCCAATAAAAAACAATAAAAAACCCTCCCCGCTTCCAGACATCAATTTTTGAGTTTAACATTTCTTTCCATATAAACTTTCAGTTCCATACATTGTCTCTATTTTACAACAATCATAAACTATTACTTTTAGCTTATATTTTACTATTTACATTTTATCTTTTATCACCTCATTTTATCTTCCTTCTTTCCCACAGCCTTCTTTCTTTTCCCCTATTTCATTCTTTTATCCAGTTCAGTACCTCTCGCCATTCTCTTTCAAAGCCCTGGATTGGCTTATTTTTAAGTGAAAAGTTAGTTTTTCTGTCACTACCATATCCAGGACTTTGAATTTCCATTCTCTTATATCAATATATTTTCCTTCTTTCCAGTGTTGAGCATAAGTCAATCTTGCTGCAGTTATTATATATAACAATGTCTTTTGATGAAATCTTATTTCTCTTTGTTGCTCTAACATATTCAACAAATAAAGTTCTGGCTTCATTTCAAAATTAAAACCATACATTCTTTGAATTTCATCATGTATTTCTTTCCAAAACCTTTTTGCTTTTTTGCAGGTCCACCACATATGAAAAAAAGATCCCTCTTCTCATCACATTTCCAACATTTTGCATTCTCATGTCCTGTTATTTTTTTCAGTTTTACAGGTGTCATATACCATCTATATAACATTTTATAAAAATTTTCTCTTAAATTCAAACTTGGTGTAAATTTTACATCTGTCTTCCATGTCCTCACCCATGTGTCCAACTCAGTTGGATGTCCTATATTTTGAGCCTATCTAACCATGTTATTTTTAACAATTTCTGGTTCCATCTCTCTTTTATAAAATCCAGATTTTCTCTTTTTCTGGTCCCCTTTCATCAATAATCCAATTCATTTTCATTTCTTTCAAACCCATATAATTTTTGATCCATTTTAAACCTCTCTTTTATTTGTCTCCATGGGAACCAGTAAATTTCATGGCCTTGCTCTTTTAATTCCTCTTCTGTACTCATTCTTAACTTTGTACCATCCTTTTTCAATAGCTCTTGATACATCAATAATTTTCCCTGTTTTGTTGGAGCAATATTAAATGCTTAAAAGGCTACAGTTTCAATTATGTTTTTTTAAAACTGTTTAAAAATTATCCGATTAATTTGTGTTTTAACTTTTGTATTTCATGATTTTTATGTCCTTTTTAATTACTGTAAGCCACTTTGAGTCCTTACCGGGGGAAAAATGGGATGATGATGCTACAGAAGCATTGCTGCTGATAGGGTCTCTCAAGTTAGACTGGCTTTTGAATAAATGTGCCAAACAACTGCTGGGCAGCAACAGTAATAAGTGGTGTCACTGATGGAAGATCTCTCAGAGACAATGACAGTGACACCACAGCTAATACAGAAAGAGTTAGTTCTGCACAGAAGGCAGCTAAGGTAAATAACTCCTGAATGCCCTTTACCTTGGACACCCTGTGATGAAAGAATCCAAACGAAACAAGAGACAGTGCCAGAAGATGAGATTCCCAGGTCAGAAGGTACCCAATGAGCTACTGGAGAAGAACAGAGGACATGTACAAGGAATGTTGGGTCTAATGACACAACTGGACTCTCAAGCCAAAATGACATCCAGTTGCTAACACATGGAGAAGTGAAAGGAAAATTCAGACCTGCACAACATATGTAATAGAAACATGGAATGTGAGAAGCATGAATCAGAGAAAACTGGAAATTGTAGAACAAGAAATGGAATGCATAGACATGGCTATACTTCTTGAGAACGAGCTAAAGTGGGCAAGAATGGAACATTTTCAGTCAAATAATTACACAGAGTTTTACTCTGGAAAGGACAATCAAAGAAGAAACAGGTAGGCATTAATAGTGAGGCAAGATGTAGCCAAAGCAGTTAGAGAATACAGTGTGAAGTTTGATAAATAATATCAATAAGACTTTGGGGAAAATCTATCAACATAATTGGAATCCACATTTATGCTCCCAGCACAGAGGCCAACAAGGAAGAAATTGAAAGATTCTACTTGGGTTTCCTGGAGGAAACTGATCACACACCAAAACAGGCCATGTTGGTAATCATAGGCTATTTGAAAGGAAAACAGAAACAGAGTACAACCAAACATCATAGGATAGTTTGGCGTAGGTTCAAGAAATGAAGCAGGACAGTGATTTACTAAATATTGTGAGGCCAACAGGTTGTTCCTTGCAAACACATTCTTCAGGTAACCAAAAAAATATGTGTGGGTGTCATATAATGTTCAATGTAGAAATGAAATTGAGTACATGATTGGAAGCAGGAGGTGGAAAAGCTCCATTCTCTCTGCAAAAAGGACCAGGAGTGGATTGTGGCATAGACCATAAAGTGCCAATATCAAAAATTACTGTAAAGCTAAAGAACAACACTAAATCGATTATCATGCCAAAATGCAACCTGAAAAAAAAATCCCAAAGAATTTAAAGACCACGTAAAGAGAAGATTTGAACAATGAAGCCTAAAGGACAGAGTACCAGAAGAACTCTGGATGGAAAACTAGGGATATTGTCAGGTGAGAAATACAAAAAGACATTATCTGCAGGTGAGAGAGAAAGAGAGAACTCAGTGGTTCTCAGATGAAACTCTTCAAGCACTAAAGAACAGACAAGAAGTAAAAATAAAAGGTGACAGAAACAGAACCCTGGATTCAACTGTTCAGCAACTTTTGTGCAGGGACAAGGAAATCTACTGTAATAATCAATGCAGAGAAATAGAAAATGATAATAAAAAGGGAGTGACAAGAGACTTCTTCCACATGATCTAAAATGTCAAAGGGAAATTTAAATCAATAATGGGGCTGCTCTATGACCAGCAAGGGAACTTTTTTCATGACCAAGTAGAAATAAAAAGACAAGGGACACTGAAGAACTCACTGAATCCAAATTTGCAGATGATACCAAACTGGGAGGGATTGCTAACACGCCAGAGAATAGGATCAAATTTCAATATGACCTTGACAGATTGGAATGCTGGGCCAAAGCTAACAAAATGAATTTCAACAGAGAGAAATGTAGGGCCCTGCACTTGGGCAGAAAAAATGAAAGCCACAAGTATAGGATGGGGGACGTGTGGCTGGATAGCAGTATGTGTGAAAAGGATCTAGGAGTCTTGGTAGATCACAAGCTTAACATGAGTCAGCAGTGTGACGCAGCAGCCAAGAAAACTAATGCGATTCTTGGTTGCATCAATAGGAGTATGGTGTCTAGATCAAGGGAGGTAATGGTACCACTCTACTCTGCATTGGTTAGGCCTCATTTGGAATACTGTGTCCAGTTCTGGGCACCTTAATTCAAGAAAGATGTTGACAAGCTGTAACATGTCCAGAGGGGGGTGACCAAAATGGTGAAGGGTCTGGAAACCATGCCTTATGAAGAACACCTTAGGGAGCTGGGTATGTTTAGTCTGCAGAAGAGAAGGTTAAGAGGGGACATGATAGCCATGTTTAAATATTTGAAGGGATGTCATGTTGAGGAGGGAGCAGGCTTGTTCTCTATCGCTCCAGAGACTAGGACAAGGAGCAATGGATTCAAGCTGCAGGAAAGGAGATTCCACTTGAACCTCAGGAAGAACTTCCTGACGGTCAGAGCTGTCCGGAAATGGAATATGCTGCCTCAGAGTGTGGCTGAGTCTCCTTCTTTGGAGGTTTTTAAGCAGAGGCTGGATGGCTATCTGTTGGGAATGTTTTGATGTGTGTTCCTGCATAGCAGGGGGTTGGACTCAATGGCCCCTGGGGTCTCTTCCAACTCTATAATTCTATGATTCTATAAAAGAGATGAAAGGATGACAGATTTATTCAAGGAAAAGCCACATGAAGCTTAACACACAATCTTAGAAAGTGAAAGTTACACAACAATGCTGCTCTCAAAGCACTTAGGAGAAATAAATCACAAAGAACAGATGGCATACCAATAGAGCTGTTTCAAGCTATAGGGACAGAATCCTCTCCATTTCTAAAAAATTGGCAACAAATATGGAAAACAAGCAATGGCCCACAAACTGAAAATGTTCAATATAGATTCCAGTCTTCAAGAAAGGGAGTATCAGACTATTACACTGATCTCCCATGTAAGCCAAGGGATGCCCATGATTTCTGAAGAAAGAGTTTTGCCATATATGAAGTAAGAAATGGCAGCTTTCCAAGCTGGGTTCAGAAAAGATGCAAACTCACATAGGATAATGGAACACACAAAAGAATTTCATAACAAACCAAATCAAACTGTGCTTTATAGACTACTTGAAAACCTTTGACTGTACAGATTGTAAGAAATTATGGTTTTCTCTGAGAGAAATGGGTGTGCCACAACATCTGATAATCCTTATGTGTAACTCATACTCTGGACAAGAAACCTCCTAATCAGAATACAATATGGGAAAAAGCAGAACAGTTTTTCATTGGCAAGGGATTCAAACAAGACTGCATTTTATTCCCCTATCTTTTAATTTCCATACAGGAACATATAATATAGAAAGCAGGATTAGATTTAGAGGAAGGAAGGATGAACACTGAGGGAAGGAACACCAGCAGTTTAAGGAATCCAGATAATACTAAATTACTTGCAGAAAACAGCAAGGATTTGGAATAACTTTTGGTGATAGTTAAGGAAGAAAGTCCAAAAGCATGGATACAATTAAATATTAAGAAAAACAAAGGTAACGACCACAGATGGTTTATGTAACTTTAAAGTGGATAAGGAAGATATTGGAATAGTTAAATATTTCCTATGCATTAACTCTGTTGTTAATCAAAACAGAGAGTGTGTCTAGTGAAGAAACAGAAGGGGGGTTTAGATTTGGTGGGACTCAGAGCCTAGTCTGGAGTGATGAGGGACCCATTAAGATGGTCTGCCCTAGAAGGCCTGTGGGTCTGCATGGATTCCTGATTACTCTTGGGGAATTTCCTACTGCCCTGGCAGGTGACCCCATGAAAGTCCTGGACGATCTCTGGAATGAGGAAATGACCAGGATGGTGGACCTGATGCCTCCTAAGTGTCCCTTCTCACAGGGTGAAACTAAACCAGACCCCTGGTTTTCTAAGGATCTGGCAGCAGTGAAACAGGCAAGACAGAGACTAGAGCAATAGTGGCAGGAAACTTAAGTCTGACCAAAAACAGGCTAAAATCTATCTGAAAGCCTATAGTGGAGCAATAAGGTTTGCAAAAAAAGGCTTTTCTGACTAGCAGTATTACATCCACACAGAATCATTCAACACAGCTGTTTCAAGTGGTCAGAGTGTTACAATCTGGCCCAAAGGAGAATGTAAGACACTCTACAGACCACTGCAAAGAATTTGCCTGCTATTTCACAAATAATATCACTTGGATTTGCTCTGATTTAGATGTCAGAGTTGATACTGTTCCAATGGATGTAACCTTGGCTCCTGCTTGTCCACTGTTGATGGATACTTTTCATTTTTGCATCCTGATGATGTGGACATGATCCTTGGAGAGGTGAGAGCCACCATATATGTACTAGACCGTTGCCATTCCTGGATAATTAAACAGGACAGAGGAGGACTGGCTGAGAGGGTAAGGAAAATGATTAATGCCTCTTTACAGTACAGAAGGGTCCCAACATGACTGAAAAAAGTAGTGGTAAGATCTTATCCGGAAAAAAACCCTTCCCTGGATCCTACTAGACAGGATAACTGATAGGTCAGTCTCCAATCTTCCACTTAGAATCATAGAGTTGGAACAGACTATGGGGCCATCCAGTCCAACCCACTGCCATGCAGGAACACACATCAAAGCACTTCCAAAGATGGCCATCTAGCCTCTGCTTAAAAACCTCCAAAGAAGGAGACTCCACCACACTCTGAGGCAGCATATTCCACTGCCAGACAGCTCTGACTGTCAGGAAGTTCTTCCTGAGGATCAGGTGGAATCTTTTTTCCTGAAGCTTGAATCCATTGCTCCTTGTCCTAGTCTCTGGAGCAGCTGAAAACAGGTCTGCTCCCTCCTTGACATGACATCCTTTCAAATATTTAAACATAGCTATCATGTCCCCTCTTAACCTTCTCTTCTGCAGACTAAACATACCCAGCTCCCTAAGCTGCTCCTCAAAGGGCATGGCGTCCAGACTCTTCACCATTTGGGTCATCCTACTCTGGACATGCTCCAGCTTGTCGATATCTTTCTTGAATCGAGGTGCCCAGAACTGGACACAGTATTCCAGATGAGGTCTCACCAAAGCAGAATAGAGTGGTACCATTACCTCCCTGGATCTAGATACCTATTGATATTGATGCAACCAAGAATCACGGTTGACTTTCTTGTGTGGAATTATGTTGGCTTTCTGTAGAGTTGAGAAGCCACAACTTGTGTGGTGGCTTCTCAACTCTAGGTGTTCCTGGATGAGATGGATTGTCTATATACATTTCAGTTCAGTTTCAGACCTGGCTGTGGAACAGACATAGGTTTGGTCACCTTGATAGATGACTTACACAAGGAATTATACAGAGAGAGTGTGTCTCTACTGGTTCCACTGGACCACTCAGGGGCTTTCAGTACCATGGTATCCTTCTGAGTCAGCTTTTCTGGGATAGGACTTGGAGGGCCTATTCTACAGTGGCTCTATTCTTTCCTGGTACTTCAGAGAGTGGTAATGGGGGATTTAGCCATTGGCCTGTGGAGTCCCTCAAGGTTCAAATTTGTCCCCTATGCAATTTATCATCTGCATGGAGAGGTTGTTTGAAGTTTGTGGTCAAGTGCCACCAGTATGTTGATCAAGCCCAGATCTATTATTCCTTTCCACCTAATCCCAAGGAACTGTTCCTATGTTATACTGGTTGTTGGCAGCTGTAACGGACTGGATCAGGACAAAGACTCTGAAGCTTAATCCAGAGAAGACAGAGCTGCTCCTGGTCAGTTAAAAGACAAATCTGGGAATAGAGATTCCACTTGTGTTAGATGGGGTTACATTCCCCCTGAAAATGCAGGTGCGTAGTTTAGGGGTTACTCCAGAGTTCAGCTCTGAGCTTAGAGGCCCAGGTTTTCAGCATTGATCAGGAGCGCGTTTGCACAGCTAAAGCTAGTGCACCAATTGTGCCCATTCCTGGAGAAGCCATGATGGTACATGCCTTGCTTACATCCCATTTGTATTACTACTTGGGGCTACCTTTGAAAAATTCTCAGAAACTTCAGTTGGCCCAAAGAACTGAAGCCAGCTTCTTAACCAGGGCTGGCTAGAGGGAGCATACAACTTCCTTGCTGCAATAACTCCACTGGCTGCTGGTTCATTTCTGGACACAATTCAAAGTGCTGGTTTTTACCTATAAACCACATATGGCTTAGATCCAGGCTCTTTGAAGGACTGTTTTTTCCTTTTATGAGTTCTTAGAGCTGTACAATCAATCTTCTGAAGAAGCCCTTCTCTTTTCCTCATCACCTTCTCAGGCTTATTTGGTGGGAAAAAGTCAGAGGGCCTTTTTGGAGGCTGCTCCCAAACTTTGGAACTCCCTCTGTTAAGAGGCCAGGATGGCTCCATCCTTGCTCTCCTTCTGTGGGCAAGTCAAAATATTTTTGTGCCATCAGGTTTTTAAAAACTCACTAGAGTTGGACTTTTAAAGTTGTGTGGTGCTCTTTTAATGGCTTATATAAAGTCTTTTAAAGAATTTTAATATAGTATTTTTAAATATTTGATGTTTTAACTTTACAAATAGTTTAATTGTTTTTTAATCTTATATTTATATTTATTATTTTGTATTGCTTTTAATTTGTACTGTTTTAAGTATGTTGTTAGCCACTCTGAGTCCCATTATTGGGAGAAAGGTGGGATATGGATGGATGGATGGATGGATGGATGGATGGATGGATGGATGGATGGATAAATGAATGAATGAAAAAGACAGACGGACTTGGAAGGTCAGCTACGAAAGAACTAGATATGATCCTCAAGTGTAAAGATAAATAAGCAGATACCAAAGTCTGAATCGTTCATGCCATAGTACTTCTGATTTCCATGTCTGGGTGTGAACACTGGATAGTAAAGAAAGCTAGCAGGAAGAAAAACATCTCATTTGAAACCTGATGCTGGAGGAGTGTTCTATAGATATCAAAAACAACTAAAAAGACAAATGAATGGGTATTAGAGCAAATCAAGGCTGAACTTGTACTAGAAGCCAGGATATCTAAATTACTGAGGCTGTCCTACTTTGAAAGAACATGACTCATTGGAGAAGACGATCATGCTTTGTAAAGTGGTAGGAATTAGCAAAAGTGGAAGACCATATTAGATAGACTCAATCAACAAAGCCATGGTCATAGCTTGCAAGACCTGAGCAAGGGTGTTGATGACTGGGGATTTTGGAGATCTCTCATTCATAGGGTTGCTATAAGTCAAAGTCAACTAAACAGCAGATAACAACAACAACAACAACAAGCACGTTGTCCACTCTTTCTCTGAAGTGCTTCCACAGCCAGTCCTTTAAATGTTTATTCCCTGAACTCTGTGAACAGCAGGGCTTTGAGCTTCATGCACACAGACACAGAACTGATCCCAAAGGGAAATGTGGGAGGTGGTGGCAAATAGCAACAGCCTGAAAATCCAGAGATTCTCTAGGATGTTGCCATGGCAATTAAAGTGAAATCATGTAGCATGAAAGGGTTCCTCATCTTGTCTACCAGAAATATATAACAAGGCTGCCTACAATGAAAAGGTGTTCTTATCCTAGTGCAAGTAGGCACTAATTGACCATCATTCCTGGCGTAGAACTTTCAGCCTCAGTTGGGGGTGGAACATGACCCTTCCCTGGTACTGTGGGGTTTCAATTCCCATCATTCCTCACTATTGGTTATGATGGCAAGGGATGGTAGGAGTTGTAGCCCAACAAAATGTGGAGGGTGAAAAATTCTTCACCCCATTCTAGTATAATCATCTGAAGGTGCCGTTGTACCAGTAGCATAGCATTTAATAGTGGTCTTGTGAGTGACTATGGGATCATTAATCAGATGGAAGACAATCTTATTTAATTGACAGCCCTAAACCGACAGCCTGTTCTCATTTGTTATTTGAATTCTGAAGAGCCATTTCCATTCATAAATCTACCATTTTGTATGCTGAGTGTTCTTTTATGTTTCTTAAAACTTTAACAAATCAGATGTTCCATTTTTAGTAAATGGCTTAATTAGTGTATAAATGAATGCACCAGAACCAATCCTTTGATTTGTGAGATGCTTAAATTTAAATTATTCAAGTCTCCTCTAACGGAATGTAATAAATCATTTCTGTTTGTTAACTTCATCAAATAAAAGAATGTACCATGTGATGATGTTTATCCACTCTCATAATACAAAATTGCCTCATTAGTGAGCCTCAGATAAACAATTATTGGGAAACATCTGGCTGAAGATGAAAGGTCACAGCTCTCTTTCTGAATTTCATTTTCAAATAGGTTACAAATGCAATTTGAGGCAAGAACAACAACAAAAACAAAAACAAAATCCCCGTCAGCAATGTGCTGAATATACAAATGACTTCAAATATTGATTTGCCCTAGTTGGGATTTAAACCAGCATCCCTCAGATGAAAAGCTTTATATCCTCTATATCCTACAATCACTCATATGGGCCATCCTGGCCCCTGGAGACAGTATTTGGAAAGGCAGTTGTTGGGATGCTCTGATCTTAAAAGATGCTTATGTTCTAATCTTCTCTGCGTTCAGTCTCGCACTCTCTCTTTCAGATTTCCCCTTTAATCGCTTTAATGTGTGTGGACTCACTGTCCCCTGGTGTTCAGTTTGTGTTCTAGTGTGCATGTCTCCTGACTCTCCATTCCTCCTCCTTCTTCTGCAGCATTTTCATTCTTCTTGACTATAATGAAGCTGTTAAATGCCTGATATAAAGTTAAAGAGACCTTTCAGAAACAGTACTGTGTTTGTGTGTAAGCTGGCCAGGCCAGGTCAAAAGGCTATTCGGTTCAACCTTAGCAACCTACAGTACCACTCCACACCTTGTAACCATTCCTTACAGCAGGGGTGGGAAGCTGTTGGACTGCAACACCCAGCAGACATGATAGTGGGATATACTAGGAGTTGCAAACTAATAAACTCTGCATGCCCTCCAACTAGGAGCAACTAGGGCACTTGTCCTTGGCACCAATGCCAGGGGGGTGCAAAAAAGCAGTGCCAGAAGTAGTGGGGGAGGAGGAGTGGGCGGCGGCGGTGGCGGTGGCAGCCGCAGCCCTAGAGGTAGGGGCACAACATCCACGCTTACCCTAGGTGCTGTTTATGCTAGACACACCTCTGCCTTCAATGTGTCAAAGCTGGGACTCATACGGTCAAGGAATATCAGAGTGTGATCAAGAAAAGGTGGGATGACAGATAATTAATTGAAACTGTCTTTGCCAAACAGGGACAATTGGAGAGCGTGTGTCTGGAGAGCCACACAATTCCCACTCTTACCTTATAATGTCAATCACGCTGGCTTGTTCCTAGACTATGGAACTCCCTCCAAGCGAGGCTCCATTGGCACATCTCTGCTTTCTTTTTGCTGGCAGGAAAAAAACTTTTTATTTAAAGGCGGCTTCGGAGTTTAACTGGTTGGGACAGAAGAAAATTTAATGGGAGCGTACTGGTTTTTTTTTTTAAAAAAAAAAACTATGCTTTGAATGTGTTTTTAACAGTTATAAAACAGTTACAAATTCAAATGTGGGAGAAGGTGGAAGTGCCTTAACTCCCCACCTCTAGTTCTGAATACCAGGGCTCAGCTGACATCCATGTCACAAAGAAAAGAGTACCCCAAAACACTTGCTGAGTGTGGCATGTCTTCGGCATAGAATATGGATTGTTTCTGATCCAAAGATTCCGAAAGAGTTTGAAGCACTACCCAGAGGACAGGATCAGCATTCAAAATGTTACACAGATTAGAGATCTGGGCCAAAGCTAACAAAATGAATTTCAACAGGAAGAAGCGTAGGGCACTACACTTAGGAAGAAAGAATGAAATGCACAGATATCGCATGGGTGACACCTGGCTTGAAAACAGTATGTGTGAAAGGAATCTAGGAGTTTTAGTGGACCACAAGCTGAATATGAGTCAACAGTGTGATGCAGTAGCTAATAAAGTCAATGTGATTCAAGGCCGCCTCAATAGGAGTATAGTGTCAAGATCAAGGGAAGTAATAATACCACTCTATTCTGCTTTGGTTAGACCTCATTTGGAATACAGTTCTCCCTCCACATTCGTGGGTTTGACATTTGTGAACTTGATTATTCACAAGCTCATGTGCCTATCCCCATGTTCCTCCTCCCATTCCCATGCATTTTGCCCCAAGGGAAAATGGAAGGTGAATGGGGGGGTGGCAGAAACCTTGCACAATCTTTTGTTCCCCACCTCCAGACCTCCTTCCTTCACCTTCCCATGCAAAATGGAAGGGAAAGGGGGGTGGGGAAAGCTCACATAAGCTTTCTTTCTCCCCTTCCAGAGCTCCCTCCTTTCCCTCCCACGCAAAACAGAAGGGAAAGAGAGTGGGTGAAAGCTCCAGTGAGCTTTCTTTTCCTGCCTCTGGAGCTCCCACCTTTCCCTTGCCATGCAAAAGGGAAAGCTCCGGTGGGCTTTCCTTTCTCCCTCTGGAGCTCCACCTGCCATTCCTATGCATTTTGCCCTGGCATGGAGAACTTGTGCTGAAGCAAAATGGAAAGGAATGGGGGAGGGGTGGAAGGCTTGCATGAGTTTTCAGCTCCAGGTAAAATGTGTAGGAATGGCAGGGGGAGCTCTGGAGGGAAAAAGGAAGGCTGGTGTGAGCCTTCCCCCACCTCACCCCCATTCCCTTCACTTTTGCATGGGAATGGGATGGGGGGTAGCCCCGGAAGGGAATGGGGGAGGAACTTATTCATGTTTTTTCCACTTTCACAAGGGTTCTGTGCCCCGAACCCTCATGAAAGTGGAGGAACAACTATACCATGTCCAGTTCTGGGCACCACAATTCAAGAAGGATATTGACAAGCTGGAACATATCCAGAGAAGGGTGACCAAAATAGTGAAGGGTCTGGAAACCATGCCCTACAAGTAGCAGCTTAGGGAGCTAGGTATGTTTAGCTTAATGAAAAGAAGGTTAAGAGGTGACATATAGCCATGTTTAAATATTTGAAGGGGTGTCATGTTGAAGATGGAGCAGACTTGTTTTTTGCTGCTCCAGAAACTAGGACATGGAGAAATGGATTCAAATTACAGGAAAAGAGATTTCACCTAAACATCAGGAAAAACTTCCTGATGCTAAGAGCCATTCAGCAGTGGAATATGCTGTCTCAGAGGGTGGTGGAGTCACCTTCTTTGGAGGTTTTCAAACAGGCTGGGTGGCCATTTGCTGAGGGTGTTTTGAGTGTGTATTCCTTCATGGCAGGGGGTTGGACTCGATGGCCATTGTGGTCTCTTCCAACTCTAAGATTCTATTATTTTTTGATTCTATGAAAGCTGCAAAACCAGACAATGACAATGATATTGAAATGACAAAAAATGGCATGTGTTTGTCCATTCCACATAGCTCAACCCTCTGAAAAACTATTACAGTATTTTTCTCTAGCTTAAAACTCACACACCCTTCCCCAGATGTGCATGCTTCTAGAGTGACCTAAATATACACAAACGGAGTTACACTGCATCTACTGTGCAGGCATTCTTTCAGTGGGCACCGAGGCTTGCATTAAGCTGTTGCACAAGAGTAAATTATCTTCCCACCCACCCAGTCAAATGTGAGGGTGTCTACTGAGTGACTTCCTATCCTGGTAGGTTTTTCCAGAATGCCCTACCACTTGCACAATGAATCTTATGCCAGCCTGGTGCCTCAATAGGATTACAGCCTCAATCTTTAACAGACCCAGAACAGTAAAACAAAAGCAGCTTCACAGCCCTGTTCCATTTTATCCCAGTTTTGCTTTCTTCAGCCTGCTGTGGGGCAGCATGAGATTGCTCAACCAGCAGAGAGACAAGAGGCAAATGTGGCCTCTATGGCTGTGAAAAGGCAAACCCTTCAGCTATAAGGGAATGGTGTCTTCAGCTATGTTACTCCAGTCAGCATTGCGCTGACTGAGAGTGTAACCTTCCCATGGTGCCCTATATTTGAGGCCACAAATTTGTTTGTATGTTCCCTCCTGGTTGCATTGGGAGAGATTTTCCATGGTTTCTACTTCTATTTTTTCTTATACATCACCCTTTCCCTAGCTGTTTTCTTTCTAAACTGTCATAGATATATACAGATCAGCACCTACTCTAGTCTGCATTTAATACCATGACCATAATTCAGCAGAATTAGCCATATGGATATCAGTGGGCTTAGGCATGCTTTAGATCAGCATTAAATCAACAGGGTAATTCATATCATAAGGCAGAGTGAGATGGTTTCCTTAGGCAGCACTTGCCGGGGAGCAGGGACAGATAGAATAATAAGATATTGTGAGGAAGAGCCTGTATTTGCCAGATGGTTTGCCCGGAACCCTGTATGTTTGCTTGCTGGTTTCACATGCTCACACATCAGCACTGAAGGATAATTGAATCTGCAGTCCAAGTGGCTTTTGTATATAGACTGATGTCTTGCATTTCAGGTAGCAAAAGGTTTAGGGACAGATGTACTGATCCCGTATCCAACTCTTCTGTTTAGCTGTGAGTGCCTGTGATGGCATACTAATGAAACTTTCAGTAGCATTCCAGTTCCAGTTTCCATCTATGGTTCTGAAAGTTGGATAGTGAAGAAAGCTTGCAAGAAGAAAATCAACTCACTTGGAATGTGATGCTGGAGAAGAGTTCTGCAGATAGCATGGACCACCAAAAAGTGAAAAAAGTTGGGAGGAGGTGCTAGAGCAAATCCAGCCTGAACTGTCACTAGAAGCCAAAATGTCTAAACTCAGGCTATCATACTTTGGGCATATCACAAGATAATATGACTGACTGGAAAAAATTCTTTGCCTAAATATTTTCCTAAAAGGAAAACAGTGCTCTAACTGCTGAAAAACAGACTAAACTATGTAGAAAGGGGACTACAGCCCAGAACAGCAACAGTAATAGAGGAAGTAAATGAATATCTATCTACTCCAAATGAATTCCAAGTCTCCAGGGCTAGATGAGCTGCATCCATGAGTATTAAAGGAATTTGCAGGTGTAATCTCAGACCCACTGTCAAAAATCTTTGAGAATTATTGGTAGAAACGAGAGTTCCCAGCAGATTGGAGGAGTGCAAATATCTCCATCTTCAGAATGGGCAAAAAAGAAGACCTGAACAACTACTGATTGGTCAGCTTGGTGTCGAATACCAGGAAAAGTTCCAGAACAGATAATTAAATAGTCAGTGGCCATTTCTGTACGGGGCAAAGGAATCACCCCCTGCTGCTACTTACCGGATCTTCTGGCTCCCCAGTCCGGTCCAGGCTGCTCCAGAGTAGTGCATGGTCATAGATCCATACTGCTCCGGCGTCCAAAATGGCGGCTTCCGGTTGGTCATGGTTCCCGACCAACCACTGAAGCTCGCCAGCCTAAAGCCCGCCCTCCACAGATCATAGGCTCGCATTGTTGCGAGCCTGCAAATCTGCGCTGGAGAACAGGCGTGCAGTGGCGCTCTCCGGGCTTTTGAAAGACCAGAAAAATCAGGTCTTTCAAAAGCACGCTGGAGGACAACTTGGGGTCGTTCTGGAGCGGACTGAGGTGCGGCTCTACAGTAAGTAGTCCGGACCCAGTCTGCTCCAAGGTACAGACATCCTCCGTGGAGCACGCACTGCACCATTTTTATTACCCCGTGCAGAAATGGCCATTGTCTGTGTACTTAGAGATGAATGCAGTGATTACTAAGAACCAACATGGGTTTCTCAAAAACAAGTCATGCCAAATTAATCTCATCTCTTTTTTTTCTTTTGTTTTTTTTTTTTTGATAGAGTTACAAACTTGGTAGATCCAGGGAGTGCTGAGAATATAGTATATCTTGATTTCAGTAAGGCTTTTGACAAAGGGCTCACCAATGGAGAAAAGTGACCAATGGGGTCCTTCAGGGTTCTGTCCTGGACTTTGTGTTGTTTTGTATGTTTATAAATTATGTAAATAATGGAATAGAAGGCCCACTTATCAAATTTGCAGACGACACTGAATTGGTAGAGTAGGGGAGCTAATACTCTAAAGATAGGAATAGAATTCAAAACCTTGACAAATTGAAGAACTGGGCCAAAACTAACAACATAAATTTCTGGAATAAATGGAAGTAACAAATGTGAGATATTACATCTGAGTAGAAAAAAATGAAATGCACAAATATAAGGTAGATGACACCTGGCTTGAAAGTAGTATATGCATAAAGAAATCTAAGAGTCTTCATAGATGACAAATTAAACATGAATCAACAGTGTAATGATGCAGAGAAAAAGCCAATGCAATTCTAATTGCATCAACAGGAGTCTCTCGATCAAGGAAAGTATTAGTGCCACTCTGTTCTGCTTTGATCAGACCTAATCTGGAATACTGTCCAGTCCAGAGCATCACAGTTCAAGAAGGATACTGACAAGCTGAAACATGTCCAGAGAAAGGTGACTAAGGCACTTTCCACACGTGGAAGGAAAAACGGGGTAAAACACGCAGAAACGGAGCTTACCAGAAGCCAGGTAAGTCCATCACCACGAGGAGCAGCGCAAGTTCACTGCTCCACACTCCTGCGGCGTCCTGCAGCGTCCAAAATGGCAGCTTACAGCTGGCGGAGGCTCTCTACCAACCAGAGAAGCTCGCCAGCCGGAAGCCCACCCCCTGGCAGATCTGCAGGCACACACTTGCGCATGCCTGCAAATCTACACTGGGGCACTGCGACGGGGTGGAACAGGGATGCACGCTCGTGTTTTATAGAAACCACTTGAAAAGTGGCTTTTAAAAAACATGCGGCGCCACCACTTCTGGTTGCTTCAGGGCAGTTTGAGGTGTAGAACCTCAAAATTATAAATGCCCCAGCGCACTCCACGGTGTAGATGACCTCCGTTAGAGGTCGCTCTACACCATTTTAATTACCCCGTGTGGAAAGGGCCTAAGATTATCAAAGGTCTGGAAACCAAGACTTATGAGGAATAACTTAAGGAGGTGGATGTGTTTAATTTGGTGAAGAGAAGATTGAGAGATGACATGATAGCTATCTTTAAATCTCTGAAGAGATGTCATGTAGAGAAAGGAGCCAACTTGTTTTCTGATGCTCCAGAGACTAGAACATGAATCAATGGTTTCAAATTAAAAGAAAGGGGATTCTACCTAACCATGAGGGAGAACTTTATTTACTGTAAGAGCAATTTAACAGTGGAACAGATTGACTCAGCGGACTCCATCTTTGGAGGCTGAATTGCTTCTTATGGGAATGCTTTGACTGTGCATGCCTGCATGGCAGGGGTGGAACTAACTGGTCCTCGTGGTCTTTTCCAGCTCTGAGATTCTATAATTCTATGATCATGGTGGGAAAAGTGAAAGTCAGTAGGAAAAGAGGAAAGCCATATTATGAACAGACTGATTCATTAAAAGAAGCCCAGCACCGACTTTCCAAGGTTTGTGCAGTGCTGTTGATAGCTGGGAATCTTAGAGGTTTCTCATTCAGAGGATTGCAATAAGTCGAAGCCAGCTTGAGGGCAAATATCAACACCACCAGTGACAGTTGAGCCAAAGAGACAACCTTGTGGCAGACTGGCATTGCTGTGCTCTAAAAGAAAGGTAGGTGGGCTAGTTTCCAATTTTATCTCCTCTCACCCTGAAAAATGGACAGATAAGACCTCGTGCAGTATGTTTCTTCACTCATTCTTGTGTGCAGCTGTAACAGAGAGCAAACATCTGGTGGAAACAGTGCAAATGAAGTATGCTAATTTAGAGTGTATGCTGTTCACATCCATAATTTTGAAATTCATAAATAAATCACATCCTATGTAAATGAGGCTGCCTGGATGTGTGAGGCTGTGATATGCCAGCCCTGTTAATTAAATAAGATGGAATATCTTCCAGTGCAATAGCCAGTGAGAGAGCGAGAGAACAGGTCCCACCAAGCAACAGCCTCGTAACATCACCCCCACCCATGCCACCGCTATCTTTCTGTATAGTTTGATATACAATGATTGAAAAAGCAGTTTCTTCCAAAGCATGTTAACAGTTTCCTCACTTAGTGAATGTAATATATATTCTAGTTTAGAATGTTCGATGGAAACCTTCCTAAAAATTCTGTGCTCAAAAATAACACTGTTGAGCAGCATCTATCCATTTCTTTTTAAGGGAGAACTGAGGGTTTAAAATTTCAGACAAGAATGTGAAATGGTTGTTTTTTTCAGACTACAACTCCAGAATCCCACAACCAGCATAGTCCAACTAGCCATGGTTATGCTAGTTGGGAGAAACTGGTGGTTTAACCAAGATTCAAAATGCCCTTAACAGATTGGAGAGTTGGGCCAAAACTAAAAGCATGAATTTCAACAGGGATAAAAGCAAAGTATGACCTCCATGCAAGGAAAAAATAAAATGCACAAATATAGAATGGGTGAACCCTGTCTTGAAAGCAGTACTTATGGAAAGGAACTTGGGATCTAACAGATCACAGGCTAAATATGAGTCAACAGTGTGTTGCAGCAGCTTAAAATGCCAATGCAACTATAGACCGTCTCAATAGGAGCATAGGATCCAGACCAAGGGAAGTAATTAATACCACTAACTCTGCTATGGCCAAACCTTATTTGGAGTACTATTTCGGGTTCTAGACACCACAGTTTAAGAAGGTTACTGAATGTGTTTAGAGCAGTGGTTCTCAACCTGTGGGTCCCCAGATGTTCGTGGACTTCAGCTCCCAGAAGCCCCAGCCACTATGGTCAATGCTCAGGGCTTCTGGGAACTGAAGTTCACAAACATCTGGGGACCCACAGGTTGAGAACCACTGGTTTAGAGGAAGTCAACCAAGATAGTAATGGGTCTGGAAACCAAGTCTTCTGAGGAAGAGATAAGGGAGTGGGGTATGCCTAGACTGAAGAAGAAAAGATGGTGAGGTGAAATGATGGCCATGTTTTAATATCTGAAGGGGTGTCATGGCAAAGATTGAGTTTGTTTTCTGCTGCTCCAGAGACTAGAACATGAGCCAATAGATTTAAAGTACAAGAAAAAAACATTTTTACCTCAGCATCAGGAAGAACTTCCTGACAGCAAGGGCTGGGCAACAATGGAATAAAGCACCTTAGAGGGTGTTGGACTCTCCCTCAGAGGCCATTAAGAAGAGGCTGTATTATCAGGTCATGCACCTGCACTCCACAATATGGTTTAATTGGCAAATATTAATTGACATGAAATATAAATTATAATGTAATTTATATAAAACATAAAATATAAATTAAACTATATATAAATATACAATATAAATTAAACTAGGTCATATTTCGACCTCAGGGCATGACTACGTCATACTCAGGGAAACTCGTGACAATAGACTTGCAAACGTTCCTCGATGACTTGATCTTTAGAAACAATAGCACCTAAAACTGCCTCCATGGAACAATTGATTGTCTTTGACCCTCTTCCTCGGTCCACCAAGACTCTCCTTTTGTCCCACCATTAAGGAGCTATCACAATTCCCATCAGTCCCTTGTCACCTAATGCTAAGGCCAATAGCTCATTCTGGAACTCATTGCCTATTCTGCCGGAGACCCATTAACACAGCGGTTCTCAACCTGTGGGTCGAATGACTCTTTCACAGGAGTCGCCTAAGTCCATCAGAAAATACGTATTTCCGATGGTCTTAGGCTCCATTCCCTCCTCGGTGGTGGTGCGCAAGTGCGAGCCACACACTCGCGTCCTCCTGCCCCCTTTGAAGTACGTTACTGAAGAAAATGTTCTTGGCATCGAGCGAGGGTGAGTTGGAAGGGCAATCTCTGACCAGCCACTCCGAGGCTCCAACAAAGCTAAAAGCATCTAGTATAAGGAAGTCTAAGAAGGCAAGAATTAAAAAGAAGGTAAAAGGAAAATTACCTGGCAATGCAGTTAAGTCTGTTAAGGGCGGGGAAGGGCTCCCAACCGCTCCTTTAACTTCCGGTCGCCGTGTCGAAAAGAGGCGTTCAGAAAGCAAGGGAGGGGCTATGAGAGGAAGGAGCTCTCCTGACCAATCCCAGCTCGCCAGCAACACAATCAATCACACTCAAGCACGCGAGCCGCCTCTGCCAGGAGGAATGGCCGCCTCTCAGCCAGCAGTTCCTGGCCCTTCTGTGTTAGCGAATACAGTAGCGCAGAGCCATTTAGCATTGTGTGTGGTGTCCTGATTCACTAGGAGTCAAACTGCAATGCCTATGGAACGTAAAGAAGGAAGGTTTGAACCTCCTATGTCCTCAGTGTCTTCCCAGGGGAATGTGTCTGAGTGTAGCAGGGAGGTGGTAAGACAAATGATTGCTGAAGAAATGGAGGTGCATGCTAATAGGCAAACAGTATTAGTGAAATGATTTCACAAAATACATAACAAGTTTAAAAAATGTATTGCAAGTTGGACAATTCATTGAATTTGAATGTAATGTCATTATTAAGCAGTCAACAAACCACTTCAATGAATCCTTCATTTTCACGTGATTTTCCTGATGATACAAAAGTTATTCAAGCTGAATCAAATGATGCTGGTGTGTGTTTACCAAAAAAGTCTACCTGTAGGTCCAAAGTGACTAGAGTGGAGGAATCTGCTTTGTCACACTCTGAACAAATCAACACTGAATCTGAAAGTGATGAGGAAGCAGATTTGGCAGATACTCATGGGGATAATGACTCTAAATCAGATGGTTCCATTTCCGAGGAGGAGGATGCAGAAGATGATAATAAAGTGAGATTATTTTCCTCAGATTCATTTAAAAATTTGCTGGAAAAGGTGTCTGGACAGTCTGGAGAGTGCCACTTCATATATTGATAAAAACAAGAATGTTGCATCAATTGTAAGGAATAAGCCTACAAAATCTAGTGTTATTCCCATGCCAGATTTATTTTTGGATTTAATTCAGTCTGAATGCAGTGAAACTAAATCTTCAAACTTTATACCATTTATGGTGGACTAAATATCAGATATTTACATTACGATTCATAACAGTAGCAAAATTACAGTTATGAAGTAGCAACGAAAATAATTTTATGGTTGGGGGTCACCACAACATGAAGAACTGTATTAAAGGGTTGCGGCATTAGGAAGGTTGAGAACCACTGCATTAACACCTTCCTGCTCAGGGTGGAAAAAGGGTATTTAAACCCTGGCTCTAAACCAGACAACCTGTAGTACCGTATTCTGGACATAGGCCTTCACTCTGCTGCTTCAATTCCTATTCTTGTACTACCCTTGGACTCTTAGTCTGGGCCACATCACTTTGTCTCTTCTCTCCAGATAGAAAAGTATTGTCCAATATGCCCTATCTTCTGACTATCCAATTTTAATTCTCTCTTCTTCAGATAGCCTTCTATGATTGTGAGACTGCTTGGCTCTTGTGTGCATGTGATTATTAATTCTTCCAATAAAACAAATATTATTTGAATCCCCAGCTGGTGTCCCTGCATTAGTACCAGTATACACAAGTGTAAAAGATCCTGCTAGACTACCCCATTCTCACAGGCCTCCCCTTTGAGCTAATATTCTCCACTATTTCATGGAGGCATTGGTATTGTGGGTGAACTCCTGAGTCACCCACATTTTGGGGTAACAACTGGATGGGGAATTTTCCTAGTGCTTTAGTTTTGTAATGCCACATGACAGGGTGGTGGTGGATTAGATGGCACTTCTAGTACCTTCCATCCCTATGGTTCTATGACTGGGAGTATTTTGTGCAGACAGCAATTGGTGAGGGCAAGGGGAGAAGGTGCCACACTCCTACGCATCTGCTAGTTGCCACAAGAGTGAAGCTGCTTTGATTTGATCCTAATCACATGTCCACAGAGTCTGGAGCAAATGGTTTTAAACAACACGGCTGTTATCATGCATTTTAGCACCAGTCAGCCCAGCCATCAGAGGTTCAGAGTATATAGGGTCGCAGTGTGAACTGATGCTAGTTCCACCAACAGTGTGAACTTGGTGGCTAAACACCACTTGCCTCTGACCTCCTCAAGGCCCAGTGTTGGTGCAGAGGGAAGTATCTCTCAGCCCCTCCTTCGCCCCTCAAAAGCAGCCACATTGTGACAGCAGTTTCTGCTTTCATTACAGATTTTGAAAAAGGGCAGGGAGACCACCCATCTCCTAAAGATGACACAGGAGGCCCTTCTCTCATCTATCTTTCCTCTGGCAGTGCAGTTATGCTAGGAGATCTTCTTGGCAGGCCCTTGATATACATTGGCTCACTTCCCTGGAACAAAGCAAGCTGAAACTTGTCCTTTGAGTGTGAAGGCCTAGAGGGATGGGAATTCCAGAGGCAGGTGAGAAGGTGTCTCAGGGTTCCTGGCAAGCTGCAACACAGCCCTTTTCTGCAGCTTGAAAAGGAAGCACTTTCTTCATGTGTCTAAATACTAGAAGTCATAAAAAGCACCTCTGTAGCATTTTTCTTTTCTTTTCTTTTTTGTCTACAATTGCTAATTTTATTGTTTATATCCTTGGGACTGCCTTCTTTCTACCTGCCTGAAATATGCCTCAGGAAAAGCTACTGCTTCTCTTTGTCTTGGGACAGCAAGTGTTTGGTTTTCACACAAAAGGACACAGTATTCCTGAGCATGTGCAGAGTATCTTTTTAAAAAAGAAAGCAAGCACAGTCTGTGTCAATATCATCTCGTGAGAGGGAATGCATAACACAGGGAAATGTATGAAAGGCAGCACAATGTTCTTTCTATGAGCATTTCTTTCCCATAATTGAACTCTTAAAGGTGCAGCAAATCTGATTTGTTACCTATGTTATCATATAACTTCAAGGGGGCAAATCAGGAGCAGTTTTTATGACTGAGAATAATGCAGAAACTGGATTGTGAAAAACAGCAGTTGTATTTGGTGGAAGTTTATATTTTGATACAAGTCTGACATCTTCACACCTCCTTAACTTTTCCACCTTCCTGTTCTGGTAGATATACACAAAATCAACATTTTCCAGTGCTGGATCTGAGGGCAGTGGAGTGGTGAATCCACTCCAGGATTTAGTCCAAATTTTAGAGGAGCTAGCCAAAGTGCTGAACCCTCTTCTCACCATATGTTCAACATCTTGAATAGATCCTTTAAAGTTCAGAATGAAGCCCAGACTATATTTACTACCCTGCTCACGTGGAAGCCAATAGACAATGCTATTTGGAATGCTGAAGTAAATTTCAAAGGACCAGCCACTCTCAGCTTGACCTCTCTCACTGAGTTGTTATGAAGACAAAATGGAGAGGAAAAGAACCATATATGCAAACAGTTCATGGGAGAAAAAGCAAGATAAAAAGATATAAAGATATGAACTGACCCAAGATCAAAGATCCTTGATGAAGGGCTTTTTCTCAGTCCCACCACCATCACACATTAGTTTGGTGAGGATACGGAAGACAGCCTTCTCACTGGCTTCTCCCAGCCTCTGGAATTCCCTTCTATGGGAGGACTGACTAGCCCCCTTTCTACTTTGTTTCTGTTGGTAGACATTTGATTGATTTTTTAAAATTATGTAGTGGAATACTGTTGATAGTGGTGTGATATGCTTTTATCCTGTTTTAAATTATGTTTTGAATGTACTTTATATTGTTTTTAACTATCTGTTTTTAACAGTATTGCTGTTTAATTGTTTTTTAACATTTGCAATCTACACTTTAGCCAACTTTTATTTAAAATTTTGTAAGCCATCTTAGGTTCCCTGGTGGGTATAAATTGATTGATTGAATGAATGTAATCTAATCTCCAATAATGAAAGAGATGATTACACATCTGTCTGTGGCTGCCATAACTAGATGGCTTAAAATCTGAGAGTGTTCCTGGTTGTCATCCAAGCTGCAGCACCTAGTTTAAAGCTGAAACTTAGGGAGCTGCTGGCTGAATTCCATGGTCAAGAATAGTGAAAGGGAAAGAAGTTCAGGAGGCACGGGAGTTCCTTAAAAGGGAGATACTGAAGGCACAGTCTAAAACTGTGCCAATAAGGAGGAAAAATGGAAGGCATCTGAAGAAACCAGAATGGTTGACTAAAGAACTCTCCGCTGAGCTCAGTGTTAAGAGAAACATGTACAGGAAATGGAAGAAGGGGAAACCACCAAAGAAGAATTTAAGCAAGTAGCCCGGAGATGTAGGGAGGAGGTCAGAAAGGCTAAAGCACAGAACGAACTTAGGCTGGCCAGAGACATTAAAAACAATAAAAAGGGCTTTTTTAAATATGTTCACAGCAAAAGGAAAAAGAAGGAGACGATAGGGTCGCTGTGCAGAGAAGATGGCGAATTACTCACAGGGGGGAAGAGAAAAGGCAGAACTACTTAACACTTTCTTTGCCTCAGTTTTTTCCCAGAAGGAGACAAGCGCTCAACCTGGTGGTTGGAGAGCAGGTGAGGAAGCAGGGGAAATGAGGCACGTAATAGGTAGAGAGGTGGTACAGGAATACCTGGCCACACTGGATGAATTCAAGTCTCCAGGGCCAGATGAATTGCATCCTAGGATATTAAAAGAGCTGACAGAGGTCATTTTGGAACTGCTTGCTATAATCTTTGAGAAATCTTGGAGGACAGGAGAAGTTCCAGCAGACTGGAAGAGGGCAAATGTTGTCCCCATCTTCAAGAAGGGAAAAAAAGAGGACCCAAATAATTATCGTCCACTCAGCCTGACATCAGTACCCAGAAAGATCCTGGAGCAGATCATTAAGCAGTCAGTTTCTAATCACTTAGAAAGCAAGGCAGTAATAATGAGAAGTCAACATGGATTTCTCAAAAATAAGTCATGCCAGACTAATCTTCTCTCTTTTTATGATAGAGTTACTAGCTTGATAGATGAAGGGAATGCTGTGGATGTAGCATATCTCGATTTCAGTAAGGCCTTTGACAAAGTTCCCCATGACATTCTTGCAAAGAAGCTGGTAAAATGTGGGCTGGACAGGGCTGTTAGTTGGATTTGTAACTGGTTGACCGACTGAACCCAAAGAGTGATCACGAACGGCTGCTTTTCATCCTGGAGAGAAGTGACTAGTGGGGTGCCACAGGGTTTTGTCCTGGGCCCAGTGCTGTTCAATATTTTTATCAATGACTTGGACGAAGGAATAGAGGGCATGCTCATCAAATTTGCAGATGACACCAAATTGGGAGGGGTTGCTAATATGCCAGAGGACAGGATCAAAATTCAAAATGACCTGGATAGATTGGAGAGGTGGGCCAAGGCTAACAAAATGAAATTCAGCAGAGAGAAGCGTAAGGTCCTACACTTAGGTAGAAAAAATGGAATATAGAAGTATAGGATGGGGGACACATGGCTGGATAGCAGTACATGTGAAAGGGATCTAGGCGTCTTCATAGACCACAAGCTGAACATGGGTCAGCAGTGTGATGCGGCAGCCAAGAAAGCCAATGCAATTCTCGGCTGCATCAATAGGAGTATGGTGTCTAGATCAAGGGAGGTACTGGTACCACTCTACTCTGCTTTGGTTAGACCTCATCTTGCATATTGTGTCCAGTTCTGGGCACCCCAATTCAAGAAGGACATGGTCAAGCTGGAGCAAGTCCAGAGGAGGGCGACCAAAATGGTGAGAGGTCTGGAAGCCCTGCCCTATGAGGATAGACTTAGAGAGCTGAGTATGTTTAGTCTGCAGAAGAGAAAGTTAAGAGGGGACATGATAGCCATGTTTAAATATTTGATGGGATGCCATGTAGAGGAAGGAGAGGGCTTGTTTTCTGCTGCTCCAGAGACCAGGACAAGGAGCAATGGATTCAAGCTTCAGGAAAGGAGATTCCACCTGAACCTCAGGAAGAACTTCCTGATGGTCAGGGCTGTCCGGCAGTGGAATATGCTGCCTCGGAGTGTAGTGGAGTCTCCTTCCTTGGAGGTTTTTAAGCAGAGGCTAGATGGCCATCTGTCGGGAGTACTTTGAGGTTGTTCCTGCATGGCAGGGGGCTGGACTGGATGGCCCGTGTGGTCTCTTCCAACTCTACATTTCTATGATTCTATGATTCTATGAAATTCAGCTGAGGAAAGCTTCCTAGAAAGCAAAAAAAAAGAGGACCTGCTATCACTGATCAGGAAATATTTTTAAAGGGCTAGAAAACAAAAGAGGGCACTGTCAGGCATTGCTAGTAAGATTTCTGAGGTTTTAAAAAGGGTGGGAGATAGAGGTATGCAAGGTATTGCTCAGATAGGATTCCTAGACCAAACAACATGAGGAAGTAGGAAAACAGGAGGCCCCATGGATCCATTTAGGGATATCAAATACAGACTTTGGCAGACCAGGTACACTTCTGTTAGCAAATGAGTAACCAGTACATTCTCTAGATAGCATCTCATGTCAGAGAGATGTTCCCTTCCCAAACATGCACCACAAACCTCTTTGTTTTACATTCCCTTTGCTTTCTATGCCTCTTCTAGCATAATCTTATTGCATTTCTTTGTCTTTTTTTTTAATAGGGCTTTGTTCTATTTACTATTGAGTTCAGTTTAGTTATCTAACCAGTTCTTCTGATTGGTGTGTCTTTGGGTTAGCACGTCCCCAGCAGTTTCAGCAGAATTCTACAGGGCAGACTACACTTGGGGTTGTAAACATTTAAAAATACTGGCTTGCTCTAGCAGAGCAGAGGTCAGTCTTGTCTAAACATTGGCTCCTAACTTGTTCTAAGGAAACTCACAAGCAAACCATTCTTATAGAGCAGGAGTGTCAAACTCAGTTTCATCTTGGGCCTCATCAGGATCATGGTTGCCCTCAAAGGGCCAGTTCTATGTGTAAGACTATATTAATGTATCTACTCTTTTATCATATTAAAAGAATTGCCACTGCATTCAATTATTACTGGTTTTTAAATTGCCTTCCCTCTCCACCAACTTTTGTTTTCTTAGCCATTTTGGGGCTGTTTGATCAAGTTTGACTGAGTTTATGGTCCCTATACCTCTGTAAAGTAACATATAATTGGTCAATATATCCAAAGTGTGCCACCTTCTGCTCCCCAGATCCTCTCTGTGCCTCCTTCTGTTCCTCCTTCCCCTGTGCCTCTTTCTGCCCCTCTGCCCCTCTCTGAACCTGGCGAGCCCAATCCCCATGTTGCAAGCCCCCGGCTGCTGGTATTCTGAACAGGAGCCTAGCAGCCAGTACTCACAATCTATTTCTACTTCTGATTGTTCCTCTGTCCAACTCTTGCGAGCTGCGCAAAGCGTTGCCATAGTAACCTGTGGCAATGGTCTGAGGGTGAGTTGGACAGAGGAACCGTCAGAAGTAGAAGTAGATTGCAAGTGCTGGCTGCTGGGCCCCTCTTCAGAATACCAGCAGCCAGGAGCCTGCAATGTGGGGATTGAGTTCGCCAGGTGGGGGTAGTGCTGCAGATGCAAGAGTGGTGCGAGGGCCACATGAAATGGCCTGGCAGGCTGGATTCGAACCATGGGCCTTGTGTTTAACACATGTGTGGTAGAGACAGCCATTCTTCCAAGTTTCTTTCCAGCATCTGCCATGCAGGCGGTCTGCCTAGTCAACTACTGTCTCTAAACAAAAATCATATTTTTATTGTTACTGCTAGCAGAACAAGAAACAATATCACCATAGGTAAATGGAATCTTCTATATAACAGCAAACCAATTTACAGTACCACTTGTGCAAAAGAGTTGGTAACAGGTTTAATGAAACTTCAGGATTTACCAGTGGAGTGGGGAGAAGGAAGACTCAAAACAACTGAAAAAAATAGAAGTATGTATAGGGAGAAGAAAAAAACCTAAACAAAAGGGAATTGCTCGGCTCAGTGGTCCTGGGAAGTTGACATTCGTAAGGAGAAATGGAAAATAAAGAAGGAAAATGGAATGCAGAAGTTTGGGAGAGGATATGGTTGGTTGGCTGACTGGCTGACAGGCATTCATGAGAGAGGTGCTTCACTGCCCAACATTTGATTTCACACCCCATTTGAGAAGGACCTAGGTTCAGATCTTAGCTTATGTGCCGCAGATCCACTGGGTAGCCTTGACCTTCAATGTTTTGTTTTATTATAAGAATAGATGACCTGCTGGTCAGTTCTGCATGGCTGGGAGCCATCTCATCTAGAAATCATGCTTCTTAATCCTAAATCCAGAACTCCTTAATCCTAAATTGTTGAGGTTGCTTATTGATGAGAAGGATGCTTAGAGGTATCGTCTTCATTACTGTTTTGTCTGCCATGGTACTGAAAACAAATTCCAAGAATGAATCACTCTAATGAATTCCAAGACAACTGAAACAGTGACCATCAGTCTCACCTCCCATTCTGCAAAAACAAAGTGGGTGGTAGTGGTGGTGGATTCACAGTCCTATGTACTTTTAATGAGAAGTAAGTCACACTGACTTCAATAGGACACTTGTTGTTTTTGTTACGTGCTGTCAAATTGGCTTTGGCTTATGGTGCTTCTATGAATGACAGACCTCTGACATTCTGTTATTCCATCTCTGCTGAGGTCTTGCAAACTTGGGATCATGGCTTCCTTGGTTTAATCTATCCATCTTTAATGTAGTCTTCTTGTTTCCTAATGCCTTCTACCTTTTCTAGCATCATCATTTTTTCCAGTATGTCATGCCATCTCATGATATGCACAATAGCTTCAGGTTTGGCCAATAGGAATAGTAAGGCACACAGCATAACAAATATGCACAGGATCACAGCTCTGCTGATTTACCTGATAGACATGTTAGGCTAAGACAAAGAAATGTTGCTTTCTTATCAGTTAACTGAAACCAAACTTTTCCTAGGATTTTAGTACAATGCTGTGTGTGTGATCAAGTATTAAATACAGACTTTTTATTTAGCACAGAGAAAAATTCACTTGTGCTCTTTCAGCATGACACCTTAATTCTATTTTGTTATCTATTGTCTTTTGTTCATTATTTTTCTGTGGCTTTGCCACTTCTTCTGCTCACCTGATCAGCATAACCAGGTACCTACCTATAACATGTTGATCAGCAGACATGGGATGAAGACTGAAAACTGTGGAGGCTGTGGAAGACAGATTCCCCAGCTTCACTTGTCTCACACAGAAAAAGGCTGTGGTTAACGATCTGTCCTATTTCCTTATCATTTCTGCTCTCTGCCACAAAGATCTTTCATAACGTGCTCCTTTTTACACTCAAATTCTAAAAATAACAATCCTAAGGTATTTTCAGATAGGGGGAATTCTAGTGCCACAAATCAAAAGACATAATCAGCTAGTCCACCTCTTCTGGCTTAATGAAGCTCTCAAAGAACACCGCAAAGGCCTGTAGTAACTTAAAACAAACTGGTTTTATTTGACCCCCGTTTTTGGAGAGTGAAACTCACTTTATGAGAGCCAGCACAGTGGAGTGGTTTGAGTGTTGGACAACAGCTCCAAGAGACTAGGTTTGAAATCCTTCTCAACCCTGGAAACTTATTGGGTGACCTTGGGCAAGTCATTTTGCCCCAGCCTCAACAGAGGGTAGTGTCAAACCTCCTCCAAAGAAATCTTGCTAAGAAACCCCTGGGATAGGCTTACTTTGTTATTGTTTTGTCTTCATTTTTGACTTCTGGTGGCTGTAAAGCAACCCCGCCCCAAGGACTTCCTGGCAAGATTCAGAGTGGATTTAACATTGCTTTCTCCAAGGATGAGAAAGTGTGACTTGTTCAAGATCATCAGCAGGTTTCTATGTCTGACCAGGGAATGGAACCCAGCTCTCTTGGAGTTCTAGTCCAACATGCAAGGCACTACACTACACTGGCTCAGGTTCACCTCTGGGTCATTATAAGTTGGAAATGAAGAAAAACATCACATACAAACAACCCCTTTCATGAGATGCAATGCAAAGAAGGCTGAGTGGACAGATATTTATGCATGTGCTGTGGCAGGGAGGGGGTTTAGTGGAGGACCAAAAAGGCAAAAAATAAAACCACATAACAATCTGTTGATCGTAGAGAGGTGCCAATAACTGCAGTAACATTGAACCGCCATATTAATCAATATCTTGAGCTACTCTTGTCCCCATTTCCTCTTTTCAGCTGCCTTTGAGAGATGAGCACAGCAAGGGGAAGTGTTCTCTGGGAACCACTTAGTTCTCAAAGCTAGTGTTAACAGTGAGAATCCATTTCAGACTTCCATAGAACAGATTTAAGGATCAGATCTTAATCTGAATATTCTTTCAAAGGGGCTTGTTATGAAGAGCCTGGGTAAGCAACTGGTTAAATTAGTAAGGACTGGCATTCCAGACTCTTTTGCAGAGTACAGATGTTGTGCCCACAACAGGTCCAGAAGGTGGCTCCTGTGGGATTTTTGTGTTTCATTGCATCACAATCACCTGCTGTTGCATGGCTGGTGAATTTGGTGGGAATGGCCTAGTTGGAACCTGGTTTTCTAGACAGTTTCATATTGTTTGGGACAGTTTTGGGAACTTAAAGGGTCAATAAAAGCATGATTTTTGACAAGTTATTGTTTGCAAGTATCCTCCAAACATGCCAATACTTTTAACATCAATCTTATTCAAAAGTGGCTCATTCTGACCCATTCTGGTTTTCATCTTGTCCCTATTATGTTCCTTAAAGTCAACTCATCTTAGAGTGTTCTTGGTTAGATTTGTTCAGAGGAGGTTTGCCATTGCCTTCTTCTGCAACATTGAGAATATGACTTGCCCAAGGTCACCCAATGGGCTTCTGCACTGAGCAAGGATTCGAACTCTGATCCCCTGGTGTGCTAGTCTCAAACCACCATGCTATGCTGGCTTTGCGGGGGGGGGGTGATTAATTGGGCAAAAATGGATCTGATTTCATTGTATTCAGCCATCTGTTGAAGATCAGAATATCCATGAATATACAACCGATTCGCACAACTCTAACAAACTGCAGTGGACAGCCACCTTGGGTCCCATCTGGGAAGAATGTCAGGATATAAAACAGATCAAACCATTTGCAGATTGTCTGGTGCAATGCCACAAGCTGTAAATGTGGGCTTGATAAAACAAGAAATGAGGGCTTGATTGAAACATCTGCCTTGAGATTACACAAAAAGTGGATGCCTTGTAGGAACTGAAACAAAGCACAGACTCTCCTTGTGAATCTTCAACACTACCTTGCAAAGCCATTTCTCTGGATCTCCAGCTACCTTACCTGCGAAATAAAAAGAAAATAGGCAGGAAACCACAGACATGCCTCTCAGGCCTTGTTCACTTCTGCATCAAGGAGGCGTTTGGACAGACTGCATACGGGATACATAATCAGACTTATACAGAGGTAACAATGACCAGGTGTCCTGCAAGTTCTCATGAACAGGATCATTATTTTATACTGAACTATTGCTGAGCATTCTGTTAGTACAGACTTAGTACAGAGTTTGCGGGACAGTTGATAACGGGGAAGATCTTGCTGGGGGGGTCCCTTATTCATAGGGTCGCCATCAGCCGAAGCTGACTTGGCCGCGATTAAGAGCAAGGAATTTGTTTATCTAGGACATTACACTGAAACATGTCGGGGCCATCCGTTTTTCGTAGGACAGCCATTTTAAAAGAGGTGAAAAATGTATTTTGTTTTGAAAGAAAGAACAAAGAAGAGGCGTACGCGGAGTTCCAATCACCGAAACGCGGGGGCGGGGGCGGGAAGGGCGCTTCCCCCGGGCGCGTCTTTGCTTCTCCTTCCCTCCTCCCCGCCGTTTGCCCGGAGTTCACTTTGATTTCTCCGCGCCCGCGACACTTTCCCCCGCCTCCCCGCTCCCAGATTTGTCCAGCCGCTCTCAGGCTCGTCTCCCCCTCCGCCTGGTCGTCCCGGCCTGGTCCACCCCCCGCTCCGCTCGCCCCTCGATTGATTTCTGCCCGTCCCGCTGGCCCTGCCCGGGGCGGGGGGCGGGCGGGCGGGCGGCGCGGCTACTAGGGCACTGGGTCGTCTGGGGCTGCGGGGATCGGCGGCGCTCTAGGACCCAGCGGCGAACGGGAGGGCCCATGTGCTCCGGTCCCCTCCCCCTTGCCTGCCTATCGCTATTGTCTGCGCAGCCCGGCGGCGGCGGCGGGCCGGCCAGGAGGAAGGAGGGAGGGGGCAGCGGTGCGCGCCTTGGCGAGCCGCCGCTGAGTGCCGGTCCGCTCCCTCGCTCGCCCGCCCGCCTGCCCGCCGCCCGGGCCGCCGGAGTCTTTCCGCGCTGCAGCCAGGCCGCCGGGCTGGCGTGGAGTGGAGATGCGTCCCGGCGCGCCGCGGGTGGCGGTCTGAAGCGGAGGGCGGAGAGGCTCGGCTCGGACAGAATGGGCTCCCGAGGCGCTGCCCGCCGGCTCCTGCTCGCCCTGGCGGCGCTCGCCTGGGCTCCCAGAGGTGAGTGGGGGCCACGGACGCGAGACCGGGGGGGCGGCGCTCTCGGACCCCTCCAGCTTTCGCCCCGAGGGAGGATGGAGGCTTCTCTGGGGGCTCCGCGCTCTGAACGCCGAGGTCCCGCGTGTTCTGTGGCGCTGGGGGGGCGGGCGGGCGGGCGGGGATGGCGCCACGGTGGGGCCGCCTGCCCGCTCTGCCTCCCCCTGTGAAACCCTACCGTCCCCTCTGCCCGGGTCACTTGTTGGCCGGGGGTCCCCGAGAAAGGAGCCGAGAAGGCGCTCTCCTGGGATCGCCATGGAAACCGCGAGCCCCGCGCCACGGCGTGCCCCCGTGTCTGTGTAGCTCGAGCCGTCGGACCCTCGCTTTGCCCTCGCCCCCGGCGGACCCCTGCGCCTTGTTCTCGGACTCTCGGCGCGGGGAAGAGGTCCCCTCTCGGAGGGCGTCCAGGAGGACCATTCCAGCCCTTCTGCCCCCGGCGGTGCCTCTAACGCGGCCACTCCGGACCCCGCGGGATGCTTCCGTCCAGCCCTGTAGAGAGTTTTGCCGCCGTTCCTGGATCTTCCACGGGAGCGCTACCTGCTGCTCTCGGAGCCTCGGAGAGCCGGGTGGCTGGGAGGGAGGGAGGGAGGGAGGGAGGGAGGGAGGTCATTTCCCCGAGGGGTTTCCCCCCCCTTGTCATGCAAATGAGTCGTCCCAGGTCCGCTCCTGCTATAATTCAATTAAGCTTTTGGTGGCAGCCCCTGCCCTCTTCCAGCAGGACAAGATTAATCCCCGCGGGGAACCTTTCCCTCCGCACGCGCACCTCCCCCGCCCCCACGCACCCCCCCGCGGCTTTCAGACGGGCAGGCCAAATGGTTCCAGCCATATTGCTGATCCCCCCTCCCTTGGGAAGCTCAGGCTAATAAAACTGGATCTCGAAGAGAGAGCGCTCCAAGCCGTCCCTTCTCTCTCCGCTCAGCCGCTCTCCCCCAAAACATTCCACCCGCTTCTGCCTCCTCTCTCCCGAAATCCTCCTCATCCAACCTTTCGGAAAAGCTCTTCTCATACGGGTGTCCGTGGAAATGTAGTTCTCTTCGCTCTCTGCCCCTATGGGTGGTTTTTGTCTCTTTTCATGTAGGCAAAAGTAGGTGTCTGGGGCAGAGGGGTCGAAATTTGAAGTGAGAAGATGCAGTTAGGACTGTGGGGTGCTAGCCCTTTCTTTTTAAGAAAAAAAGGGGGTGTGAATCTTCTCTATAGAGGATCAAATGCTGCTGCAGTTATTGGTAGCGCTCTGAACGATTGTACACGGATGTGTGTCCTCAGTCAAATGTGCCTAAGAGATCATCGTTATTTAGACAATAACCAAACATAGAGAGAGAGAGAGCACCCATCCCCAGACAGCTGCCCTCCCAATGTATTGGGCACCACTGCCATCATCCCCAGACAACATCTGGAGGACAGTGCACTGGGGGAGGCTGGTACAGGCAGTTGCCCCCAATCATCCTTCCTGTAGTAAAAGCCCTGAAAGACTGTGGGTACATAAGACATGCCTCTCAGTTGCATGTGTCTAGGTGGTTAAGAGCTAACGCTGGAGCTCTGCTTAAAGGAGAAATGCTACTAGTAGTATTTGGTTGCACACACGCAAGTATCCTTGCCAGTGTATCTCCTGGTTTGGGGGCTCTGGCCAGAGAAGGATTTCCCAACATTAGAGTGTTCCCATTCTCTTATATTGGATCCTTATTCCATTACAATAAAGTGGATTAAGCCCTGGGCTGCTCTGGGCTTAAGGTTGCTTCCGAGCTCAACATCGCTGGGTTTATTTTACGATGAATTTGTTGTTATTTGTCAGCTCATGTTGAACAATTCTTGTTTCTTCATTAAAGAGGAGGGGACTGTGTACTGGCCAGGGAATTCTGTTATTCCCCTCTCCCCAATTTTGGATGGATTGGGTGTGTATTTATACGTATTGTATTTGTGGTTTGTAGTGCCTACCTTGAAGGTGATTGCCGAGTTGGTGGATGTTATAATAAAGGACTAAACTGGGCTACACAAGATGGCATGGGATAGGAAGAGAGTGTGCCTGACAGAAAAATAGGGGAACATAGTAGGACTCGGGGTGGGAGGAGTAGACTGCCGCCACCACTCAGCCTGGCCACCCCACCAGTCAGTTGGAGGGCACCAGATCAACACCGAATGAAGCCAGGGGGTTATATCTAGATCAGGTTGTCAAGCTGAGGAAGGGAGAACTGATGAAAGAAATAGTAATTAGCCAAGAAGGGAGCAGGGGTGACAGAGGTCACACCCTAGGGGAGACAGAAGCCAAATTTGTAAAGAGCCCACTTGTTTCCTCCCCCACCCTTTGCACGTTTGGAGACCTGACAGGGCAGGGTGTGATGTCATGGTATCTCTCAGCCATCTGCTCCTTCTTCAGGGGGAGCTAGTGCAATTCAGAGCCTGGGGGAGGTATGATAAGGGATCTCCACAGGGTGGTTTGGCATTTTTAGTTGATGCTCTGCATACATATTATACAGAGGAGCAGGTGGGGATAAGCAAGAAGACTCCATTTATGGAGGCTGCATTATGGCCATAGATGCACAGCGTCCCCCCCGTCTCTCTGTTCATGTACAGTGTTGAAGAGAGCAATCCACCAGTATGCCAGTGCTCTCTAAAATCAGCATATTATCATGAGAGTTAATTTTTATAACTCCTATATAAAAAGAGTCATGCATTAACTCAGAGCTTAGAAAAATGACTTAGTCTTTTAAGCTACCATTCCTAGAATCTGGCCAGTGGCTGGGGAATTCTGAGAGCCGTCATAAATAAATAAATAAATAAATAAAATTTTAAAAACATTCAGAATGGGAGGTGTCCAGGGAATTTTCCAAAAACGTCCCTCATTCTACATGAACCACATTTAAAATACGGGATCTATCAGTTTGTAGTTACCTTCCCTATACTTCAAGCCTCCTTGAATCCCATCTTGGAAGAAAGGTGGGAGATAAACGCAAATAAATAAATAAATAAATAACTTTAAACAATACACTTTGACACAAAATCTCTGTTTTGTTGAAACTCAGGTTTGAGGGAAGAAGGAATAGAAAATGTATTGAAGATAATTAGCATTTTTCAAACCTTCCACGAAAATTGAATTAAATTACTTTGTTTTACAAATCTTCCTTCTGTTCAGATTTTTTTTTAATCTGAATTGAGTGTTTACCATTTTTGTTTTTGGCCCTTCATACATGTAGGCTGCTTGCCTGAGGGAATCGGATATGTCTGTAGGGATGTGTATTTGCATGTGAGTGTGCGTGTGTGCATGCACACCTATGTTTACTCATGTTTTGTGGAACTAAGTGACACACAATTATATTTTAGTGCAGCATCTTCCAGTCCCCTGAGCTGGAGTGTCATATGTACCATCATACACATTAGTCCAAAATTCACTGACTAGCTGTAACCTACAGACCTGGCATGTTAGACAGGTTAAAACCATACAGATTCCTGAACCAAGAATGCTGTCTTCCATTTGGTTCCTCCAGTGATATCTGAAATCTGAGTTCAGCACCTCTCATGCTGGCTCTCCTCCTATTTACCCTGGAGAGTATTCAGAGAGACAGGATAGCAGCCTCAAATACCTGAAGGGCTGTCAGGCAGAAGGCAGAGCAGGCGTGTTATCTCTTGCTCCAGAGGGCAGGATTAGAACCATTGGGTGAAAACTGCAAGGCGGCAGATACTTGGTGAAACACTGGGGCTAGGATGGTGGGGGAGGAATGTCCGAATGGCATGAAATGGCTGACTCTGGAACTGAGTGTTTTAGGAGGTGAATGGTATTTGAGAGGAGGTTAAACTTGTGGGGATGCTGTAGTTGCATCCTGCATTGTACATTTGGAATTGATCAAGGGCTGAAATGATCGGGATTTGAAGTTGATCAAGGGCTGAACTGAATGACCTCCAAGAATTTTTCCTATTCTATGATTCTTACTTGAGTTTGAACCATCCCTGGTCAATAATAGCAGAGCATCCATGTTGATAGTTTGGAAAGGAGATGGATGTGTATTCAAAACATGAAAGCCCAGCAGTGATAGTGGCTACAGCCTTCACTGGTTTCTGTCATCCTAGATCTTAGGTTCTATGGTTGCCAAATTTTGGTCTGGCTTCTACCCTTATTACTGGATGTGTTCAGTCCTGGAAGCATACAGGGTGTGTGTGGACATATCTGTCAACACTGCTGCAACAGCCAAGTACTGTTTTGATGCTATGCACTCACCTAGAAGCGTGGGAAGGAGTCCCTAAAAAGGCATGACTCCCTATTGACCATGTATGCTGCCCAGTACTATAAAATGTATGTTAACACAGGCGGAATGGGTTATTTGCAGGGAACACAGGATACAGGATTGTGCTTCTCTATCTGGCTTTTGTTCACAATGAAGCCATACTACACTGTATGGCAGCAAGAGGATTATGGGCATCACAGAGAGCAGCCAGTCTTCTTTCCCTGTTGCCTTGTGCTGGAGTTTCCAGTCTGCTCAGGCAGTGTGATCTTTGAAGAACTGATTGCACCTTAAGAGCACCAAGCTGAAATGGAACTTAAGTTTTTTGGCTTTAGATCAAGGAAATTGGGGTTCATCTCTCCACTCAGCCAGGAGGTAACTCACCATGTATGCATAGTCAGGACACTATCTGTCAAATCACTCCACTTTATAGAGTTTTTGTGAGAACAAAATGGGTTAAAATGGAGTGCTGGGGAATGATGAGAGTTGTAGTCCAGCACCTTTGGAAGGCGCCAGGTTGGGAAAGGTTGAGGTATGCACTGCATTAACCTCCACGGTAGAAAAGTGGGATACAGCAATCCATGAGTTATTTGTTTGTGTGTATGTGTGTGATTAACGTAATTTTGACAGAGCACCTCAGCATACTTGAATATGGCATTTAGAGGACTGGGATTTTCACCTTTTTTTTTCATTAAGTGACGTTTGATGGCTGCTCAGAACTGCTTTTATCCAGGGCTGGCCAACTATTGGGTAGACTAAGGTGGCTACCTTAGGTAGCAGATTCCAGCATATGTGAGGAGGGTCAGCAGAATGTTCAAAAGTGTTGCAGGACAAAGCTGTGTTGAACTGGAGTCCTCACAAGCTCGCCTCCTTCCTTTGGTCACCGTAATAGTCTCTATCCCTTCGCCAGTTTTAAGAAGATTCAAGTGTCAGTCCCATCAGCTTCTACATGTTGTGCAGCAAAATGTCCTGGGCTCTCTCTACTTTTATCACAGCACAAGGAACTTTTTTTTCTCCCAGGGCTACTAATAGCCTTGGCAACCAGCCCAAGCCCCAGCAGTAGCATCAACGGGGCTTGAACTCTCCCCACAGATACAGGCAGGCATCTCTATATTGCACTTAGGTTGCATCTGTGAAGGCTTCTTTGTTTGCCAAAACAGCTGGAGATGCTATTTCTGAAGAGTAGCTGAAAAGCAGTGAAACTCAAGGCACCAGCTTTAAAAAGCTTGTCATTGGGTGGTGCACATAATATAATTCAAATCCCCCCATGGAAGACTACAAATATCCTCCCTATGGATAACCTACTACTACTACAACACACACACCCCTCAGGCTAGCGACATGCTCCCTTTTCCACATAAAGAGAGCCTCTAATTAGGTTTCAGTTAATTAAAAGTAGCATCATTGTAATTTTTAACCTTGTTTGGAAGCTGGGGAAATCCCAGTTAAAGCCAAACATTTATAGCTAAACATATATGTTCCAGAGGGTTGCTTTCTTAAAAAATAGAAAAATGCCCTCACTCTTTCTCCCTTATTCATCCAACAGCTTTAAAATGGCTGCTTTGAAAAATCTCTAATCCCAGGTGGAACTGAGCTCTTGCTAGAAATATTAATAAAACCAAACAAGGAATATTAGGGAGTAGGTAAGAAATTTTAAGCCAGTACAGGCAGTAGATGCCAGTAAAGCTGTGCTTGTTTACTCTCACAGAGGCACCTGCTGAAAATCTCATAAAATGGCACACGTTTTAAAATGGAACTTTTAAAAAGGGGAGCTTATCTACAAAACAAATACTGTCTGAGATTGTACAAGCTGATCGTAAAAGCTTCAAGGCTTCATTTCAGTTGCCCAACCTCTCACTAGTGCTGTTGGGTCAGAATGCCAAAAATAAATAAAGGAAGGAAGGAAGGAAGGAAGGAAGGAAGGAAGGAATCTAACTGCAGTGGGTCTGCTTTATTTTGGGGAAGATGAGCATCCATTGCGTTCAGCAGAGCTTTGGGGTGAAATGAACCACATCCTTTAAAATGATGCCTCTCCATTATCCCTAATCCCAGCTTTTCCTTTCAAAATTAATGCTGACAGGTCCTTTGCTATCTTCTGAGTGCTGCTTCTCATAGAGAAAAACCCTTGCTAACGCTGGGGTTGTCGACAGCTTCTTTCAGAAGTTCGACCTGATTCTGGCTTATTAATTCTATGGAGCAATCAAAGAGAGGGGTGTGTGCATGTGTGTGTTTCTGCTGACAGCTGGTCATTTCTCTGGCAATGGGCAGCTATGGCTGGGTAGTCCAAAGAGTTAAATGGTCTAACTAGAATTCCCTATCTCTCTCAGCTACTTGGCTTTCATTCCCTTTTCTCATCTGATGGTGTGTTCATACCGATCCCTGGGTACCCAGAGAATTCAAGGGAAGATAAGGCTTGAATTTCTAAGAAAAGAAAGCACCAAAATGCAAACCGCTTAGGTTTCTGTGAACATTGTGAAGGCAGATTTGCTAGCTTTCCGTACTCCTGGTAATCAGATTTGTCTTACAAAAAGGACCTTTTCCCCCTTCTACAATTCACATTCATTGCTGTTGTTTTTCTAAATGTGTCTTGTGCTTTTGGGTTGTTCAAATGTAATGTATTCAAATCCTTCACCATGAAAATGTTCTTTTTTTCTCCCTTCTTTTCAAAAGGCAGTGAAGATTTTAGCAAAAGAGAAACAAAACAAAACCTAAGAAACTAAAATAAGTGGCCAGAAGTCAACATTTTTTTTTTAAAAAAAGAATGGGTATTAATTGATGTTTAAACAGTATGGGGTAGGAAGCAACCTGTTTACAACCAATTTAAAAGCTGAGTTGTTTTTCCTGGAGAGAAAATTTCCCCCTTTTTGCAGCTAGAAAGAGGACAATTCAGGGAGCCTGAAGGAACTGAGAGCAACAGAAAGAGCATTTGGAGACTGCTGTTTGCCCACCCCGGACCAGTGGCAAAAATGACTCAGATGTTCTCTTGCTTAGGCCCCATGGACATCAATGAGCAGGCACAATCTTCCATTGGTACTGTTGTATTATTTCCATTCTTTCCTTTTGGATGGGGCAGGAAATCCAAGTGGACTGAGCCCTATGATTGTTAACACACTGAAGAATCTCTCTCTGTCTGCAACCTATACCATCACCACCAATCCCAGTGTCTATCATTGTATATAATACCTTTATCTCTAATGTGCTCCCAGGTGAGAATGAAGGTAACAGCCTGCAAACTGTGATACAGTCACACTGGGAAGAAGAATCTCCATTTCAAAGATGTTTATAATGCACAACCCATTTAGATTGCCATGGTATGTACCCATACCCTCCAACATTTCACAGATGAAACTGGCCAAGCAGCATCAGAATGCAGTCAGAAATGGCAGAAGTTATTAATAAGGAAGGAGACACCAGCTAGGAGAGGCTGCAGCAATTTACTTTTGCCTGAACCTACAGGAAAGGTTAAGATTCTGCCCCTTCTCTCTTCTCTTCCTACTAACTGAGTACGGCTAATTGAAGCTGCACAAATTTTCTTTTGCCTGAACTTACAGGAAAGGGCAAGATTCTGCCCCTTCTCTCCTTTCCCCCAGCTAGTTGAGTACAAACTACTTTTGCACTTTAAACTCAGTTTGCAGCCATTCAAATAAGCTAAGGATAAAGAGGGAAAGTGGAAAGGGGAGAGAGAAAGTGGGACATTTTAGAAGTATCTGAAAAAGTGGAATTTGAACTATCCTTGCCAAATCAGTACAGTTGAAAGGTGTATGTACCTGGGAGTAAATCCCATTGAATTTAGTGGCACATGTCTGAATAGATATGCATAGGACTGTGCTGTTAGCTACTGTATACTAATTTTAGTCTTTGGGAATGGGGGAGAGAGTGCAGTTGCCCATGTCAAAATGGCACCACCCATGCACAAGATGGTGGCATCTACAACACAAGCGAATCTATAAGTTTGTGGGGAGGGGGAAGGTAGAGGAAGGGAGCAACAGTCTAACTGAGGGCTTACAGAGCATGTTTGGGGCAGTGAGAGAACTGACTGCTGAGAGACAAAAAAGTAAGCGGGAAGAAGATTAGAACAGAGTATCCTGGAGAACTGGCCAGAGGTGGTCTCTTCTTAGCCAAGACATTTTAATTGACCTGTCCATCACAGCTTAAGCATCCCTGCCAGTAACAGCATAGCTCTTATCACTGTATATGTGAAGCTGAGATTCCCTTTCCCAGAGTGGATCATTTTATACTTCCTTACACTGAACTGTATGATCTCTCTGAAAAAGAGGCTCAGGACTGGGATACAACTTTGCCTCTGAAATGTTATAGAGCTACTGCTAGTCAATGTAGAATCCACACCCAGCATGGCAGTGCAGGCTTTGGGGGACAGGAGCCCAGTGCATTTGCAGGGTACCAGGCTGCTAAAGCTGGTATAGGCAATATTAAACTGAATTTACCAGTTGAGTACCAGACTCAATATTAGCAATATTGTCAACTCATTTCCTGGCTGAAAAATGGGATTCCCAGCAGGAAATCCCATGTAAAAGAATGGTAAAATAGCAAGATTTTTACACAGTTTTCTCCCGGTATTCAAATGTCTCAAAGTGTTATTTGGGAGAAGAGAAATACACATAACATTTTGTGCAAGAAAACGGGGTTTTTTTCCTCTTTCTTTTCTTTTTCTCTTTCTTTTCTTTCTTTTCTTTTCTTTCTTTCTTTCTTTCTACACAAAAGAAATGTGTTTCTCTGCAGAATAATTCCCTGGAGATGCTTCAAAACATTAAAAATACAGGGAGAATGCTGCGGAGAAATACTTATTTTTTTTGCCCCTGCAGTGGGAAGAAAATGATTGTAATTATTTGTCCTTGTCTGTGAGGGCAAAATAGTGAAAGATTTATATCCTTACAGTCAGCATAAAGAACCTTTATTTGTGGTTTTGTTTGTTTTTGCCTTTCACTTCAGCAGGCATTCTTTGTCCTCCAGCAAGCTCAGGTTTGGTCCGAGAAGAGAAGGGTGTTTAATCTCAGAATAAACATGCTTCCTCATAAGCTGGATCCACACAGGCTAACTGCTTCTGTGAGGAATGCACAGAGTGATGGCAATGGTGGTAGTGAAAATTATGGTGAACATTTCTATCCCATCTTTCCTTCAATGACTTCATGGTGGTGTACATGGGTCTCCCCCTCTTCACTTTATCCTTGTAACATTCCTGTGAGTTAGATGAAACTGAGAAAGAGGATGACTGAACTGTGATCACCCACTGAGTTTCATGAGTGTGTAGGGATTACAACCTGGTTCTCCCAACTTCCAGTCAAGAAGTCAAATCACCACCCTCTACTGGCTCTCATAATGTTCTATAGTATGATGGATTACACATAGTTTGCACATTGATTGGCACTGGTGTCAGGTTGCAATAATGGCTTGTGGTGGGATAAGCCAACCAAGGAGTCTAGATCATGGTTATTTGGCTATAAGTTCTGTAGCAATAAATGAGACTTGTTCCAAAACTGTTGACTAGTTATTCTTAAAAACTTGTGCAAACCCTGAATTTAGTGTACAAATAGGTCTGCTATAACCCCATAAGAAGGCTGATGCACTTTGGAAGGGAAATGACAAGAAACCAAGAGCCTGTATGTTTAGTAGAGGACCCTGGACACCTGTTGATCATAGAGTTGTCAAAGTAGTATCATACTAGGCCCTACCTTTCAGCACCAAAACCTAAGACTGAGGGATAGCTGTTTTGTCAGGTCACTGAGAGCAGGGCCTGGTGAGATCAATAAGCATGGCACATTAAGCATTAACCACGGTTGCACAGAATTGTCAATTCAAATAAATAATACAAAGTCTAACAATGAGGGAAATATATATAAGACATTTTTCATGGCCGTGCTCTTGCTCTGAAGCACTTGTCTTCATCCTGAGGACTGGAGAAAATGGTCCAGGTCCTGAGATCTGGGAAGGCTAGTTGATTGGGCTGGGGGGTGGGGAAGTACTTGAGGAATATTTTGTCATTTTCTGTTGGGGACTTCTTTGTATTTGGTTGTTTGGGCTTTTTTGTCATCTTCATTTTACCTGCCCACTCTGTCCAACTATGCAATACTGGCTATTCCTTAATTAACTGCTGCTTCCTTTTGGGGTCCATCTATTGCAGGAGTAGCTTCCTTGTCTGTGACAGTGGGAGAAAGCAGAATGGATTCATCAGGTTTTCACAGGAAAAGAAGGACATGGAGCTTTGTACTCCTTTTCAGTAATGTTTTGTTCTATGTAGTACAGTCTCTGAGACTATAATGTGAAGACTGGCACAGGCAGACAGAATCTTGTTCAGAGTTGCCCCTTGCAAAATGGACTTCTTCCGTCACTTTTCTCCTTGCTAAGGAGGAGAGAGGAGTCCCATTACAAGGTGAAAAGGAAGTGGCAGGGGAGACAAGTTTGGTAGAAAACAGATCACAGAGGGAGAGATTAAAAAGCCCTTCTCCTGCCTCTGAGTTGTCGTTTTGAGCTTTCAGCCTCCTCAGGTGCACTGTATAGAAGAAATGGTTCACCGCAGAGAACCATGAGCCTAGACCTAGTGAGTAATTCTGCTCCAGGAACTGTGAAAAGTAACAAAGTTGCTAGCCAAGACAAAAGGAAATTAGTGAAGGGTACAATGAGGATCCATTTCTTTGGTTTCTTTGAAGCATATTATGAAATCTAAACAAGAACTTTTCCCTCCTCCTTTGTTTCCCCCGCCCTCTCTCCCTTTTCCACAATATCCCCCCTCCGCCCCTCTCCACAGTTTTGGTGTTCAAAATACTGAATAATAGTAATGACAATAACTAAAAATAATCCTTGTAGGACACATTTTCCTACACTCTACTGTACACCTTCTGATATCTTAAGACATGATATGCTGTGAGGTACAGTTAACAAAAATCGGAGTTTGATTTTCCAAATCAGTCAAGTGTTTAAATCTGCTCAGCTGAGGTTTAAAGTACTATACTGAAGTGAAAGAATCTTGGAATTCATTCAGAAATACATGGTTGATTTTTTTTATTTTTTATTTTTTTTTTGAAGGTAGTACTTGTGTATCTCAGCTGCCACTCAAGCATGAAGCCATCCTGAGATGGACCTTGGCAGGAGATGGAGTATCAGTGCCTTAGGCTAGAAATCTGTCTAATCCCATGAACAAAACTAGGTTGCTTTATATTGAACTGCCAAATGTCATACACCTCACATTGCCATTCATGCATTTTCTGGTTCTGTGCATTTCAGTACAACCCTTGTGGGTGATTTAAAAAGAGGTAGAAGTTCTCCATGAACATCACATTAATATTGCATATTGAGGACCTGCCTCAGACAATTAAAAACATTTTAATCATTCAGTTGTTGGAAATGTTATCTTTGTGTTTTAAGTTTGCTGAGTATAAATTACAGGTGTTACTTTTCAAATGAGTATGTGGCTTAGTCAGATATACTGTGTACACTTAAAGTGAACTCATTTTGTAAGTGTGATCCTTAAGTAGCCAAAATGATACAATCCACATACAAGACCAGCAGGTCTGAGGAAATTTTGAGGGGAAAAAACCCTAAATGGGGAGCAATCCTACATTCATTCCTCAAGTAGCCCAGCCAGGATTTGGCATGGAATGCTGATTGTTGTAAGAGAGGGAAGGCAACCAGAAGCAGGGATAATAGAATGGATTGTCCTGGAAGAAGGCATGGCCAGCTGGCTAGCTGGAACTCTGCATAAGTCTGCCCTGTACCATTTTGCTGCAAGTCCCTATTGTTAACTTTGCTTTTGAGTGACTTGTAAGATGGCTCTAAAAGTCTATTAAACTACAGTCACAAAATATTTTAGCTGCTGCAGCAAATCATGCTAGCATGTCATTGGGAAGTAGCCTCAACCCCAATGATTATAAGATGTTTAATTATGGTTTGGGCTGCCATTGCAATAGAGAAGTTGGTGGATGAAGTACTGTAAATGGGTTATTGCTGTAGAAATAACCAGAGATGGTCTCCATGTCCTATTATCACAGACTGGAAATTTGTTTTCTGTACATATATTATGTTTTTTGTTTCTTTTAAAAACTGGATTTCCACACTGGTGCAAGCAATCATCCATTGGCCATAAACTTCATCCTCATTTCATGGAAGACCGAGATAGCTGATGGAGCTATCGTGTTCTGCTTGTGAGCTTCCAATAGGCAACTGGATGACCACAGTGTGAAGAGAATTTTGGACTGGGTAGGCAAGTGGTCTGATCCAGTGCAGACCTTCTGCTATTTCTATAGATTGCCATTCACTGCATTTTTATTTTTACAAAGATCAGGAGAAAAGTATATTCTATGAGTGAAGAAGCCTTCAAAAGGTCTTCAAAAACCCGTTAGAATAAAAATATCACAGATGCACAACAAGGATAGGACCAATCCCACCTCCCTAGGAAGGAAGATTCAGTACCTAGGAGCAGCCACTGAGAAGACCTTCTCTTGTGTTCCCATCAGATATGTCTTGTGGAGATGATGGGACCAAAAGAAGGGCCTCTCCTGAAGATCTCAAAGCCAGGTAGACTCATATGTTCCTTTAGAGAACCTGGATCTAAATTGTATGGGTCTTTGTAGGTCAGAGCTAGTTCTCTAAATTACGACCAGAAATAGACTAATAGCCAGTGAGACTGCTTTAAAAAGGGAAGCATATGTTCTTTCCCTCTCACCCATCCTTGTCAACAGCCAGACTTTCTGAACAGATTTCAAAGACTTGGATGATGTCTTTCTAGATTACATTATCAAACAGGGGGAAAAGAGAAATACAATAGTAACGGGAAATTTTGGAGCCCTGATATTGTTGGAAGTCAGACTTAATGGGCCTGATCCTAATGGATCTGATCTTGACCAATAAGGAAGAACTGATCACCAAAGTGGAAGTAATGGGGCTTTTGTTGAAAGTGGCCACATCTCGCCATTTGTTATACAGAGGAAAAGGAAAGCTATTGCACTCAAAATGCACACTCTGGACTTTAAGTAAAATTGATTTCAATGAGCTTAAGAGGATACTAGATGAAATCCTATGGTCAGAAGTGCTCAAAGAAAAGAGTATTTTTGACGGGTGGGAGTTTCTTCAATCACAAACAGTTTCAGCAACAAAAAAAAAGGGGGAAATTAAAAAAAGAAACAGTGGGAGGCTGGATGGATATATAAGGATGGATGTATAGGGAATTTCAAAATGTATATAAATTGGAAGAAGAGGTAAATCACTATGGAAAAACGACCAGATAAGTAGCCAGTATTTGCAGGGACAATGTCAGAAGGACTGAAGCTGAGAGTGAGCTCACGCTCGAAAGAGAGGTTAAAACGATTTTTTTAAAAAATGAGGTTTGGCTATGTATGGAGTAGGAAGAAGGACAAGAAAACATTAGGTTTACTGTGTGGAGGTGATGGAGAAATACTAATGGGTGAAAGAGGGAAGGCACTACCTACCTTGCCTCCATCTCTTCCCAAAAGGAAAGCAATGCTGAATGGTGAATATAGAATAAGTGGTGCAGTGAGGGTGCTGCAGCCCGTGGAAGTTAAAGTGCTATGGGAACACTAACTAGTCTAAATGAAATCAGGTCTCTAGGGTCAGGTGAACAGCATCCAAGGAACTTGGAAATACAGTTTCAAAACTTTTATCTGTAATCTTTGAGAATTCATGGAGAACAAGGTCCTTGCAGAGTAGAGGTGGGCAAATATTGTTACCATTTTCAAAACAGAAGGTAGAACCTGGGCCAATACTGACTGATCAATTTAGCACCCATACCAACAAAACAAAACAAAAGTTCTAGAACAGATCATTAAGCAGTTAGCTTATTATATGTCGTGTGTTGTGTTGCCCATGATACTCTTGAAACCAAGTTGGTAAAGTATGACCTGAGTGACGTTTCTGTTACGTGGGTCTCTAGTTGATTGGTGGATTATTTCCAAAGATGGATTGTATTTGATAGTTCCTGATCAACCTGGAGAGAAGTGTTAAGTGAGGAGATATGGGGTTTCATTTGAGTCTGATATTGTTAAACATCTTTATAAATGATTTGGGTGAAGGAATAAAAGGCATGCTCATCCAATTTGCACCAGACACAAAATTAGCAGAGACAGCTAAGAAGATAGAGGACAGAATGAAGAATCAATATGACCTTAAAAACTGGAGAATAATTTTTTTTTTAAATGGAATGTATACATGTAGGCAGGAGAAATTAGATGTGCAAATACGGTGCATGTGAAAAGAATGTAGGGATCATTTTAGACACAAACAAAATGTGAGCCACCTGTGTGGTGTGGCAGGGAACAAAACTAACGTAGTTCCAAGCTGTATTAACATATGTATGATGCTCAGATCTGTTCTGCTGTGGTCAGGCCTTACATACAGTACTGGGTCCCGTTCTAGGCACACAGTTTAAAAAGGAAATCATCAGCCTGAAACATGTCTAGACAAGGATGAACAAGATGGTAAAGGATCTGGAACTCGAGCCATGTGGGGAATGATTGAGGGAGCTTGGTGTGTTTAACTTGGGCAAGAGAAGGCTGAGAGGTGACATGATAACCATCTTTAAATATTTGATGGGATGTCATGTAGAAGAAGGAGTGTGCTTGTCTACTGCAGTTTTAGAAGAGCAGATTCAAACTGCAAGCAGGGAGATTCCTGCTAAATATTAGGAAGAACTTCTTGATGGTAAGAGCTGTTTGAAACTAGAATAGGCTGCTTCAGAATGTGATGGATTTTCCTTTGTTGGAAGTTTTAAACAGGTCAGACAGCTGTCTCTCAGGGGCTCTTTCTGTTCTGGACTAAATGGTTCTTGGGATGCCTTGTGACTCTGCTGTTCTATGATTCCATATCTTCTGAGCCCTCATAATAGTCCATGAAAGAGACAATAAAATTGCACAGTAAATTCCAATTCTGAAACCACCCTGAGTTTCTTACCAAGGCTTTGTGCACACAACACTGTATGACACCCTTAGGAATACCAGGCCCCTTTTTTGGATTATTTCTGTATAGTTTCATTTTCATTACATCCAGTTGCTTCATTCTGTGGCCTCATCTTTACCCTGCAATAGGCCATATTTTATGTGTTAAGCTGGTGATTTTCCTCAACTTGTCAATTTGAATACAGTGTAGGTGATTATTCTAATAGGCACTATTCCCTGCCGTTATAAGAAACTGATAAAATATTTCGGACAATCGTTTATTTTGTTTGTTCTTCCCAGTTTCAACTGCACAATTTACATCACCAGATTATTTGTAGCAACTTTTCCTTGGTAAAACCATGCTCGAAGAAAGATCAGAAAAATATCAAATGCAACAATGTTTCCAATAAATGGTACAAGTTGAGATTTAAATAGTCATACAAATATCTGTATGGGAACATCTCACATTAATAATGCTGTGCTGAACGTGCCTATAACAGCACGGGGGGATGATGCTCTGGGAAGATTCAAAACATTGCTGACTTGTGGATACTCGAACATAACATTATGCTATTCGTCTTTGCAAGTAACTTTACAAGCTCTGCTTTAAGAATTAACTAATAAATCATGCTATAAACAGATATACAAGTCATCTTGAATAGGCTTCATTTTTTGTTTTCACAGCATTTTATATTGGTTTTCTGACAGTTTGGCAGCCATACATACAATTAGACATTGGGAAAGGAATAATAAAAAACTAGAAACCCACAATGAGTCATAATGCTACTGCAAGCAATGTTTGAGGGGCTAAGTGTGTTGTATTTTCTTCATATTGCAGCATTTGCCTGGTATGTGTTTGTGAATTTAGCAACTGAATGCATGCTTCCAAAGCCAATGAGGCAGAAACCATGAGGGTGATCCTGCAGACCTATGTGCCTGCATGACAGAAGCTGTAGATAATGGATATTTGGGCACTGTAAAACCCTATTGCAAAAACAAATCATAATCTAGAAGTCCAGTCATCATTCAGATAAACCAGCCGGCTCAAACTGCCTGTTTCTTCATTCTTCTCTTAAAGAAAGGTTGTACATCGTCATGACCAAACAACATTTGGGTGTGACCACTCTAAACAAAGATATTGTATTATATCCAAACCATTTTCTAAGGGTTTCTTAGAGCCAAGAACCACTTTGCCTTCTTACACTTCTTCCTTTCATTTTAACTTCAGTAATCAGCTGTAACCAGCCTGCAAATTAAGCAGAGAAATTGATTCAGACAATTCTTAAGAAGCATGACCTTGAATCTGACTTGAGGGGGGCAGGCCAGTGCTGCAGCTCTATAATAATTTAGCCTCCTCTAAAAGAAAGGGCTTCTCAGGTGCAGAGAATCTGAGGTATCTGAGTTCATTCAAATACCTACAAGACCATTGATCAGAGAGGCCTGAGGAATTAATGTACTACCTCAAATAAACTCTCTCCTTAGAGGTGATTTTTAATGGGTTCTTGGCCTTTCCAGAACGTTTTATGACCATTGCAAGAATACATACACAAAAGAAATGTGTATAGAATCAGTACATTTGTTCTTTTACAATACAATGTGTGTGTCCGATGAAGGAAGGTAAACAGGGCCAATTAAAATTTCTTAAAGACTTGAGACAAATTTGTAAGAGTAACCAAGTGTTACCCTGCTTTCTAAGGGGCTCTCTTAAAGGATTCCCAAAATCTGTTAAAATTGTGGGGAAAATTAGCTCAGAGCACTGTTTTAGCTATGCGAGAGGCAGGGTAACGTTGCAGGACCTTTGTAACCCAGATTTTACAGAGTAAGACCACGCCAAAAAAACCAGGCAGGTTGTTCAGTTTAAAGATTTTATTAAACCCTCAGTAATTAAAGCAAACAACAACCAAACCCCCTCACACATTCATTCAAGAGCTAAAGAAAAAGAAAGTAAGGAAAATTGATAGGGATTTTGTTTTGGGGTGTTCAGAGGCAATACTTTACCTTGATTTAATGCCCAAGGGAGCCAATGTTGAAAAACTGGAGATTCAAAGCGATGAAACTCAAAAAGTGGGGGAAGGGGGGGTGAGGCAAAACAAACTGACAGGGATTCAGGAGGAAAATGTGAATGAACCCCCGAACAGAGAAAAGCATGGGGTTTTTATAGGAAAAATATACCTGGAGGGCTAGTTCTCTCCCTGGGAGAACAATAGTACAGGAGGCTAGATTAAAAAGCCTTTAATGACCAACATCTCCAGCTAAATGTTTTTCTCAGTCCTTTGTGAATGACACTGACCAAATGGACAAAAGCCCAGGTATAGTGAGATTGCCCACATTCAGCAGGCTGATTGTGATTCTATTGAGCTGCCATATCAGTGCAAAAGGGCCCTTTTGTCTGTTTTATGGTCCTCATGTCTTCCAGGAATTCCTGGCCCATGTGACAGATTCAGTCTGAGTCACCTTTTGGCTTGGCCAAAGTTTTAACTTCCTGCCAGCGTGCACTTTCAGTGACCCTGTTAGACACATGGAATGATTTCTGATATTAGCCATGTGGAGATATCAATTTAATGTGATAAATTAATAAATTGTAGACCCTGGGAGAGAGAGAGATAGCTGATGGTGGTACTTACACAAGGACCAGATAAATTTATTTAGGGAGTCTGGCTCTGGCTGTGAATCATTTGTTGGGCTATCCTTGATCCAAGGCCTGAGGCCAAAAAACATCGTTTGGTTTCAGTTCCTGGTTCTGAGAAGATGAAATCCTCTGGTGATCTCCTGATATACCTGGCTTTCTCCCAAAGCTGCTCAGGAAGGAACTAAGTGTTGGAGAGGAGCACATATTGTAGAGTGGAGAACAGATTACATAACTTGATACTGATGAAGGTGGTTCTCCTGTCTGCAGTGTGCTGTGAATCTGACCCCCCTGATGTGGTGTTTCTGCCAGCTGAATTGAGAGTGCTCAGTGGCCCAGAGTCTTTCCGTCTTCAACGTACAGATCGGTATCTGCCGGGAAATGCGTCTCTCAGTTCCCGCTCTGAGACCTTCCTCTTCCTCCATCGTCAACTCACAGGGAAGCCCACTATCCAAGCTACCTACCAGCCTTTTGCTACCCAACAGGTAGGAAACATCCTCATGTAAGAAATGGAGCAGAATTTCCCTTCCTCTCTTGGTTTGTTCTGTGGGGAACTACAGAGCTCAGGCTGTTTCTCTTCCCCAGGCAGTACCAGCTGATGACTCCCCACCCACGGATGCCTCTGTTGCCTGGGACGTTCGCGCTGTATCCATTGAGGGCACAGTGTCTCCCTATGAGCCATACACCAGAGTGCTCTTCCATCTCCAGGGGCAGGACTGGATGTCAGAAAAGCAACCCCTGCCATGCGTCACCCTGTACGTCTTTCACCAGGCCCAGGTGGTTCATCGGGCCTGCCATCTCCAGGTCAGTCTACAAGGTGACACCCACACCAACTGTTCTTCTCTCTGTGGAGAAATTTCAGAGCCACTGGCTCCAACATGCCAAGGGAGATGATCGCACAGGGTAATTTATGAGATGTTTCCCTGTAAAAAATGTTCTGTTGAAGGAAATGGAAGTGCCTATTGACAAAGCAGAAGCTGAGATGCATTATGTGAGATGTGACACCGGTCTGATGAAAGAGAAGGAGAAAAAAAGGAAGAAAAAGAGAAATAGAAAAGGGAAGAAGGAGGTGTATAAGATATGAACATAGGCTAGTCATATGCATTAACATAAGCTGCCCATAGTTTCAAAAAATACATTTTCTTGAAGCTAATGTCTCTCTAATAAATGTTTGTGCATCTTCTGTAATATAGATCGAGAGAGGTAATGGTACCATTCTGTTCTTCATTGGTTAGACCTGATCTGGAATACTGTGTCCGGTTCCGGGCACCTCAATTCAAGAAGGATTTCAACAAGCTAGAGTGTGTCCAGAGTGACCAAAATGGTGAAGGGTCTGGAAGCCATGCCCTGTGAGGTGCAGCTTAGGGAGCTGGGTATGTTTAGTCCGCAGAAGAGAAGGCTAAGAGGGGGCATGATAGCTATGTTTAAATATTTGAAGGGATGTCATGTCGAGGAGGGAGGGGGCTTGTTTTCTGCTTCTCCAAAGACTAAGACAAGGAGCAATGGATTCAAGCTACAGGAAAGGAGATTCCACTTGAACCTCAGGAAGAACTTCCTGATGGTCAGAGCTGTCTGGCATGGAATATACTGCCTTGGAGTGTGGTGGAGTCTCCTTATTTGGCAGTTTTTAAGCAGAGGCCATCTGTTGGGAATGCTTTGATGGGTGTTCCTGCATAGCAGGGGTTGGACTGGATGCCCCCTGTAGTCTCTCCCAACTCTATGATTGTATGATTCTGTCTTCTGAACATAGAGCAATTGATGGTGAATGTTTATCTTTCCACACTGCCAGTCAATACCCAGCTAGATGAACCAAGGATCTGACTTAGTATATGGCATATGGTATAGGGTGACTCTCTGTCATAGCTCTTAGTGAAAGAAAGGTATTTAACAAACTCTTTCTTGTTATGTCCATTTGGAACATACATTACAATTTTCCAAAGTTCTAAAAGGAGAAAACTAAGATGCCAGCCCCACTCTAACTTGGGGTTGCTCTAAGCTTCTGTAGCAGGGACACTTGTGTGAGGCTTTGCCAGTTGGGAAATTCTATTTTTGCCTGTTATCTATAAGTGGCAAAATTATTTTGAACAAGCAACTCACACATCAGCTTTTCCCTATTATAATGTGTGATGCTGTCCCAAGAATGAAGAAATCAGAGGTTGGAAAAGTGACTTTTGAGGGCTACAGTTCCCAGAATCAGGAGTATGCGACTGGAGAATTCTGGGAAATGTTGCTCACAGCTCTGAGTGAGAGCTATACTAAACTTAGTGAGAATGCATGTTCTCTTCTGGCATATGTTCTCTTGAGTATCTGGATAGTTAAACATGTAACACAGGAGCATCCTTTGACACATGTTGGTGATTCTTTGGTCCTGCTTAGGCCAAGGGGGTTTAATACCCAGTATGGCACAGTGGTTTGGATATTGGACTTGGGCCCTGGAGACAAATCCTTCTCAGCCATGGAAACCCACAAGTGACCTTGGGCAAGTCACACTCTCTAAGCCTCAGAGGAAAGCAAAGGCAAACCCCCTCTAAACAAACCTTGCCAAGAAATAGGTTCATCTTATAGTCACCATAATTTGGAATGACTTGGAGGCACACAACAACAACAACAAAGACTAGTAAAGAGCTTCAGAACGTCAGTAATTCAGCCTGACCTTCTATGTATCCCATTAGCTTCCTCTCCCAAGCTTCTCAGCAGCATCTTATCACAAAGTGGGTAAGTGTTCCACTCAGTGCATCTCTTTAGACTGGCATAAAACTCCATCGGTATTCTCAGTCTGAGCATGTGGTAACTGTCAGATCTTCTTTTTGTGCTGGTAGCCTGGTAATGTCAGAGTGAGTCTGACATTTCTCTTGACATGGGATTCCTCCTGTTAGCTCATCCTGCTCTACTTAATACCACAACTTCAAAACACAGATGTGTCACAATCCCTGCCAAGATAGCTTACTTGAGATGGATAGGAAAAATGATCAGTAATAAGTAATAGGATTGGACTATGGTGGAAAGGAGTAGGGCAGGGATGGCAACCTTAGACTTAGAGAGAGAAAGAATATTCCCGATTGTTCATTTCCTGTAGGGAAACTCCATTGAGACAAATAATAGACCAGCAACAATTTTGCAGTTTTCTCCTAGTATCTGAATGTCCTGAAGTACTGTGGGGGAATTGTGCAGAGAAAAATGAGTGTAGCATACCTGTTTTTTGCACAGAAAATGGGTATATGTTGCACAAGCAACAGAGTTTTCTGCGTATAAAAGTTTTTTTTTTCCAAAAAGCCTCTTGTTTTTCTCCTCAGAATGATTCTACCACAACACTTTTAGACCTTCCAACAGGGGGAGAATACTGCAGAGGAATATTTGTTTTCTCTGACAGTGAGGAGAAAACTACTTTAATGATTCGTCTTTGCATATGAAGATACAGTAGATATTAACATTCCTACCCAGGCCACACCTCATTCTCTGGGGTTCCCCAGGACAGCATCACTGGCTGGTTTCCCACCTTTTGTATGGGATTTTCCCAATTCTAAAAGATTTGAATGCCTCTCCTAAAGCTTAGTTACTGGCCTGTGATCCCACCTTTTTGCCTTTGGCCTTACTCAAAGTACTGGAATGCACAGCGTCCAGCATTTCTTTGAATCTGAATTCACCCTTGGGCTGAAAGAAGCTGGCCATCTTTGAAGTAATGTGAAATGTGGCTAGGGTGGCCAGAGAAGTAGGTCTCAGTGTAAGGAGCAAAGTTCAGTGCTAAAGCAAATGCTTCTTACATAGAAGGCATTTGAGTCAGCCCCAGGCATTTTCAATTTTCCTAATCTCCTGGGGAACAAGGTTGAAAGAGACCTCCCCTGAGTACGTCAAGGGTGAGGATCATGTAGCAGACCCAGCTATTGTTGCACTACAGCTCTCATTAGCCCTAGCTAGCAAAGCTGGTAGGGATTGTGGAAGTTGTAGTACAACATTTTGGAAACATTACTTTTTAGACTGCAACTCCCAGAATCTCTCAGCTAGCATAAGGATTGAGGAGATAGCTGGGGATACTGGGAGTTGTAATCCAAAACCTCCCTATCTTTACCAAGTTCTTCAGCAGGAAGACACACAATTTCTACCCCTGGAGTTGACTGCTTGGTTAGATAGACCAGTGATCTGACTCTCTAGGGTGCTGTTTCATAGTTTAATATATCTCAGGGAAAATGGGGGCTTAAAAGGCAGAAATGGTTTGACCACCTTTATTCTTCCTGACTAGGCACCCCTGGGGGTATGTGTAGTGGAACTTGAGCTCCCTGCTCGCTGGTTCTCTCCTCCACTGTCTGCCACTAGCCTCCACAAATCAGAGGACCTGAGCATCACTCCTCTACGAGCTGAGTTGTACTATACCCTCAAACCTCCACTGGCAGGGAAGATACCTGGACAGTGCCCCCATGCACAGACCCAGGACAAGCCACGCCTGGGCAGCGAGGGCAATAAGGAGAAGCTGCACTACGTCGGCCCTGTTGATATTCGAGTGATGAACCCTCCACGGCGCCAGGAAGTCCGGCTGGACGACAACGTGATGGTCCGAGTCCCCGACATGGCCCTGCGTCCTGGGCAGCTCTTCACAGCCACCCTCATCCTGCAGCAGAACTTTACTGCTGATCTGCTGACACTGCGGTGAGTTCCAAAAGCCAATCCGTATGTTCCTCTTCTTGCCATAATTTGCCAGTTCCAATAAATGACAAAGTAACTTCAAGTGGAAGTGCTCATGTTCATGATCACACCCACCACCACAATTATAATTGTAATCATTATGAGCGGTTATAAATCACCATCATAAATAGTAATTCCTAATATTTAGAGCTTCCAAGAATTCCAGGTGCTTCAAATACTTTGTTTAGATGTAGATTTGACAGCAGCCTTGGAGAGCATACCATTGCAGGGTGGATCTGGCTCATGAGAGGTCCCCATTCATCTTGACAATAATCCTGAGGCCTTTATCACCAATCAGTGAACAGAAATAAGGACTTTCCCAACCTCCCTCCCATGCTGCTTGAGGTTTTAAAAACATGGAAAGGTAATCTGAAGCAGAGTGCTAACCTTCCCCTCTCCATTGAAGCAAATCTTCCCCATCTCCCTCAAATTGCCCCTCTCGTATTGCAGTTGGGCTTTTAAAAAACCTTCCTTTGCTGCTGTTGGAGGCTTTTAAAGTGCTTCTTTGCAGCATGGAAGAAAAAGCATTTTCAGGATCACTGCTGACAAGAGTAACTTATTCCCAATGTTGTGGCTCCCCTCACCTTCTGTTGCAGTGAGAATTTTCAAAACCTTCTGCTGGCGTCAATGGAGGATTTTTTAAAAGCTTTATTGTAGTGAGGGAGGAACTCTCTCTCTCTGTGTATGTGCATATGAGTGTAAGTGTGTGTAAGAAAGAGTAAATCAGGTCTGGTCAATCACACTGAGGCTGTATGCCAGCAGCAGGTGGCCCTGCCTGCTGTGAAGTTCAGCTTTTCCCATTGTTGACAGGCAGATGCCAACTTCTTTACCTAGAAGCAATTCAGCCCCCTTATGTCAAAATAACTCTCACCCTTTCAGTAAGTCAGCATTATTCTCCCCAAGATTGTATATCAGGGGGATGGGGGCAGAGAACTGGGACTGAGAGAGAGAGTGACTAAGCCATTTAGTTCATAGCAGAAGCATGATTTGAACTAGGGCTATTTCTGCACTAGCCTGTTATAGTGCTATTATTCCACTTTCAACATCCTATGAAATCCTGGGGTTTGCAGCTTAGTGAAACTGCAAACCCCAGGATTCCATAGGATGTTGAAAGTGGAATAATAACACTATAACAGGCTAGTGTGGAAATGTCCTAGGACTTCATGATTTGTAGTTCAGTTTCTTAGCCCCTCTGCTATATTATGTCTCTGATGCAGGTTTCCTGCGCCAAATAATTTAAATTCTCAGATGCTCTAATCCTGACTCACCCTTGGCCTACCACATTGTCTGTTGTGAGGCTTGTCTGTTGACCTCTGCTTGTCTGCATACTGCAATATCTTTACTGGAAGGGTGGAATATAATTTCATTTTAATTTATTTTGCTGTGTTTCTTTTGTAGAATCAAGGTGAAGAAAGGGCTACAGGTTCTGGCTGCTCGCCCCACCAGGCCAGATGCTTGGAGTGCAAAGCTGGACAAATTCAAGGGTGCCAAACACCACACTGCTCTGGTCACTTGTCGCCGTTCCATTGGCAGTGGATTGGACTGGCGGTAGGTGATGTCACCTGGACAGCTGCAATCATTGATGGGGACTCTGCCCTTAGAAGGTTGATAGAGAGGGTCAGTTCCTTATCTTCCTAAATCCAGCTAAACTGACTGGGTATTCAGAGCCATTTTCAGTACGAGGAGCAGCTGGTGAGGAGATGGAGTACAGGAAAGGCCAATGGGAGAATGATGCTTCCATAGCAATGATCAGAGGAATCTCCATCCAGCAGTGCACAATCTTCTGCTCTCACTCTGGGAAAGATGGCTGTTGCACGATGCTAGTTGGGGCACCATGAGTACCACCAAATGATATTGTACAGCATATGTTGCACTACATCCTCCCTTCCTACCTTTCTCAGTGGAGAAGACCAACAGAAGAGCAGCTCTAGTTGAATGCTGCCACTGGCAGCAGGTGACTTCCATGCTGTTGAGAGCAATGAATTCACTCTGGTTTTAATCTGGGTTTCAGGTGAGCTATCCAAGGTGCTGAACCTATTTTGAGGCTAGCGCTCAGCAGCTTGGAGCAGCTCCCTTTGAAATTTTGACTAAAAGTCCATGGACAGAAGTTACCACTTGATTCAAACAGACCTACACACACACCACTGACACAGCAACCACGGGTGCCACTGCATGAAGTTGACTGTCATCCAAAGTTCCACATGCCCTTTCTGCTTCAGAGCAAGAAAGATCAGTAGGGCAGAAGTTTTTCCCAAATTGGTTCTGCATGGCTGGCCTTGTGTTGCATTTAACAGAGAGCAACACCATACTCACCATAAACTGCAGTTTTCACAGCTTGGATGGGAGCAACTGTGTGACCTGGAGAGTTTAGTATTCAACTATGCTGGGACTTTTTTTTAAAAAAGCACCATATAGCTCAAGATTGTGGCTGGGGGTTCTAGGGAGCTGAGGTTCAAAAAAAAAAGTAATTTTATCAAGCTCTACTGAAGATGAACATACTGAATTCATTATTGTACTAGCAAGTTCTGTGATGTCCTCAGCTTCTCCTGGGCTCTTTTTGGTTAGCCCCCTCTGTGTTTTTTCTTGTTATTTCCATGTAGGGCAGCAGATTCCCCAGAGTTCTTGTATCTGGATTTCATGGTGGAGAACAGCACTGGGGGCCTGGCTTCTACACGTCCTGTCACCTGGCAAGTGGAGTACCCTGGCCAGGACCCAGAAGCTGAGAAGGACAAGATGGTGTGGGAGATCCAGGTGTCAGAAAGAGATGTGCGGGCCTTGGTTCCTTTGGTGAAGGTGAGGCCTGGGGTTACTATCTCCCCACCTCCCACCCCCATGGTGTATGAGAGTTGACTGAGACTCTGGTTCCTCATGCTCTTGTCATGGTTTGTCCTCTACAGGAGCAGGAGATTGTGAATACTGCACTCCTAACAGGGATTCCTCACTCAGTGCCTGTGAAGCTGATTGTGGTGGAAACAGGGGGAGAAGTGTTTGAGGTGACAGAGCAGATGGGCTGTGAGTCTTCTAACAAGCAGGTCTTGCAGGTAGGAAACTGGTATGCCTCACAAAGGATACCTTTTCTTCTCTGTGGCACAGTTTCAAGACTGCAAGATCAAGTTGTACAGTGCTTAATAAGAACAAGAATGAGTCTGGTGGAACCTTAAGGACTAGCAGGTTTTTGTTTTGTTTTGGATTGGGTTGGTTTTTTGTTCATCTTCAACTTTCACAGATCAAACGTCTCTTCATCACAGGTATCTGGCCTACAGCTCCTGAAAGTTAAAACTTGACTGATAATACTTCTCAGTCTTTAAGGTGCCACAAGACTCCTTTCTTTCCTGCAATAAGCCAACAATAAGCCTGCAATAAGCCTCACTTCCTTACTTAGGAACCTATTTTAAAAAATCTTCTCACTCTTTGCCTGTATCCTTGGTGTAACACACTGAATGTCTATTTCAAATGCTGAGATATTCTTGTTAGTAAGATGCTGGTTGTTTGACCTATAGTTGTTGTTCTTGTTTTTAATGGCATTATGCTTTTAAAATGTTGAATATGGCCTTGAATCCCATGCTGGGGGAAAAAGGAGGGTATTAATTAAATAAATAAATATTTCAATTTGTATACTTTATATGTTTAAAAAGTAGGTACTTCCTTATTTTGTTGTTGTTGTGTGTCTTCAGGTTGTTTCTGACTTATGGCCACCCTAGAGCAAACCTATCACGGAGTTTTTGGGGGCTGAGTGACACACTCAAAGTCACCCAGTGGGTTTTCTTGGCTGAGCTAGCAACCAAAACCTGGTATCTAGGGTTGTAGTCCAATGCACAAACCACTACACCATTCTGACTCTCTCTCTCCTTCCTTATTAGCAGGAGTTTATTTATCCCTCACTTCCATACTCCTTGTGGCTGTGTCCTTCTCTCACCCATTCTTAAGTGATATCCTTCCCAGTTTCAGACTTGACTAAGCTATTCCACACAGTTGGGCTTCTCTCTTATTTCTGGTCACAGCCGTCTCTTCCTCTGTTTTTTGTCCTGAGCCATCTCATGCATGTTCCATTCATGTGGGAAAACATGGTTTAGGAGGAATTGCAATGATGCAGGGAAATTTGGGGCTGTATGGCAAAAAATAAACAAGTCCTTCCTTCTCTCTCACCTTGCCTCACTGCCCCACATTCTGAGCATATATCTACCTGTCCCAATAGGTTATGAGTGGGTGGAGTCTTATAACAGTTCTTCGTTGAATTGCTCAGCAAAGAAGGGAAGGGGAAGTATTCATTATGGGCCTCTGGCTACATTTGTGGTGAGAACATAATTGGGAGTACCTTCTTTTTCACTTCTGTACCACATTCTCACTTGTTTCCTTCATCATCCTGGAAAGTCATATCTGTTGACCTTGATATGTTCTCAAAACTCACTTTTAGGTTTCAGATGTGTGTGACGCTGTCTACGTAGGTGGGAAAGAGAGCCGAGGGGCACGTGGTGTCCGGGTAGATTTCTGGTACCGCCGACTGCACGCCTCGCTGCTCTTTACAGTCTGGGCCCCACTGTTGCCTCTGCGCATTGAGCTGACAGACACCTCGCTAGAGCAAGTGCGAGGCTGGAGGGTACCTGGCCCAACCCCTGATGGGTAAGAGCTACAGAGCCAAGAGGGACAAGCAGCATTGGGTTGAGTGAGCCTGCTACTTTTTAAGCCCCAGTAGTGGGAGACTGCATGCCACCTCAGCTTAAGCACAGTGGAAGGTAGAAGATTCTGAACAGAGGAGAGGGAGGAGGTAAGAGCTCACTCTCAAGTAGAATGGAAAGAATATCTGTAACTATTTGTTCCCAGGCCAAACAATGAAGTTCCCAACAACTGGGAAACTCCACTGAGATGAATAATAGACCAGCAACAATTTTGCAGAATTTTCTCCTCATATTCAAATGTCTTGAGGTGTCACAGAAGAATTATTTTGTGGAGAAAAACATATCGAGTTTGCACACAAAATGTTTTTTCTGTGCAGAAATGAGATTTTTTCTGGTAATAGTGTTTTCTGTGCAGAAAACAGTAGGTGTTTTGTTTGTTTTGCAGAAAAAAAAACATGTTTTTCTCTGCAAAATAATTCCTTAGCAACACTTGGACATACTGAATGCAGGGAGAATATTGTGGAAGAATATTTGTTTTCTCCTGTAGCAGGGATAAAACTACTGTAATTAGTCCTTGCATGCAAGGATGAAATATTTAAAGACTTATATTGTTGAAGTATTCCACCCACTACCCAGTGATTGCCTGGCCTGTGCAAATTCGTTTCTCCCTGTCTGGTGGTTTCTTATATCTGGTGGTTGCTGCTTGGATCCAAAAGAATAAAGAATGCAAAATTGAGTGAGAACGTTTACTGAAGGGATTAGCTCTGGATAGTATATGTAGGAACATGTGAGATTTTTACTTACACTGCCATCTATGTTGGCATTCAGCTTTCAGCAGATGGTATGAACTGTGCAGGATTACTGAGATAACATACACAAAGTGGTTCTAAGAGTCTAAAAATGTGCTAAGTATTATTGTTCTCTCTTCTCTAAGCAGCATTCCAGCTGAGCTTGAAGAGGGTGGAGAGGAAGCTGAGAGGAGGGCCCGTGGATGCCGTCTCCAATACCAACGTGCCGGTGTCCGTTTCCTGGCTCATTTTGTGGCTCACCCTTTAGATGGTGGCCGTCACTTGACCTATATGCCAAGCTCTGATTGGTTGTTGGATGTTTCACATCTGGTACAGACACATGCCAGGATCCAGGATCCACGAGTGGCAACATTGGAAGGTGGGAGCATGGTGATTGGTCGTGAACCAGGCATGACATCTGTGGAGGTAAGGGGCCTGTGGCAGGAAAGTGAGGAAGAGCTCACGCTTTGCCACTGCAGAGTGGAGTGAGACACTTGCTTTGAAATGTAATGACAATATAATGCAGAAGGGTTGTGTAGAAGCTTGGACTCTAAATGTCTTCACTGGCTGGCCATGTGCTCTGGACAATAATTTGTCCTCTAGTGTTGGGTAACAGACATGCCTCAGAGAAAGATGGAGCAATGGGATGAGTGAACTTCTGTGGACTGATGCATATGACTGGTATGCAGCTAGGAAAGGTGATGTGATCGGTTGTGGGAGGAGAGAGATGGAAGGACAGGGAGCTAAGCAGGAACAAGGAGGGAGAACCAGAGTGGGGACAGATGCCAGAACATGATGAAAGACAGTATGGTGAATGTGGAGAAGGGGAGACCACAAAGGAGGATGGGTCTGCCAGTCTTCCAAACAAGTCCATGGAAGTCTCTAGCCCACAAACATTTTTTCTAGCTTTTTTACAGCTCTTGGAAAAGTTACTTTTGGGACCAAACTTCCTGAATCCACCAACCATAGCCATGGTGCTTGGTAGCTTCTGGAAGCTGTAGTCCAAAAAGGAATTATAGTGAATTTTAGTCCAAAAAAGTAACATTTCCAAGCTCTGAACCTTTTAATATTTGTGACAGCACCCCTGGGAACCTAACTTTCCTGCTTGGTTGCTTGGAGCCAGTTCTTGGTACCACTAGGCAAATAGCTGTTTGGATAGTTGATGGATCAAATGGGGTGACAGACAATGGCCAGCATCCTGTTCCATTTTTGTTGGGGCAGAGAGTTATTCAATTGCCCTTGCACTCTATCCAAAAACCTCCCACTTGCCTGGCAGCTGGTAGCCCCCAGGAGGAGCCCCAACTGCTGTCACATGCTAGTAGGGATGGGAGGAAGGGGGAAGCTATGAAGAACTGGCTGCTTTGAGCTCCATGGGGAAGGAAAAGGCAAAGGCAAATGCATTCCACTTGAGAGCACACTCTCATTTCTTTTCCCGACCCCTGACCAAGCTGAGACCAGCAGCTTCTCCAAAGTCTGAACCACCTCCCCTCCCCACCTATGCATGACAGCAGCAAGGGCCCTTCCTGAGGCTTCACAGCTGTTGTGCAGAATTCCAAATGTGGAGCTCCAGGCCAGTGTGGGATCTCATCGATTATATATACAAGTCTGGTGGATGGGTGTCTCAACTTTTGGAATTAACCATGTCTTTCTTATCCCCTGGTTTAGGTGCGTTCTCCTGTTTCTGATTCTATCCTGGGGGAGCAGACCCTGGTTGTGTCAGAGGAGAAGGTTTCCATCTCAGAGCTGCAGGCCCAGTTGGTGTCTGGCCTCTCGTTAACTCTTTCAGTGGAGCCAGGACACCCAAATGTCTTCACTGCCACGTGTCAGGGACTCTCTGCTCTGCGCTCCTTCAAGCAGGTGAGACAATACTACAGCAGCAAACAGCTTTGTTAGCTTAATGTTCTTCAGCCATTTGGACCAAAGGACTGCTAGCTATGTACATTGAAGGTTCCAGCCCCTATCTTGTGGAGTGAAACCAGACATTATGGGAAATGTGCAATTGCCATCAAAATGAGCAATGCTGGGTCTCTCTGTTCTCCCTTCTGTAACATAATCTCGTAATCCATATGTGTCACATTATACTGCTGTTAACTTCCCTGCTTTGGCTAGTAGTGGTCAAAGAAGGAGAATGGTGGTGAGGTGCTTCAGTTTTGTGTGCTGGAGCTGATTAAAGTGACTCAGATCTGCTGTTGTAATAGATTAGATATGCCTCTAGTTGTCAGTCAGACCTGGACACCACCTCACAGGGGCTCTTGATCTGCAGAACTTCAGAAGGCATCATCTTGGATGATCAACTTATAGTAGCGCTTGGAAAAATTAACATGTTGGGACTACAACTCCCAGAATCCTGCAGATAGCAGAATCCTTGGCCATACTGTCTGAGGATTCTCAGAGCTATAGTTCAAAAGCAGGATTTCCACACATTGGATTATAGTCCTTGGTTCAAGCTGAAGGAGGCCTTAGTTTATATTAACACATGTGTTGACTGCAGCTCCTCATGTTGTCAGTGTAGCCTTCTTCCTCTTCTGATCCCGATTTCCTTTCCCTGCAGGAAGGAGTCCTGAGTGTTTGGCTCGTGTTCACTGATCACACCTTGGCTCCTGTAGAGCTTTATGGCTGGCGGGATGCAGTACTCTCGGTTTCTTCTCTGAACACTCATGTGGTCTCTGTGCAGCTAGATGAGGAGCGGGCCCACCCAGTGATCGTTGCTGAGGGACCAGGCCAAGGTTCCCTTCTGCAGCTCAGCCTCCATCCTCCAGACTCTTGCCGCAAGGGCAAGCACAGGGCTCCTCTCGCCCAGGGCACAGCATGGCTGGAAGTGAACTTTGGCCAGCGCAGCCTCACCACAAGCAGTCCACGGCGGCAGGACCCCCGTCTCCATGTGGAGCCTCCCTTCCAGCGAGCAGAAGGCGCTATGTCAGGTGAAGCAGTGACTGTGGCAGCTGTCACAGAGAGCGGAAGGGGAACGAGGAAACGGGGCCCGGTAGGAGTGGGGCCACCAATGACCAAATTTGAGGGGCCTGGAGGAAGCTCCTATGAGGATGCTGATCGGGTGGAAGAGGAGGAGGAGGAAGAAGAAGAAGAGGAACAGGAGGAAGATGAGATGGTGAAGGCCCCAGCAAGGGTGACAGATCTGGAAATTGGCATGTATGTCCTCCTGGGTGTTTTCTGCCTCGCCATCTTCATCTTCCTCATCAATTGTGTAATCTTTGTCCTTCGCTACCAGCACAAGGAGCCCCCTGATGCTGGATCAGGGCCAGCCTCTTCGACCCAGCAGCCTCACAACTGGGTCTGGCTGGGCACGGACCAGGAGGAACTTAGCCGGCAGCTGGATCTGCGCCACCAGCACTGCAAAGACCAATCGCTGGACCCTTCTGGCACTGGTGAGGGCAGCTGCTGCTGCTGCTCAGGTCCAGAGGGGAAGCTGGAGCCTGCAACCCAAGTGAGCCCAGCTCCACTCCCAGGGCCAGAAATGGAAACCCTGCTGGTTTCTGCCAGTACTTTGGGCCCAACAGCCCAAGGAAGCCCAGCCCTGACTACCACCTTGTCTCGGAAGAAAGAGGGCAGGGAGGTGGGGGGTCGGCGGAAACGTGTGGAGTTTGTGACCTTTGCCACTCCGCCTGGCTCTGCTTCCAGCCCCCCGGCCTCAGCACCTGCTGTTCAGTCCATCCTGGTGGCCAGTGAAGATGACATCCGCTGGGTGTGCGAGGACATGGGGCTGCGTGATCCGGATGAGCTGCGCAGCTACATGGAGAGGATCCGAGGCAGCTCCTGACCTCAGGCCCTCTTGTAACCTCCACCCATACCCATATGGGCAAACCAATAAGGGATTGGCATTTGCTCCCCCTTGGGTGCTCTCCTGGGCTCATCCAGCCAGACTTTCTACCTTTTTTCATTCTCCCCTTTCTAGAGAGGGCTCTACACAAGAGGAAGAAATAGCTTCAGGTTACACTGGTGGGGAGGGAAGGGGAGAGGGAAATAGGGCACCAAAGATACTCTTCCCACTCTCTGTTAGAGCAATATCCTTCCTTGGTTGTTTTACCTCTTAAGGTACAAGAGGGATTTACTGGAGAGGGATTTACAAGGCAGAATCAACACTGTCCCTCCCTGTTACTCTTGTTCACTGGAGCTACAGCTCTTCTTCCTGGGGACAGAATGTCTCCCCTCCCCTCCAAAGCCTTTTTGTTGGGTGCAGGTGAGGTGATGCACACTTGAAAGCAGTTCAGCTACATACCAGCAGCAAGATGCTGTGATGTGCTTTAGAAGGGAACCCTAGCTGGGCCCTGCTCCTGTGCCTCCCTTATTGCTTTGACTCTCATTGCCAGTTTGTGTTCATTGTGATGGTTTTAACAGCGAGTGTCCCTTCCTTCCTGTGGTCTGAGCCTGGGGCTCTTTCACCTATTCCTAAACCCCATCTACCCCAGCTTTAAAGCTGGGCTGAGGGGCAGAGCTCCAGGGAGGTGCTGGCTGGTCCTTTTTTTCCTTCCCACCCCCAGCCATATGCCTGGTGTGTCCTTAACAGTTTTGTACAATCGCTCACATTTTATACCTGTAGTATTGGGAGGCTACCAAGCAAGTCCTTTATTTATGGGAGATTTTTAATTCTTACATTGTTAAAAAAATGGAATAAATAATAATTTAAAAAAGAACCAAGGGTTTTGTGGTTCACTGGTGCCTTTCTTTGTTACAGAGAGTCCTGTCTAGTCACCTGCAACACCATCTGCTAATGAGATTAAGGCCAGGCTCTTGACAGATGACTTCCCCTCTCTTTTCTGATCTCCTTTAGAACTCCAGCAGCCTCGATCCTAATGTAAGGTGGAGAGCAATGTCACTACTACACACCACAAGATCTTCTGGGCAGCTATTGGCATGGTCAGTAGCAGCTGGTAAATTTTGTGTCAGTGGGGCACTAAATCTACTCTTGAGTTTCAGTCTGAACTTTAATGGAGCTGAACCCTACCAACCTCAAAAACAGCCCCAACACTTTGGATAACTCCTTTAAATTTCAATATGAAAGCCAGTCCAAATTCATTGAAAACCACCAACTTCCATAGGACATGGCTCTCTCTTTATCTGATAAAGGATTAGAAACTTAACAGGCAATCAGGTACTTCATAAACACAGCCCAAATTCATTGAAAAGAGTCTTGTGTCTCGGGGGTAGAGAACTTTCAGCCCTCCAAATTTCTTTCTACTTTCTACTCCCATCACCCCTTGCTACTATGAGGGTTGATGGGAATTGGTCCAATAGCATCTGAGAGACACAGGTTCTTTTCCTTTAGTCTGTTCATTGAGAAACAAAGGAAGACAAGGCTTTGCAGTTCTAGGTCACTCAACAGCCATCTGCCTATCAGATGTTGGCTTGGCAGGCTTTGCTCCCTCCCAAAGGGTAGCAGCAGGTTCTCCTCCTTTTTGACTGTCCCTTGGCAGGAACAGCTTCCTACCTCACCACTCATCCATGTATCCCTCTATCTGTAACACGGGTGGGAATCATGTGGCCCTCCAGGTGCTTTTGGACTTGCAGCTCCCAGCATTGCTTTGCTAGCTAGGGTCCCTGGTACTTGCTGCACAACATCTGGACTGCATGATTCCCACCCTTGCCACTGTAAGAGTTGCACAGAAACTCTTAAGTCCATCAAGTCCAACTTTTCTCATCCTTCCATGAAGACATATTTGTACCTGTTGGTAGGTTCTAGATGTTCAAGAGACAGGAGCCATGTCTCCCTGTGCCTACTTGTCTGTGCTTGGTTGGAGTTGTCTTCTAACTGTCATGATAGTTCCTTTCTCTTCTCTCTCTCCAAATAGAATGATAAGCTGCAGGACTACTGAGCATAAATCATTTAAGATTGGGTTTCATATTACCAGGAAACTAGCCAACACATGCATCACATGGAATTTAGTTTGACAGAAGTCTTGTCAGGCAATAAAAGTTTCTGTAGAGGAACTTGATTTAAAAAATTAATGAAAACAGATGGAGACTACGTAATAAAACTTTGAGCTCAAATGAGCTTGGATAGGAACTAGCCCAGCTGGTGTGTTTGTTCTGATTCAGATCAAAGCCCTGCTCAGGTACATAGGCAGGCAGTTGGATAGATCTTGAGAGATATTCCAATAGCTTGTTGGCATTGAACCTGCATATGTTGTGCCTACCTTTGAGGAAATGGGTTTTCTAAAAATCCACTATTCCCTTCCTCCTCCCATTTTAAAGGGAATATTAGATGAGAAATTTAATTGAAGTTATTATTAAAATGTTCTTCTACACTTTATATGCTACAGCCTAAGTCTACAAGTCCCTCCCACTAGAACAGGCCCATTGAATCCAAAGAATTCACGTAAGTGTTGATTTAGTGTTCAACTATTCTTTCAGTGGACCTACTTTAGTTAGAAATCAGCAACTGGATTTAAGGCAAGTAATCTCACTGGGTCCATCACACACTCTCCGCCTCCAAAAAACTTCATGATATATTTGCCTTAGGCTTTCCATAAATCAGAAACAACTTGATGGCACACAACACCAACAATCTAATGTGTAGGGGGTTTTGAGTGTCAGATTATGACTCTGGAGACATTTCCATTTGACCATGGAAACCCACTGGGTGACTTTGGGGAAGTCAGACTCTCTCAGCCTCAGAAAAGGGTAAAAGCAAACCTCTCTCAACAAAACTTGCCAAGAAAACCCCATGATACAGTTGCCTTAGGGTTGGCATAAGTTCAAAACAACTTGAAAGCACAGAACAACAATCTCTTGTGCAAGTTAGATTTGCTCAAGCAGAAGATCCAGAAGAAGATGCTCCCACAGATTATATAAATCCAACCCATCATTTCCAACTGTTGTGACATCACTTCTCAGTAATGTTTTAGAACATCAGAGCTTGGGAAAGGTACCTTTTCCGATGTACAGCTCCCAGAATCTCCAGCCAGCAAGACAAGTGGAAATTTGACTGGGGGTGTCTAAGAACTGAGTCTAAGAAATGTTTCCAAGCTCTGCAGAATATATTAACATTTTTGTACTCTTAAAGATCCAGATCTGCAACATTCTAATCTAGAAGAGGCATGCTCCCAGAAGTTTCTTCTGTGACAAAATGGCCTTCAAGAACCAATATTGCATTGCTCTTTAGACCTTGTCAGTTCACAGAAAAGAAGATGAATCTTTCCACATCCTATCAGTATACTAGAAAGGTCTGCTCTAGAGAACATGCTTTATTCCTTCACTGTCTCCACATCTCCATTTGCTATCCTCATCCTAGCCTTGAGAAAATCAATGCAATTTAGGAAATGACTTCTCAACAAATCTTCCACAAAATCATTGTGACATACAGATAAAATGTCTTCTTATATTAGGAGATGGGTCTGGGGAGCACAAGGAAAACTCCTTTTCATTTAATCACACCCCTCTGAGCACTGCAAAGAAACCTACGGCAGAGCAAAGGGAACTGCAAGTTCTAACAGAAGCAAGAATGCTATTGCTGTCTTTGAGAATGGTCTACATAATTTGAGTACAATGGCTTTGTATCCCAAGGTAATTGTCATTTGCAGCCTCCCCAAGCTGTATTATTCACACTCTGCTTCTGAAAGTAAGACATTAATCACACCTTGAATACAGGGCTGCAATTTTTTAGTGTTCTGGCTGGCTGCCACTGATGGTTCTATCCCCTCTTAATTTCTCTAATCCTTTTATATTCCATTGGCCTTCACAAGATCCCATCTATTAACTATACACATCAGTGCTAATGGTGTCTGGGAGGAGGCTGAGAGAACCAGTGAACTCGGGCACTTCTCTTCCTCACAGTCCTCAGAAAGATACAGAAGCAGTGCTTCTCAGTTGCCTTCATGACCTGTGCAATGGCGACAGGGCGGCGGTTGCTGACGCTCATAGCGGAAGGAGATCCAGATAAAGAGGATGCAGGTTACTGTCTGAATCCCAGCCAGCAGGAAGAAGTAATAATCCATCCGACATTTGTTAATGTTCCCTAGTGAAGAAAAGAGGGAAAGCCATTAGTGAGCACAAAGCAAACAGCAGAGAGTCGCTGTGTCGCCTTTTCCAGCCTTTTTCTGTTCTTAGCCACTCTTCTGAATCGTCTCTGTACAATAGTCTCCCACTAACATATTTTTTGTAGTTTCAAAGGCTCTGGGGTTCTTTGTTTTCTCTGCCCTTATAACGAGGTACAGCTGGTGCAGTCAAATACATGCTGGGGCCCAAACTTCAGCTAGACCTCCGTGAACATTCTCCCTCCCCCTTACATTCTAGTTTGCCTCTAGCTTTTCCTCAAGGGCAAAATTGTGAAAAATCAGGTCAAGAGCTTCTTCTATGGCTAGAGGACCCTGTTATGGATTGCTCATTGCATTCCTCACCATAATCCTCTGGGCAGTGCATCCAGCCAGTGACTGGCAGTGAGAGCAAAGTCAGGAGGCCAGATCCTAAAAGTGACCCCACTCCAGAAATTAAGAAGAAGAGGCCCATGATGGCTCCTTGCATGGATTTTGGAGATTCGGAGTATGCAAACTCCAGCCCTGTGAAAGACAGAATTGTTCAGAGAGTTTGGAAGAGCAAAGTACCAGCTATGTTGAAATGGTAGTTCAAGGTTTCCTAGACAACCATTTCGTGCTCATGGATGACCCCTGTGTTTCTTCCTCCCACCCATCTCTTCTACCCATTGTGCTCCAGCTTCAGCACAAAAATCCTTGCTTCAGTTTAGCCATGGCTCCCCCCTGTATTCACGGTAGGGAATTGTGACATAATGTGGATGAATAAATTAAGGGAAAAGGCTAGGATGTGATTTAGGATCTCTCCACACTAGCCACATTTGCCTCATATAGTTCCAGGTTTATGTTAGTGAATGCAATGGGTACCAATGCTTACCTGGGATGCTGGCAAAGATTTCGCTGATTCCAATGAGCAGGTACTGAGGGACTTGCCACCAGATGGAGAGCGGGGCTGCAATGTAGTCATCCTTCCCAATCCGCTGCGAAATGGTCTGATTGTTGTTCACATACTGGAGCCGCTTAGTCTCCAGCAAACCTATTGAAGAGAAAAGGAGCATGTAGCATAGCAGTGGGGAATTGTTGTCCTACCAGGTGTTACCTGAACACAACATCTATCATCTCTCGTGACTGCTCAAGTTGGCTGGGGCTGATGAGAGGCTGAGAACTGGCCTGTCATGGTTACCTTGTTGAACACAGCAGACAACGGACAGCTGAACTCTTCACCCGCTTACAAGATTCTAGAGATAACACATTCACACTCTGTTACACACTGGGAACTCAACCCCCGCCCCTTTTTTTATAGCTATTCTGGCAGCTCTAGAAGGGAGATAGATGCCTAAAAGGTCTTGCCTTGCCATACCACCCTGGCTTTCTCCCAGGGCAAGGAGGGCCCCCACACTTGGGAAACTGTGGTTTCTGCAGGGCCTGTTAATCATGGCCTGGAAGCCTTTTGATAGAACAGCACTATAATCCATCATCTATTCTCAGTAACCATCATAAATAAAGTGTATTGATAAAGTGAGGTACTGAATGTATCAGTCCTCAAATTAGGACACCCCAATGACTCAGGTCCAGAGTAAGACCTTACAGAAGACACGTATCAGAAATGGTAGGGGTCCCAGTGGGGTTACTGTTCCTTTGACAAAGCTGTTCCCTGTAGAGCAATAGCTCCCCATGCTGACAGTGAACAAGATAGCTACACAAAGCACATCAGTGCATTTGAACCATACCTGCCTCAGAAGTTTTTTTGACGATATGTTATTATGCTGAATGAGATGTAAATAGTTAGTGGTGGTGGTGATGATGATAACAACAATGATGATGATTATAATTAATGGCTGAGATGTTGGCCATATACCAGAAAGAGAACAAACATTCCATTTACATTTTAACAAGGAGTCTCCTAACTAGTCAAAGTATCATCTGACTCAGAGCTTGGAAAGTCACTTTTTTTGGCACACAAGTCACAGAATCCTCATCTAATGTGATGGAGGACAGGTGTGTTTTAGATTAAAAACCGGAACTTTCCCAAGCTCTTATCTGGCCTGTGGACATGTCCTGGTGGGCAGAATAATGTTCACACATGCAGAAAATGTGCTGAGGATATGTTTCCACCTGAGACATCCCTACATGCATTCTCCAAGTAACCAGCCAAATAACAGTTTTTTCTCTGTGCCCACAGGTGCTAGACATTGCTAGACATTGCTAGACATACCACCCAATAAAATTCAGCATTGTCTAAAGCATTCAAGTTTACAGAGCTCAGAGCAGATCTCATATGCATTGTGTTGCACTTCTATCAGACAGGAGAAAAGAGAGAGAAGGGGGAGAGATGAGGCTGAATGTACTCAGCATCAAAAATTATTAATACTACATTCCTTTGGTGTCTTTTTTTTAAAAAAAAACTAAGGCAACATGTAGGCCCTTTTTGCACAGCATTTGCCATGAGAAAGGGCCCCTCAAGCATCACGCGAATGTGAAGAGCGGTCCACACGACGCACTCACAATCACGCAACGCTCCAGGGGCTGGCAGGCGCTGACCACGCACTTTTTCATTTTCAGCTGTGAGCCGAAAATGGTGCGCAATCGGACATCGCTCCTGGGCCCTGCACACATTTGCTGTGCGTGCGGAGCTCTGGAGCCGTGGCGCTCGTGCTTCCTGCCCCAGCGCAGCCTGGGAAACTCCCAGGCTGCACTGTGGAAGGAAGAGGTGGGGCTCTCGCGTGAGCAGGTGGCAGCTGCGGAGCTGAAGGAACCGGCACGCGAGAGCCTCTCTCTAGAGGCTGCTCGTGCGATCCCTGCACCCCAGCTTCGCGAAAAGGTGTGTTGTGGAAAGGGCTGTAATTACAATACTAAAATGAAAGCAATATATGAAATAAAATAACATTTTCTCACAAGAACAAATTATAGAGATAATCAATTAATTAATGGCCATTTTTTTTTAAAAAAATAGTCGATCCAATCCCATCAAACGGGTATGCATATGTACATACATATAGGAAGACAGGAAATAACAAAATAGGGGCCTAGCCTAGGTTTTTGTCTGAAGTGCTACATTTTTATGTGGAGATATCTGGCCTATTATTTCTGCTCCTTTACACAGAAGAGCATTATCAAGCCTTCAGTCTCCCACCTGCATTGTGAAGCATCTAAACAAGGGGGCTGGACTGCATGGTCCTTGTAGTCGCATCCAACTCTATGACTAAGATTTCTGAACATATAAATTGATGACTTCAAGCTCAAAAATAGTGCATCTTATTTCCCAAATCACAGATCTATAGACAACCCTTGTTTCTTATTTTGTTAGCAATATGGGGCTCATAAAGTTTTAACCTATTAGGCTTTGGGCTCAAACACTTTAATTCTAGAAAGAAGGAATGAAGTAGACATAAACGAGTGAATAGATTGTGCGTACGTGCCTTCAAGTTGCCTATCGACTTATGGAGGCCCAAACAATTTCATGGTATTTTCTTAGGCAAGGAATACTCAGAGATGGTTTTGTCAGGTCCTTCCTCTGAAATTTAGCTTGCAGCACCTGGTATTTATTGGTGGTCCCCCATCCAAGTTCTAAGCAGAGCTGACCCTGCCCAGCTTCCAAGGTCATCTGATGCCTTTAGGATAGATTACTTACCTGCTAAAATGACTGAGCCAAGCCCAAAGAACATGCCCAGAGCCATCCTCTTTAATGCTGAAGGCAACAGCTTCCTCTTTGCCAGGAATGGGTCTATGACCCGGTCTTTCAGAGGAACAAGAATTAGCAGAACCACCACATTAGCTAGAAGGAGCCAAGCATCTGGGAGCTAAAAAGAAACCAAAAGTCGAATACCAGAATGCCAAGAATCAAAAACAAAATATCTTCTTTCTATATGGCCTTGTAAGGTGTCTGTTTTGTGGAGCCAAGGCATGGGAGAGCACGTATTTTATAGGATGCTACACAAAGAGGCTGGGAGTTCCATGGAGCCATAAAAGTCCAATTCACACAACCAAACTGTCATACTGTGAGTGTACCCACGTAGAGTTTCGCAAGCACTCACTATGAATCCTTCACAAAACGCCCACAGAGGCTCCATCAAAAACAGCTCTCAGCAGTATAATGAGTGGACTGAATTGCAAACTGAGCACCTGATGAAGGAACTGCAGCAAAACTATGTGCAGATCCATTCAGCCAACTACCTTTTTCAACACAGTGGTATGGTAGTGTGAATTGTCATTCACTGCTCTGGTCAATCCATGCCATGATGACCATCTGAGATCAAAGTGCACTCCTCATGATTACCGTAAGTTAGATTTATACAAGCAGCACAACTACAAAATCACATTTTAGCTCTGTTAAACACAATAGACTCTTAGGATAATTTCCAAAATGTATAAAAATCTTGATCCTGTACATAGCAGCACTTGCACAGGGTTGGGTTTCCCACAAGTAGAAAAGCAGTGCAGTCAGACATTTCCAATAAATTTCCCCGAGACCACGGCAAAACTTCAGACTGTGTGAACCAGTGCTCAGCAGAACTGTAATGTAAACTGAAGCAAGTATAAGCAAGCTGCCAGTTACTCATTTGGAAAAGAGGCCAGGCCCATAGCTATTAAACAGAGAAGGTTGGTAAACAGTGGCCTAAATCGTATTGTTAGTCCTGATTGGAGTAGAACACTGACTCCATTGGATTTATCTATGTGTTGACTCACCATTCAGCAATTGAATCAGTGGATCTACTCTACTTGGGATTGTTATTGTGTGTTTTCAAGTCATTTCCAACATATGGCAGCTCTAGGACGAAATTATTGCAGGGCTTTCTTGGCAGGATTTGTTCAGAGGGGATTTGAATAAGAATGACTGTTTTATAATTCTGAAATAAGCAATCCACTTGAGAAAGAAACCTCAAGTTCACATGCAGATCTGAATTGTTCTCCCAGAATCCCTCACTCTCCTCCTTAAACACACCTTCCTTTCTCTCATCTTAGCCCTACTTGTAGCCTGAGGGGAAGCAGAACAAGGCTTGTAGTCATAGCTGGAGTCCTGTGCAGCTTGTCAGGAGCTATTTTGCTTTTAAAAGTGGAGTAGTATTTTTCCCCCAGAAAAGTAATGTCTAAAGTAATGAGCAGTGCAACAAGTTTTCCAGTGGTATAACCAGTGATGGCAATGATATAACTTTGTTACAAGTAATAAGGATATATACCTTTAAAAACTATCATTCAAAGCTCAGACTTATTAGTTAAGATGTTGACTATCCATGTATCATTCCCAAAGCAGAGGATTTTGCTATAATTAGAGATATATTTCTGGTACAGTGACTTCTGTCATCAAGGTGTACAAGGTGTACAAGGTGTACAATGGCATCACAAAAGGTCATCTTCTCAGAACAAGGAGGAATTTAACAGGCAAGAAATCTGTCTAGGCTGGGCTCTGTCACTCTGACTTCTGGACACCTAACAAAACCACACAGCACTGAGTATCCCACAGCTTACCGTGTAGCCACCATCTACAGCTACTGAAAGTGCACTGTTGTTCAAATAACCGTTGTGAAAGATGTTGGGGATGAAGAGGTGCAGGCCCTGCAGGTAGTAGGTTGACTGCATCTAAAATTCAACATGAGATGGATGTTATTAAAGAAACATATACTGTATGAGAGCTATAATAGATCAGAGATGGGGAACATGTGGTCTCCAGATATTGTCATACTATAACTCCCATCAGCCATCACAGCAGATGGTGGGGGATAATAAGAGCTGCAGTCCATCAACATCTGGAAGATCACACATATCTGAATCTGATCTAAATCTGATCACAAATATTTTCCACATACATCTAGGTGTTGTTATGTTATTCCCAGACAAAATAATACAACCTCGTTTGTAGTCAGTGTTTGCATGCCCATGGAGGAATCTGTTTGTAAAGCTGAGGACTTTTTTGCTCATCAGTGGTATCAATTCTCCTTGAAATTCTACATGGAAGATGCATTTAAATCTGGTCAGAGCTGCTTAAGTCCCTGAACATATCAAATCCCAAAAACAAACAATTAATGAGTTCTCCCCTGATGGTTAGTTACACGTATCTGATCATATCTGCATACTCAGGCCCTACTACCTTTGTTACATCAGCAGTAATATCCAACAAAGCAGCATGCATACCATGAAGCTTTTACCCTCTTTACTATAAAGCAGTCACAGAATATGAAGACATGCCCTCAGGCTGAAAGAGAGAGTATGAGTAAGTTAAACACAAAAGTGGGGTCAGACTTTGAAATATAAGCGGTCACAGCTGCAGAAAGAGAGACAGACAGACAGACAGAGACAGAGACAGAGACAGAGACAGAGGCCTTTTCCGCACAGTGATGCTCTCCCATGTCATCATGTCACAATCCCAGCAGCGCCTCTGTCAGGATGGGAATGTGTCCCCAACACTCCCCTGCACACCCAACTAGCTGCCTGCAGAAGGGAGCGCAAGCGACATGCCCCCTCCTTCCACACTGCAGCTGGCCTTCTTCCCATGATGCGGTGGGGAAAGAAGCACGTGATCACACTTCTGGCCCTTCTGCATGGCTGGTGGCAATGGAAGGCTCATGCAATTGGAGGCCATTGACAGAGCTTTTCCATCAATGATATACCCCGCAGTTGTGCTGGCTGGCAACACAAAAAGGACAGGACCACAACTATGTCATGAGGAAGTATCATTGTGGTCCAACTCCTCTTGTGTCCCCATGCTGAGAGGATGCCATCCTGTGGAAAGGGCCAGAGAGAAAGCCAGGGGAAGACGTAAATTAAATTTGCAGTCTAGTCTTCATTTTCTAGGGCAAACAAAGAATATTTCATGGCTCTGGAACATTAATAAAGTATGGAAACCAGGGAACCAGGGCCAAGGTTCTCGTACAAAGCTCATGAAGCAGAAGCAAAGGAAGTTCAGCTCTGATCAGCATTGGGAGACAGCTGGAAACACCTATTACTTCATTTGGAGTTCCATCATAGAAGAAAGGGGTGGTATAAATGTGCTAAATGATCGTTGACCTTTCTCATAAACATTCATCTATATAGATGTTTCTTGGTGATGGCATAGGATGTGCTCCTATTCTTAGGTTTTCAGCATGCATTGGTTCCCTCTCCAAACCACACAGAACAGTGAAGTTCATGACCACTCTGAGCATCAACAAACAATGATCTTGCAGTAGATACCTGCTGATATCAGGTAGCCATTCAGATTTGGCCACATTGTGATACTACAAAAGCAAAGTGCAGCATGGGCAACGCTTCATTCTTTCACCCAGAATAGGCTACCATCTCTCCACTGTTACACAGGCCCTCCCACAGCAATCGGCCATGCTAGACAATCACAGCAATTGGCTAGTCAGGCATTCAGGATAGAGTTAACCTGAATGTGTAGGGAGAGAAAAAAGATGAGTTATCTCCCTTCTTGAGGGTTCTCCATGTGTGGAAAATGACACTCTGAAAAGGGCCGTGCCCTCTACATGTGCAGCTTCTTCACATGACTGAGAAACTTGATCACATGGAGACATTCTAAAGCTAATAGAGGTTTCCCTTTCAAGATTGCTGGGGCTAGACTGCTCCTTCCCCACAGCTGTTCACATTAAGCCTATTCCAAATACATGACCAAGGCTAGTGTGTGCACACATATATCATGGGAGACACACATATTTTATTTTTTGCAAAACATGCTCCCCAACTTATTCTGGTACAATCTCAGATTTAATCATTTGTTGGTTAATTAGTTTAAAGGCAGACTGTATATCAATTAGAAATTCCATATGACAATGAAAGAAAGACAGACTTGGGAAAGAAAGACTTCTCTTTATAGCTAATTTCTTGCCATAGCACTACATAGAAAATCAATGAAATGTTATAAAGAAGCACCATAAATTGCTATCAGAACAGTTATTCTAGTCATTTTTTAACAACAGTTTTAGAACAATCTGTTTGATGATCATCCCCATTTATACTCCTTTCCTCTCACAAATATCTCTAGGGGGTAATTGGTTCTAAATTTTCTTGGCAATCCACACTCTCTGTACAAACAGAGATTTACAATTCAGCTTTCTTTAAAAATGGAATAGAAGCACCTTTACTTTGATATCTTTGGGTTTTACTGCACATTTCGTTTCTGTTTATTGTAACCACTTGTCAACTTTACTGCTCTGTTATAACAGCAGACAGGAATCAGGGGGGAAATGAAACTGGCAGGCCTGATTTTATATATCCTCTCTGCCCCAATAACAAGAGACAGGAAAGCTTGCAGCCTGGTCTGGGCATGCCTGCAGTAGGGTTTACATCCTAGTGACTGTGCATGGTACTGCCATCCCAGCTGAACTGGAATGGACAGAGTTGGTACAGGCAACAGGATCAAGTTATTTTTATTTTCTGTGTGAATTAACCAGATAGATAGAATTCCTGGACCTTTAAAGGTGAAGGAGAGTCATTTGGCTATTGGAGAAGTTTGTTGCGCATATTGGAAAAAACTAGCCCTGGCTGAAATTCCTTCCCCACCCTGCACTTGTAGGTACCTTCAAGTCAGCTGTCAACTTACGGTGACCCCATGTGTTTCATGGGTTTTTCTTAGGACAAGGAATATTCAGTGGTGGTTTTGCCAGTTCCTTCCTCTGAAATATAACCTACAGCAGCTGGGCCATTTCTGCACTAGACTGTTATAGCGCTATTATTCCACTTTCAACATCCTATGGAATCCTGGGGTTTGCAGTTTAGGGAGGGGCCTTTGAGGATTCCATCGGATGTTGAAAGTGCAATAATAGTGCTATAACAATCAAGTGCAGAAATGGCCCTGGTATTCTTTGGTGATTCTCCCTCTAAGTACTAACCAGGCCTGACCCTGCTTAGCTTCCAAAATCAGATGCAATCTGCTGCCTTCAGGATATTTGGGCCTTTTACTCAGTACTCTGGAAACTAAAGGAAGAGCTCTGTTATGCTTTGTGTGTATCCTAAGCAGCAATTGCTGAATACCTTTCTAAGGAGCAAATCTCTTTTCCTGCACAGTGTACACCAGACAGCTCCGCTGAGTCATAGTTCTATGAGAACTCAACCCTACAAAAAATTCAGAGCTGCTATCAGCCGTGAGTGATAGTTTCCATGTCACTGCAGAGCATATGCTGCTGTGAGTTTTAGTCTGAACTTCAAATGAGCTAATCAATCAGAGAACTTATTTGGGGGATATACTGATCTTAGAAAGTCCCCCAGTCTGGAATCAAATCCACAGCAAGTTCAGGATCACACTGATATGGAATACATGAGCCACCACAGGTGGAGATGAAAAATAGTGATGTTTAGTTATGTGCAGCTCACATCCTGAGGTGAAGAGGATGTGTATTCTCGTTCCTCAGCTTCCAGTTATTTGGTATCTACAATGACAACTTCAGGACATCATTAAAATAAGTGATACTGGGAGGGCGATGAGGATGAGGGGCATATGTCAGTGACAGAGAACATGCTTCCAGCACAAAAGGTCCCCAGTTCAGCTCCTGGCACTTCCAGGAAGGACTGAGACAGATACTTTTAATTGGCAATGCACTCATCCTTCCCATTTGAGAGTTTAACCTTCACAAATTTGATTACTCATGGATTATTTGCCACTGCACCTGCTTCCCTCCGAGTGGGCAGTGGAATGGGAGGAGGGAAGACATGCACGTGCATTTCCTCACTCACTTAGTCACTTGGGTGGGTGGTAGATAGGGGATGGGATGGGGGAAGCCGGAGAAGGAAGGGTGTGCAAATGGAATGGGAGGAATGACAAGAGAGAAGGGGTGTGTGTGTGTGTGTGTGTGTGTGTGTGCACTTCCTTCCTTGATCACTCAAGAGAGCAGGGGGAAGATATTTGTGTTTTTTCCACTTTTGCAAGGGTCTTGCACCCCTAAACCTTGCAAAAGTGGCAGACCTAGTGTATTGGTTTTTGCCATTTTGTTTTTGTTTTGATATTTTTATAGTGGTATTACGATTTAATCATGTTCTGTAAACTGACTGAGATTTTTTTTTTTTTTTTGGAAAGGCAAAAGATAAATCTATAAAATAATAAATAAAATGCTTATTATGAAAGTACAAATTAAGAGTCCCATAAACGATAAGAAAAATTAGAAATGAAAAGAATGCAGCATCTTGCCTCTGTTTCTTTCGTCTCTAACAACTAAACAAGTCAGATTCAAAGCACAGCCACCCTCCCCTCCATATGCTCTCTACCTGGAAGTAGACCATCCAGTATGGGATGAGAGTGAGCAGCACAGGACAGATTTTCGCCATGACTTGGAAGTTGGAGACATCTTCTTGGGATGGCCCAGCAGGCTGGTGCCTTGTTGTAGCTGAAAGTGGGTCAGTGCCATCAGCTTCTGGCTGAGAATTGCCTGTTCTGTAAATAAAAGGTGGAACAGAAATGTGTGCAAGGTTTGAAAACATGAGCAGCTAACTTAGGCTTCTTTATCCTCAAACAGAAGTTTCACCTCCTGACCCCTGTATGTAGGAATCAAAGTACTTGCTTCAGATCCCAAAGAAATGTTCCCTAGAAATCAAAACCCTATACAAGGGAAGAAAGAATCCCCTCTTAGAAAGAAGACTCCTGGGTGTTATAGAGTCCATCAACTTTCAGGTCAAAAGCTACAAAAAGGCTTTTCAAATGGAGTGCTCCTCCAGCCTAGAGCTTGGAAAAGTTACTTTTTGGGACTATAGAATTACATAGCCAATATGCTGTCTATGCTTACTGCAGGAGATTCTGGGAGCTCTAGCACAAAGAAGTCACTTTTACAAGCTCTGCTCTGGCCCATGTTGCAAGGGAAATCCTTTGGAGGGGCCACAGTTCAGTGGAAAATATGCTTTGCCTTCAGGAGATCCCAGATTTAATCCCCAGCATCTCTAGCTAAGATCTCCAGCGAGTAACCATATACAGTCCTCCTACAGTTCTAGATGGACTCTTGGTTTATAAGACAGCTTCCTACAAACTCACTGAGTGAGAAGCATGAGTGAGAAGCTTTCTAAGATACTTTGGCTAAGTTCCTGTGTCAGAATGCAGGACAGAACTCTTCACATGCAGAGAAGTACACATTAATTAAGTGATACAGCTCTGGGGAAGAATAGCAATGTGTGTGACTGAGCCAAGACAGCAAATATGCAACCAAATGCATAACCAAAAGTGCATGCCCATTAATGTGCATTTCACACCCGTGTGCATTTTGCACTATGTGCCACAACATGCCATGGCACTCCATGTGCAACTCTGCTTCCACAAACTTGAACTAAATGCCGATCTTCTGCACTGGACACAAATATTTGGATAAATTCTTAGGGAATCTTATAAGTGCTGAAAACAATAATAAGATTCCAGCCTTTGCCCCCTACCTGAGGATTCCTTTTATATGATTGCTTTTCATCACAAACACTGATAAAACAAAATAAAGTAAGGACTTTCATTGACTTAGGGATTTTTTAAAAAAAAATTGTCTCACTATGCCCTTTATTTTAACTCTGGATTTCCATTCACCCAGAGGTAAAAGGATGAGAAGGTGAGATGAATGATTGGCTTATCCCCTTAAGGATGTCTTATTGGGGTCTATACTGAACACATAGCAGAATGAAGTGCTAGAATTAACTTTTAACACTTCAGCCTGTAGCTGGTAGATACCTTTTCTAAAAAGCTCCCATACATTAAAACAAAATATAAACAAAAGCATTGTCTCTGTAAGTTAAAAAAAAAATAAGCCACATCAAGGAGTAGGCTGGGCTAGAACCTTTTCAAAATGGGATGCTTCTTATTTTCACGTTGTTGCTTTTTTTTAAAAAAAATCATCCCTATCTACATTCCAAAATGGTAAAGTTCACAATCATCTCAGATTCTGCTCATTCCACTGCACGTGTACAGTAGGTCCATATTAATGTCTTATAAGTGAAGGGTAACCACCTGCATGGATGAAATACCTGAAGTGGTGAGGGGCAAGGATTGCCCTCCAGGAGTTTTTGTACAGTAACTCCCATAATCCTCCTGGCTAGGGCTGAAGGGAACTGTAGTTGCATCTAGCAGGCCACTCCTGTCTTTCTCTGACCGAAACCATTCAGCTTCCCCCAAATACGTTTTTGGAAACTGCAGCTCACAGAATATTCAAGTGCTGTGCAGCCCAGTCTCAAATATGTTTACTGAGAGGAAAGCCCCATAAAAGTCAATTATATTTCCCTAGACAAGTGTAAATCAGGCTGCAGCCTGAGGCTTCTAATTTTCTTTTGGATCTCTTCTGCAGCTCCCATTGTGCAAATCCGGATAGTTGCCACTTCAGAAGGGATGTGAGGCTTTGCAAGAGACCAGGTTATTTCTTCAGAGGTTTGGGGTGGCAACAGGCAGAGCTTGGAAGGGTTATTTTGGGCCTGTAACTAATTTGCAGCCAGGTTGGCCACATCTTCTGCCTTACTCATACCCTTCAATATTTCACAGATGAAAACCAGGACTTGTGTAGCCAAGCAACATCAAAGTATGGTCAAGATGGCAAAAGTTATTAATGAGGAAGAACAGAGAAGCTGGGAGGGGCTGCAGCAGTTTGTTTTTGCTTGAATCTACAGGGAAGGGTGACTCCTGCTCCTCCCCTCCTCTTTTCCCTACCGAGTTGAATGCAAACTACTTTCGAACACAGGATGCAGGAACTGAAGTAAATTGACAACAAAGGGCGAAAGTTGGAGGAGGAGGAAGAATCTTGGACATTTGAAAAACTGCTGGAAAACTGGGATGACACAGCAGTAATCAGGACTCTCCCTGATGAATCAGGACAGTTGGAGTGTATCCGTACCTGCTTTTCAAGGCCATCTTCTGAAGTGCTTGGCCACAGCAGCTGCTCTGGAGGACCAACTGGAACACGGTGGAGACTTGGCTACCGGTAGCAGGCTTGGTGACAAAGATGGGGGCAGCCAGCAGGAACACTAAGAGGGCGAGGGCCAGACAGACAGCAGGGATGGCATAGCCAGTAAGGAAGTCCACATTTTGCTGGATAAAGGCAACAACGAGCAGGGAGATCACAGCCCCAATGTTAATACTCCAGTAGAACCAGTTGAAGAAACGTCGCGTAGCATCCCGGCCACGATCTGTCACCTGCAATGAAAAGATTTGTATTCGCACAGGGGAAAGATTTATATGTAACCAGGTAGTGGTGTGGCTAACCCTGTAAAAATTGTCTCTTAGTCACAGGTTCAAAGAGTTACTTGCTGGGCTACAGCACCCAAAATCCCCAGCCAGTGGCTAAGCTGGCTGGAAGAAGTTGGAGTTGTAATCAAAAAAGTAACTTTCCCAGCTGTGCCCTACATGGCCAAGTAAGGATTTCTTTGGTAAGAAGCCTTAATTCTTCTTTTTACTTGTGTTGTTCTTTGATTTTTAGTGCCCCCCTTCTGCATGTAAGTGGACCTACAGAGAGTTAGAAAATGTTGTGGATTCACTCATTGATGAATGAATGGGCAGTGAGGTCATGGGAAAACACACACACACATAAAATGGAATGAATTGCCACCACTAAGGCAGCAATCAAAAGACTGACATATCTTTCTGACCCACTCCATCTCTTGGGAGGGGGAGTGGAATTAGTTGTCCACTGCAGTGCATTGACAATTTCTGGGCTTGTGCACAACAACAGGAAAAATAAGTGAGGGTTTAAAAGGGTCAGCAAAAATGCATGAAACCTGGACTGCGAGGGAGGATGATCTCAACGCTTCCCTATAGCAAGTCCTAATACTTTATTTGAGGACTCTGGCTAGAGAGGGCTAAGTGACAATGAAGACACAATCTAAAAGGAGAGGAGATGAAGAATTAATCAAAACCTTCTGATGAGAAGAGAGAGCTCCCTTTATCAAAAGACACTGTGTGATTACACTATTGTTTCGTCAACAGATCTTCTGTGGCAGGAAAAAAAAAGATGGAAGAAGCAGTGAAAAAAATACAGAAGCATTACAAAACAATGAGGGCATAAATATAAATCCTATGAATGAGGCAAGCCAATTGCATGACGAATGCTTTATCTGGAAGCACTCAAGAATGCCCTGTTGCCATGCTGGAGTGCCATTGGACTTCTCTTGTAATAGGAAGAAGAACTAAGCTACCCCACTGTTCTGCTGCAGGCATGGTACTTTTTTGTTCTCTCTAAGGAGCTTGCTAAAGAAACCACCCCCTCTCCATTTTGTCTTTTCCAAGCTTTTACAGTTTCAAACAAATTTTTTTAAAAAGCCACGTAAAACAAATAATTTGCATTAAAATCACAAGAGTTTCCAAGCAAAGGTACAGAGGAATACTTCACTTTCTGAGGCTTCAGCGCAAGCGTTTCTCTATAGAGCTTCAAAAAACGGGAGGGGGGGGGAATGAGAAAAGATTCAAGGATCTTGTGTTTTAATCCAAAGTCTCAAGGCTGCAGAATCTTTGGCAAATTTTTTCCTTTGTTTTTACAAAATTTGCAGCATGCTAGAAGGATTAGTACAGAGGCTTCTCAAACGTTTAGAGCAGCCTTCATGTTTTATGTGCGCGTGTTTTTTCTCCATTTTTTCCATTTTTAAAAAATATCACATGTGCAAGGCAGCTGAATGATTAGTCTAAGTATTACTTTAACCAAAAAGATCAGGAGTTATTTTCTTTGAATAGAGGGCAGTACTGTGTTGTTGTTTTTTCATATTACCTCTATTCTCAATTTAGGGTTTTTCTTCTCTGGGAGATGCATTATCTTTGTAAAAGAAACATTGTTTTCTCCATTTTTTCTGTTAATGGCAAAGAATGGAAATTGAACAAAGTTTTACTGATTTTGAAAAAGTGAAAAATAAATAAAAATATCATACATATTGTTATATTGGCGGGAAAACCATGAAATTTACACTTAAAACAAAGTTACCGAAAGGGCAAGGGCACATTCAGTGATGATTAACAAGCAGTGCATAACAAATTAACAAGCAAAAGAAGGAAAACAAATCTATCAAATGTCTATTAAATTCATCACCATCCCTTCAACAGAAGAAAACCAAATTGTTGGGTTTAGATAGATCTCCAGACCTATCCAGATCACGTGAAGCTGCAAAGTCATCCCCAATTTTGGCACATGTTGAATTTTAATAGATCTAAGCAATCGCCTCCTACCTGATCTGCACCAAAGGGTGTGAGGTTAGCTTTGACTGAACTGATGCCCAGGGCGAGGAGCAGCAGACCCGTGTACATGATGGGGGCACAGTACTGGCTTGGCAGCTGCTGCTTGCAGTCTTTACTCCCCCTTTGACACGAGGGCTGCACTGGGTAGGCTGGCATCTCTCCGCACAGAAAAAGCCGTCCATCCTGTGTGGCCACGGCAGGCAGCAGGCAGGCAGTCAGCAGGTAGAGCAGGAAGCTCAATGCGATAGTCCAGTAGCGGCCCAGGTAAGCATCAGCAAGCCATCCTCCAATGGGTGAAAGCAGGTAGGAGGCCCCCAGGAAGAGGAGGGCTGCCCGTGAAGCCTGAGACCCACCCCAGTTGAAGAGGCTGCTGTTGAGGTAGAGGACAAGGTTCGAGACAATGCCAAAGAAAGCCGCTCGCTCCAGAATCTCCACCAGCAGCACAGCCGCACAGGCAGCCTTTCTGCCCTCGAAGGGGGACACGGCAGGCCTGTCTAGGGCTTCCTCCTGTCCTAAAAGGGGCTTGCGCTCCCCTCGGGCACCCGGTGAGGCCATGCAGGCCCTGTCCCAGAATCCGTGCTTTTCTCTACTCAACGTAGGCCCTGATTCCGTGCCTTCTTTCAAAGGCTCCCTTTCCAGTCTCTCAGTACCTTTCTGAATTTTTTTTCCCTGGATCTTTTTTCACTTTCTCTATGTCTTGTCCTCCTAAAGTCTTCAAAACGTTTGTTGTTCCCCTGCCTTCCTCAAAGCCTTTGAACGCTGCTTGCACTTCCCCATTTCTCTGCTCAAATACAGAGATCATATGACAGCTCATTTCCCTGAAAGGAAACTTTTATATTACGCTGGCCAGCATGGGTTCCCCTTTCACATGAGCCTTCACATGTTTTCTCCCTTCCCTTCAGGCACTCACCCTTACATAAAAGAGTGGTTCTTTGGACAAATTGTTTCTCTTGTTATTTCCTTCCCTGCTCCTCAAACTGCTCTTTCTCCATGAATCCGCACAGGCCACAATGAGATGAGATATTGAGGAATCATAAAAACTGGTAGAATTTTAGCCACCACTAGTCCTTTTCCCCTTTCTTCCTTTTACGAGACTAAATAATTGATATCAGTGCTAATTTACTTTCCTATCATTTTTAAAGGTTTCTTTTTTTAAGGCTCTAAGTGGAATAGACTCATATTATTTCTAGGAAGTGTTTGCAGAGGCACACCCTAGACTGGTGAATTGTGGTCATTCGATTGTTTGGAGTTCACAGTATTCCAGGGGAACAGCAAGACAAAAGGAGATCAGATAGTTTGGGGCAATGGTCACTATAAAAGAGACTACTGTGGAAAAATGTTTTTCATAGGTAATGACTTTTTTCATAGGTAATGACAAAAATAACCCCTAACTAATGCATTTTAATTAGCATGTTGTAAGGCTTCCAAAAAAGTAAATCAATTTATAAAGCAATCTTTTCCACATACAGTATAATTGTGTAATGAGAGGAAGTCGATGCATATTGTGTAAGTCAGTCTATTATAATGATCTGAACTGTTTACGAAGTTTAATCCACACTGTTTTCTCTGCATATGTGCAGAGAATTCCTTCAAGTATGTATGTTACTTTCAAAAGCCAACATTAGTCAATTTGCTTTTCTCTGATGAAACATTGAATGCCTGTATGGTATCGGTGCATGTGTCAAAGTGGAGAATAAATTTTCACACACAGCTTTAGTTGCGCCATAAGTGAGTCCTGCAACAAAGTACACATGCATGGAAAGGCTTCCTTGTACACATGCAACATTTTAGAAAGCTCGTGAAGTGTTAGTGCTGGAGTTTTGAAGGATTCTACTATATCTTTTTCATGGATGCCTAAACTGTATTTTTAAACGGTCAGCTGCAATGCTAAAAACTTGGGGACTGAAGGAAATTTTCAGTAGAGGTGTAAAACTCTAATTGGGGGAAGGTTGCCCTCATTTGCTCCCCCCCACTTTGCTACACCCCTGCAGCATTCCATCTTATATGAGAGGACAAACAGGGGTTTGATATCAGAGCAGCGGTTGGGCTCTTGCTAGGTCTTGGTCATGGCCCCACTGACCCCACTTTTCCTGTTCCTTCTTGTGTCTGCTTGTTCATTTGAGGTGCTTCCAGACAGAGAACTTTCCATAGTAATAGAAATCAGAAGATTCAGTGCAACTAATCAATTTTTTATTCCTTCATGGAAAGAAAAGTGAGACATACACACACACACACAGAGAGAGAGAGAAAGAGAGAGAGGAGGAGGAGGGGGAGGAGAAGAAAAGCACAAAGGGATTATAAGTAAGAGACAACATTATTTTGACCTCTGAGGTAGAATACCCTTGATAAATTATGCTAAAGTAACTGGGGGTCATGAGTGAGCCAGCGTGGTGTGGTGGTTTGAGTGTCGGGCTAGGATTCTGGAAGACAAGGCTTCTCATCCCCGGTCAGTCATTGGAACTCACTAGGTGACCTTGGGCAAGTTATACTTTCTCAGTCTCATGGCAATAGCAAACTCCCTCTGAACAAATCTTGCTGAGAAAACCCCATGATAGAGTTGCCATAAGTCAAAGTTGACTTGAAATCACATAACTACATAACTGGACATCATTTCACTACAAGGACTCTTCTGGACATTGTGCAAGGGGGCATCCAGTACTTCCTTGCTCAGTGGTTTTAACTGACTGTGCAACAGGAGCTGGGCGAGAAAATGGGACAGTGTTTCCTCCTCTACTCACCTCATTCTGTGTGCTGGCTGTGCAGTTTGGGGCCAGGGGAAGGGCAGGTAGATTGGCAGAAGTGACCTCACCAAATGGAGCTGGTGAACTTACTCTTGGAGTGGTTGCATCTTGCTCAGATTTTGCTCAAACATAAACCCTCTACTTCCCTTTTCTTGGGAGGGTGGATACTGAATGCATGATTCTCTCCAGACATATCCTGTATACGCAAATAGTAAGACTAGATCGCCTTTGAGACCCTTTCCAACTCCACAGTTATGTGGTTCTATTATTAACATTTACTATTCTTCCTCTCCAAATCAGCATATTTTTGAAAAAAAAATATTATCTGAGATTATTTTAGAGACAAGTGATTTAAACTCACCAACGTCTAAAGGTAGGCAGCATTTTCTCTACAGCATGCTTATTTTATGTTAACCCTGCTCCTCTCACCTCTTTGTGTCACCTCTGTTTCAGAGCTACATAGATCAGGGATTGACAAAGTTCGTGTTAGAACTAATCGTTAGGAAAGATTAATTTGTTGGTGTCAAACTATTGAAATTAATTTACTCACTCTTTAAATTAGAATAAAAATCATTTAAAATTACTAAAAAAAAAGCACAAGAAACATCTTTTAAAAAACTAATATTGGCATTTAATAATTAAAATAATTAAATTTTGAAAAGAGCTATTGGACATTTTGACAAATTAGGGGTAACAAATGAATTGCTAACATATTATTTCCAAGCAGTGACTTAAATCAACAGAAGGGGCATTGTGGGTTTTCCCCTGGAGATTCTAGTAAACATCCTCATTCATGACCATGCTTCCAGACAATGCTGAAGAAGCTCACAAGGAGTGTGTCTAGAGCTTTGTGTTTTTATGAACGGTCAGAATTCTGTGTTCAGGGAAGTGGAGTAGAGAATTCTTAATAAGTTGCCAAAGCACCCATCTCAAGATTCCATAGGATGGAGTCATGGTAGTTAAAGTGGTATTGAAATGTTATAATAGTGTAGTGCAGAGACACCCAAGGTGCTGTTTTGAAGACTTAACCTAGAAGTGTTTCTGGTTTGTTTGTTCTCTTATGCCCATCCTTCCTTTGTGGTCTTCTGTGCTGATGAATCAGTCAAAAGTCCCTGATTGGGACATTCAAGGTGAAGGAAGATTAGAAGGCAGGCTCTTACTTCACAGAAACAATAAATTAAGCTTCCTCACAACAGTGTTCAGAAAACCACAGAGGGGAATTGGTCACTTTCCACCTCAGCTTGGGAACAAGCAACTCCAGTGGGGGAAAGGGAAAAAAGACATCACGTACGCCATCCAAAGAGGCACATGTGAATATTTCTAGTTGAAGGAGGACACTGTAGTAAGGTTGCCAAGTGAAATAAGGGACAGGGCTCTTGTCCATTTAATGGTTGTGTGGAACCATTAACCATCTTTTATACAACCATTAACAGGACAGGAGCACTGTCTCTCATTTCACTTGGTAACCCTATATTGTAGGGAAGCAAAAAGTTAGTGAGAGGTGGAAGGCAATTTCTCCATTGGCCTGTACTCTCACCTGACCTGTATCACAAATAGAAAAATTAGTGAACGATGTCACTACGTTTATAGTATCAAAAATGTGTGTTAATTATACTTACATTGCAAATGGGAAATTTATTTTCTTTATGTTGATAATAACTTGCTGTCTAAATTTATTGGAATGTAGGTGAAAGCTTGTCCATCATTTCAGTCCTCCACACTTCCTTTTGCCTTGTTTTGAGCTGAGGAAAAAACAAAAAGCTGCATGAATTTTGGAAAACATGATTTCTTACCTCCTAAAGGGAACAAGTGATAAATATACGTGCACTGGAAGAATGCAAGGAACCAAAAACTGTATATACACGTACTATAAGCTGTGCTGTCCCCTGCCCCCCCATCCCATCAACAACATCCTTCACACTCCATCTCACCTCCCCATCAACAATATGCTACAAAAAAAATTATTAGCGCTTTTTTTAAGAAACAGGGGTAAGCTAGCAGTTAGACCATTTCCACACTACACTGTTACCGTGCTATTATTCCACTTTCAACATCCCATGGAATCCTGGGGTTTGCAGTTTAGGGAGGGCCATTTAGAATTCTCATCTAGAGAGCTCTTTGGCCTCAGTAAACTACAAACCCCAGAATTCCACAGGATGTTAAAAGTGGAATAATAGCATAATAACAGTGTAGTGTGGAAATGGCCATTGTGTAGATATTCCTTTTTTTTCTCACCACTTTTTTTCCTTTGAGGGGGATTTGTAGTAAAAAGAAGGAAGACACAATGAGGAAATCTGGGAGGATTACGATTTGAAATGGACAACATTTGGACCAGCCATAAAATTCCACAAACAAATCATCTGAGGAAAGAAATGGTAGATCTACAAAGGTAAGCACAATCCCCGGGGACATTCCTGTATAAATCTGCAGTAAAGGGCATGTTCGAACAAGAATGCTGTTGAACATAAATTCTTTTGAACACTGTGTTCTTATTACAGCAGTTCTAAGAAGAATATGGATTACATGCTAAAAGCAATGAACATTTAAAGCTGAAAAGCTCTCTTTGAAAAGAAAGATGAACCTGCCCTGCAACGTAAACTATCATTCTTATCATGCAAAGTGGGTAATGTGGCCAGACAACTGGAAGTTCATGGAAGAAAGATTTCATCTCACAACTCCCAAGGGTCAATTAAGGGTCTGCTGGCTATTATTCCAATTGCCTAATCATGTTATCCACTTAATATGTAACTTGCCGCACATCAGAACAATCATCTGTCATTCCTTAATACATAAGGGTCCAGGCAGTTGTATTCTGAGTATAGAGGAATCTTTCTCACTGCTCATTATTCTGGAGCAAGTCTTCTTTCAGGGTGCCAGAGAGTCTGTTGTTGAGGGAAGCCGAAGACCCCCATGTGCCCACTGTCCCGGAGGCAAGATTTCATATGCAGCAAAAGTACTGTGCCATTAATGGTTCTCTAGCAGATTTAATTAGTTTTCCTATCACAGAGCGTCAATACTGTAGTGGGAGACGTTATCCCTACTGCATTTTTCCATTCTGTATCACTGGCCATTTCTGCTCTAGACTATTATAGCACTATCATTCCACTTTCAACATCCTATGGAATCCTGAGGTTTGCAGTTTAGGAAGGGGCCAGCCAGCCCCTTCCTAAACTGCAAACACTAGGATTCCATAGGATGTTGAAAGTGGAATGATAGTGCTATAACAGTCTAGTGCGGAAATGGCCATTGTTATACAGCAGCTCTATTATAAATGTAATTTGATAATCCTAGCTTGCATTACTGCAATGCAGTCTATATAGGGCTACCATGAAGACAACCTGGAAGCTGCAAATATTTGCACATATTTATATGTTGCTTATATCCAAAATTTTAAAAGCAGTGTGTATCAATAAAATGTCAAATGTACACAATACACAAATGCATACAATACACATACAATACATAAACACAACACAGAAATTCTTTTTGAAGCCCAAGAAACAGAAGTTGGATTGAGCTTAATAGCGAAGGCCTAAGCTAGCTAAATTAGTGCTTAAATCTTAAAGCAGCTGCTAGCTTGCTGCGTGCAATGTCTTACAGAAAATGCATCACGCCAATTTTAAAGCAACTATACTTATTACCATATGCTTCCAGATCTAATCCAAGGTGCTGATTATTGCATTTACACCCCTAAGTGGCTAGCAACATTGATAATTGAAGGAAGACTTCTTGCTATACATGTTTGCCCAAGTACTGAGATCTACCAAGGAGGCTTTTCATAGGGTCTCACCCTATGAAAAGCCTAGGAGCAGTACATTATGCAAACAAATGGGAGAGGACATTCTCTCCTGTGGCACCAGAGTTGTAGAATGCTCTCCCTTAGAGTCTGGACTGGTGTAAAGGTTGATTTCAGTTCAGTGCCACATTAAACCCCATCTTGAGATTTTCAGATCAGGAGTGGGTTATAAATGAATTTTAAAAATAGCCTTTACACTGAAGATATCTCCATCAGTACAGATATGGTTTGTCTTGGTATACCATATCTCAGAAGTGAAATGCTAGATACATAGTCAAATGCCTGTCCAATGCTTCCAGCTTTCCATTGGTCACATAATGATTGTGGAGACGGGCAGCTAAAGATAAATAGTGAGTCCCAAGGAGATTTGGGTTGTTGTGTGAGATCACTAGGAGATAATTCAATCCTCCACAGTGCCCAAAGGGATTTATAGTTCACTAGTATGATGCCAGTTGTTCTCTTTGCATTCCCAGGCCTTTAAAAAGTCAGATGAGTTGGTTTTATTCTGTTGGCTATGTTTACCTCTTTGTCATCTCCCCCTGCTGTTTTATTTCTGCCATTTTAATGACTTTGTTATTGTTGTTTTCATTTTGTTGTATTATGATTGCAGTTGTGATCATTAATCTGTGAAAGCCTAAAGGCAAGCCATATTTCTTTTTCATATGTACATAAAAACATATTAATTACACACACATGGACTTGAAAATACACATTTAAATGGCCAACCATATTTTCCAGGCTCAGATGTCATAACGTTTTGTAGCCACGCGGTATATATATCTCATTTGAAAAATGCTAAAATATCCCAATTTCAACATTCTGTATGAACTTGCAAGTCCATTTCCCAAATACCACAGTACTGTGTGAACCAAAGTTGGCAGGCAGCTCTGGATACTGGGTACAGATTCAATACACCCTTGTGGCTTGTAAACATAATGAGAAAAAGGTATTATTGACCAGCTGAGATACTTACTATCGGCTTTAAAAATCTTTTCAGTAACAAGGCAAAGACATCTGACTAAATGAAATTTAATGAGGCATTTATAAAGACAGTCACTGCTAGAGGGCGTTTAAGGAGCAAATTGGAGGACATATAAATCAAGTCAGCTATTAACTACTTGGCCTCCACAATAATCGGCTCTGGGTGGTGAGTAATTAACAAATAATCAAGAATGGCATAGTTTTTGGGGCAGCACATGGGGGCAGAGAATATGCTGGTGGCACAAATGAAGCTGTGGAGCAGGACTGTGGGCAGACCAGCAGCCAAGTGTTATGGCAGCAATAGGAGGTAGAATACTATAGATCTGGACACTGAACTTCTCCCTACGCTATCACATATCATGTCATGGGAGACAATTGTAGTTTATTATATTATTGCATATGTTTAGCAAATCTCTGCTGCATTCATAGGGTTGTACTTATGGAAGGGGGTATGAGAACAGGACATTGCCCCGATTAAGAATTCTCCCCTCCCATGACATTTTCCTCCAGTCCCCAAATTTCTAGCATTGCAGAGAGTGAGACACTGAAAACTGCTCACACCTAGAAGTCTTATGTTTGCTGGGTTTGCATTCCCTCAGTAAGTTTACCTGCCCCTTTGCTTTGCTTTGCTTTGCTTTGCCTTCCTTTCCTCAACTGTATTTCTAAACACTCAACTGAAGTTTTAAGTTTCTGCAATACTAAAAATTTGGGGACCAAAAGAAAATTTCACTGGGGGGGCTGAATTCTTAACTGGGTGGGCATTGCCTTCATTTTGCCCGCCCACCCCCAGCTACACTTCTGCTTTAGCCCCTGTGTGAGTGCATAGGTACCATGACAATTTGCTCGCTGTCTCTCTATCCTGAATGCCAGCCCTGTCATTAAACTTTCACAGTCAAGACAGCCTGAAGAAATAACTGTGGTACAGACAGACAGAGATCCATCATTAATGTCTGCCTTTATCTCAGATTAGCCTGTTTAATCTAGATTGGAAATGTATAGGAGAAGGCGATGTGATACCCTCCATTCCACCAAAGCGCATAGCTTTCTACAGGCAGGACAGGAGCAGAATTCAGTCTTCTGAAAATCTTGGCTTTTGTTTGGAGATTAGGTATTAGTCTTAACATTTCCCCCAGTTCTCCAAGCCATCAGAGATTTGGGGAATTCCAATGCATACTCAGTTTTGATTTCCCTTGGAAGAAGGTTTCAATAGGCTTATGGGCTTTTGTAATGTTTATGTTATATTTACAAATGTGTTGACTAAGCACAGGTGGAGGTCCACAGCTTAAACCCATTTTGTCACACACCTGATCATATTTCACCCAGCCAAAAGTAACCTTCGGAGTAATTCCTGCAGAAACCTTGTCTGTTTTTGTCTGAATTCATCTCTTCCCTTATCCAAACACTGCAAGTCTGATTTTTTTAAAAAATACACAGTTAAATTGCCACATTCCTTCAAGGTAAAAGAAGAGGCATTCCATTCATTTATCTGCTGATGGTTAAGAAGGACAGCCGCCAATTAATCTCTGTAATGTAAAAGAATCTGCTACACTAAACCTTTCAAATCAATCTGAGCATTTTCAGAGTTTGTTCTGCACTCATAGACACATAGCATTGAAGGGGGCTTCTCCCATATACCAAATGTCCAGTTTAGCTCTCTGAACCATGGCAATTGACTTGAGAATATGTAGGTATGCAGGGCATGCTGAAATCTGCCACTTATTCCTTATTTCAAGGAATAGTTTCTTATTTAGCAGTGCTACATTTTAACGTTTAAGAATCGGGAAGAGATGGTGACAAGCCGAGATGGAATTAAAGTCTCTCTAGCATAAGTGAAAAGTATTTGCATTCAAGAGCTATCCTGAATATACACAGCTTGCAGCCAGAAAAAAAGAAGTGGGGGCGGGGAGGGGCAAAATGTGATCTATGCCAAAGTGTGAGGATCTAGCCAAATTAGGAAACCCACTCCACTGACACTTTCTGGAAGTCTGACATTGTCAAAAACCATAAAGACATTTTCACATGACAATCTTAATGCACACGTTGCATTTCCTAAATTTGTAGTGTTAACTCACAACATGCCATCATCTAGGACAGGGTAGAGAATCAGTGGCCCTCTGGCTATCACTGGATTTCCGTTCCCATCAGTCTTAGCCCATGGTCAGAAATGGTGGGAGTTATATATAAAGTCAAAGGCTGTCACAGCTGGAATCCGTAGGTTGTTGTGGGTTTTCCAGGCTTTGAGGCCGTGTTCTATTAGTATTTTCTCCTGACGTTTCGTCTGCATCTATGGCTGGCATCTTCAGAGGATCTGGTGGCATGGAAGTGAGACAGAGTATATATAATTGTGTAGTCCCCGGGTGGGAGGGAGCAATTTGCATGGGTTACAGTTGCCTGTGTGATGGCCTATTGTTAAATGGGATATCCCCCAGTGTGTATTGTTAGTCAGGGGATATGCATAACAGTGAATTAAGTACATAACTCAGTTACTTACCTGGGAACTACACAAGTATATATACTCTGTCTCACTTCCATGCCAATAGATCCTCTGAAGATGCCAGCCACAGATGCAGGCAAAACATCAGGAGAAAATACTAATAGAACATGGCCTCAAAGCCCAGAAAACCCACAATAACCTGTGGGAGTTATAGTTTCACAATATGGGGAGGCCCACTGGTTCCCCTTGTGCTGGAATAGAATATCTACTTTCACGGATTTGATTATTTGTGAATTTCTCCAACCCCTTCCCCACCACCTCAGGAACTCTTTTTCTGGGGGAACTCTTCCTCTTGGAGGCTCTGATCAGGCCGCACAACCGTTTAAAAACCTGCCTCTGTTCCTCCTCATCCTTCACCAGCCACTGCTGGTTCACAGCCAGTTCACAAGGACAGTTCACAGCCTGATTTATCAGCACAAGAACCCTCTCCCAGTGCCTCCAGCACCCAAGGAAGGAGATGGGCAAGAGAAAAGATGTATAGAGCAACCCTGTTGGCCCACCCCCTTTCACTCTCCTTTCCCTGACCTGGTTCGGACTACATGTGCCCATTTTTCCCACCATGCCCCAGCCCCCCTGCCACAGACACATACATACATTTTCATATTTGTAATTTTTCTGCTTTTGCGAGGGTCCTGCACCCCTAACCCTAGCAAATGTGAAGGTACAGCTGTATTTGATTTCAAAATTGTTCTCCTGTAGCTTTTTTAGGAGATGGATTACTCACACATGGGCAGAAAAAAAGACTTAAGGACATCTTAGCATCATGCATGAGAAATGACCTTATAGTTGCTGTTTCCTGCAAACAAATGTGACAGCTGTCAAATTCACTGTACGCAAGCAGCTTTTAAATGGTCGCAATCTACATGTGGGGGGAGATATACATGCAGTGGGGAGAAAGTGACACATTCTAAACTTTTAAAATTGTAAGTTCTGAAGTATCTCCCTTTTTTTAAAAAAGAGAAGCCATTATAAATAGTTTAGAGACACAGTGTGATAGATAGGTTTGAACGTGGGCTTAGGACTCTAAGGGGCCAAGGTTCAAATTCCCACTCAGCCATGAAAACCTGCTGGGTAACCCTGGGCAAGTCATACTCTCTGTGCCTCAGTGGAAGACAATGCCAAACCTCCTCCGAATAAATCTTGTCAAGAAACACCCAGGATAGAGTTAGTATCAGTCCAAGTTGACTTCAATGCATATAACAACACTTAAATAATTTGGGATGAGGCTAGCTGCTACTGCAGAAACTTCCACAACATTGATCTCTTCTAGAATTATCCAGTTAAAAATGGCATGATTTGGATGCAATTCACGTATGTGAGCTGTATCACACAATTCCTGAGCCTTTTGGAGAGTTCACTATCATATATTAGCTTTCCTCCATTCCCCCCCCCCATCTATAGGGAACAAACGAACAACTGGAATTTGTTCTTGATTTTCACCCCCTTTTAACGAGAGACCTCTTATTAGGGCTATTCAAAGTAGTCTTCTTTGGATTAGCGCCAGTCTGTGAGCCATGCTTTCACGCATGTGAGCCTGGTCCATAATAAGTTTCCAGGAGAAAAAGAAACAACTGTAGCCAGTGGTCATAAATATGGTATCAAATCCTGGCACAATGAAAAAAATAATAATTTTTGAATCTCCATGTAGATTGGGGAGCACTGACTTAAAGGGCATCAAGAGGAAGACTGAAGATCAGAAGTTTCAGAAACTGGAGCAATTGAGAAACAAGGGGCATTTCCTATTTTTATCTGCTATTTAGCTGTGATGGTTTGAAATGAGGAATGATATTTCAACGTAAGAGGTAAGCATGGAGTGGGACTTTAGGACAGTCCAGAAGATGTAAATTGTTCCTATGCTTCCTGAACTTCTGAACTAATTTGAATCTACAATGTAAAGTGTCTGTTTATTATACTATACAAATCCACAAAATCGCCAAACTTGGTGTGTTGTCTGATGGAACCAAAAGGAAGATTATAGTAAAACTTAGCCAACTACTTCAGATTTCTGTGTGGGTTTTTTTCCCCTAGAATGCACGTTTGTGAATTGATTTTGGTCAAACTTGATATATACACTTAGGTTAACATTTCAAACATTTTCATGCAGGTTTGGGATAAATTTACAAACTTCAGCATATGGGTGAAAATGTTGGTTTTGTTCCATCTTGTGTGGAATGGTATGGAACAATTTTAAGGATCACAGGTACTACCACTGAAATTTCTGTCTCATTCGAATCATGTGCAAAATGACTGACATCACTGTGAGCTACAGTGGGTACATTTCTTAGTAATAAATTAAGTTGGAGAGGGAAACATCTGACATGGAAATTGCATTCCAAATAATCTTTTGGCAGTGGATTCTCTTCTCTTGGCTGAGTTACATCCAAGCTGCTGTACAGCCAAGCTGTTTGATAAACCCTAAACAGATTGCATTTATATGCAGCTGGGGTTGTGTTTCCACTGGCACAAAATCTATGCTTCTGCACTGGCTCAAGTGGAGCTACTGATAACTTGAGAAATGATTTCTCTCCAAAAAAATAGAATAAAATTTTTAAAAAATGGCATAGCCTATGCTGACACTGCCTGTGTGCTCAGCCCCACCGCCAACATGAACTACAACACTAAAATGGCACCTAACCTTAACTGAGACTAGTCAAGTTCACGCATAGTACTGACTGCACCATAGCAGATGTACATCATAATATGATTCAGGAGACATTTGATTTGCACCAGCTCTTCCAGTCTGCGTTACTGCAAACATATACCCAGGACAAAATCTACCTTTTTCTCATGCCTCCCAGAGATGTTGCAATTTCAATCCTTATATATTCTGGTCTTCTCATAGGATTCCTAAGTTACATGCTGCTTTGTCAACATTTTTGACCATGCCCAGGTCACACCCTGTCCCCACCCCACCGCCCCGATGGGTCTGTGGTTTTTCTTTCTTTTTTTTTTATTGTTTTGTCAACTATCATGCCAACGTTAGCACAATAGATCGTGCCATTAGGCTGTTTCATACTACGTTGGTAACGTGCTAACGTGCTAACAATAGCGCCGGGTTTTCTTAAAAAAAAACACAGTCGCCGGACCCCAGGGGCTGCTATCGTCTCGAGTGTGAGTGACGACGCAGCCCCGGGATGGCCTCTTACGGCGACATGTCGTGCAGTGTTCCCTGCTGCGATGGGAGCAGCGGCCGGCCTGCTGCTGGGCAGAGCGTCCCATGGGAGTTGCTGCGTGAGGGACAGGCAGCAGGGACTGCCCACACCCTGCCCACTCCTAAGTCCTTCCCAGAAGCACATCGGATGATGGCTCCGCAGGCCCTCTGGTCGTGTGACTATGCATGAAAGGGAGGTTATTTTCGCCTTTCAGGTGAAAATAAGAAAATGCACTATCAACACTATCCATGGCTGTGATAGCACCTGGTTCACCAGAACGTCATGCGGTACGGTGGCTCGTGAAGGGGGGAGGGAGCGTGCCTAATACACTTTAAAAACGCCATGCGAAAAGAGCCTGTGTTTTTTATCACATCAGAAGCCAGCACACCCTTTTGGAGATTCTTTAGCGATCAAAAATGATCCCCACACTTTCCCCCAAATTAAATTCCACTCATATAGAGAAACTGCGATGGCTTTTGTTTGCCTTTGGGTCAAAAGAAAGCTTGGCCAAATTTGTGAACTCCTTTTGTGGATACTTGATCTTTCACATTTAAGTCAACCTTATAGCCCAGCCCATCTATATATTTCTGTAGTATTGGCTACTTGCCATTAGAGGGCAGCATTTCAAAGCTTCATGGGAATTGGATGAGAGGGTTTCCTTTGTGCCAATGTCAGCGCTAGACATTATATTCAAAAGCATGTGGTGAGACATTTTTGTCTGTAACATATTTTTGTTTTCCTATGGTTCCTTCTAGTTTATGTGGTTAGAACATCATACTAAAGACAACTGTAGTGTAGATTGTATTGTAATCTGGCTTGCATTGTGTGTGCAATCCAGTGGAAAAACTGTGACACATAACAAAGAGCTTGATGGGAAAGGGTTGTGGTGGATGGACCTTGCTTCTTCTGTGGGGTGAAGGATCCTACAGAAGGCACTGTCTGACATTCCAAAATCAAACAGAATGGAGGGGGAACCCAAACCCAAAACAAAACCGTTTCTGTTGAGTTTTATAACTGGAAATTAGAACAGAGTAAATTTTGGGATGTTGAGACTGTTGTTCTGGTGACATAAGGCTGATGGAAATATCTTCTATGACAATGAAGATGTATGGAAATATAGTAATTATAATTACTGGCATCAATTGTTTCCACCAAAGGGAAGACCTTTAGAAGAAGAAAAAATGTGTAGATTGTGGAGGCAAAACTAGAAGTGAAGAAGTGACTCCAGAAGGACAATTTCTGAGACAAATAATTAAGTGGAACTATTAATGTCTTCATCCTAGGTATGAAAATTATCCTCAGTGCATTGTGGTGGAAATCCTGTTGCTCAATTTGTGTTATGTAACAATTATTACATACGTCCAATTTTGTTTCTACTACCACCACCACTACTACTGCCACTACTTCAAGGACCATTCTTTCATTACAGTATGCTTTTTAACTCTCTTGAGTTACCACCAGGACTTGGAGCGTACTGACAGCTTCCTGGTGACTGAAACCACAAGCACGCGAGAGAAACTACCGTATGGAAACTAGTCACAACGTCAGGAGGATGAAATGAAGAGAGAGCTGGGTCTTTTCTTTGCCCCATCTCGGAAGATCACTGTTGTTGAGTGCACACTCATAAAAGACAATGGTGGTAGTGGACCTCCTGGATGTACTTCTAATGGCCCTGTCGGTTATAGCAGTCAGAAAAGGTACCTCTCCAGTCTCTGTTCTTTATCAATTCTGCTCCTTCATTTCTATCCACACAAGTTGCTCTTTCCTTCTCTGCTCAGTTTTTTCTCCTTTGGATGATGCATATTTCTTCAAAGACATTGTTCACGTGTGTGTATTCTCCCTGTTAGCAAATAGCAGTGAGGGGATTCTGATGAACATCTATACCAGCTGGGGTGGGGAAGAAACTCTTCACTCATTTCCCTTGGGACTCTTAAATGGCCAGGGCCAGCCCAAGACATTGTGCTGCTTGAGACAGAAGAAGAGATTGCCTCGTGCCTGGCTGTGGAAAAGAGTAGACTGGCATGAATTTTGGTTCATACCTGCAATGAGATGGCATCTTTCACCATACCAGAGGCAAAAGGCTAGTTTAGTGGGCCTGCAGGTAGGGCTGAACGGGTAAACAGCTTCCCCCCACCAATATCGGTTTTTACTTTTGTAAGCTGCCTTGAGTCCCAGACTTGTTCCTCCAGATATAATGTTGTGTACAAACTGAGCCTAAGTAAAAGGTTATAATGAGATAAAATACTGAATCCAGTTGCTTATCCCAAATGGCAGATATCCAGTTAATCAATAGGAAGGTTGTAAGTCAATATTTGTGTAAGTTCTATCGATTCAGTTGGTTTGTAGTAGCTGGAACTAACAATTGGATTTAGCTCTTAAGTCTTCTCTCCACAAGCAAAAGCAAGCAGAACAGATGAGTGAACAATTTTGGGAAAACATGATGATGTTTCAGAAGAAACCGAAATATGTTTCACCTATGGTTTGTTATTAACGTGCTTAAACCACTAGCACAACACTGAGGGAATTCATGTAATACCAAATGCTATGTGCTAGAAGTCTACCAGCAGGACATATGGACTTTGTGTTTATAAGAATACCTTCCCCAGCTGTGTCCATGCAAATCTGTCTTATAGTATCATTTAGTTATGAAGTCAGGATATCTTTATTCTCTTGAGTCTTTTGTGGCTGATGCAAGAGCAGCTGTACCATTAGATGGCCTTAGACAGAAGACTTTGAGTGTTGCAAAAGGCCACCAAATTGTCAATTATTTAATTTACTATTATATTTTGTATAGCAGAGAACAGAGGAGAAGCCCACATGTGAATGATTTGGCCAGCCTTGGTGACCTCAATGTGGTGGAGTGGACCACAGTTTGCTGTTCCCTCTTAAGCAGAAAAGAGCCCCAATACTGATGTATTCATTAGTGCTGTTGCTTTTTAACTGTTTCATTGGATCAGGGCCGATGCAGCCAGGGGACTGAGGACTGAGGGAGGAGGTAAAGGCCCATCTACCATTCCTCCTGAGGGCTCCCCACGACCATTTCCTTCTGTTTGAGGATAGAAATGTGTGTGCCACACAGCCTGCCTTTAAACTCTCTCCGCTAGTCTGTTGGCCTCAGGTGCAGTGAAGGACATTGTCCTGTCTCTAGTACTGAAGCAAAATCTGACAGCCAGTCCCTGCCTTCTGTACATGAAACCAGTGCTGATGTTGGAGAATACCAGCATGACTTTCACTTCAGGGTTATTTTGAATTGGCCCTACATCTGTTATTGTCGTTGCTGTAGTCATTGCTGTTGTTTCTTTGTTGCTGTTTCTTTTTCTTCTCTTCCTCTTTCTCCTTCTTTTTCCAATATTGCATTGTATTTTTTTTTTTAAAGTTTGTGTCCTTGAAGCACTTGTGAAAGAAAAGTGGCATATATTGAGATGACTGATCAAAGCATTTAAACAGTAAACTTTTTCAGTGGGTCTCAGGATATGGCCCTAATGATGCTAGCCATTCTGTGTACAAAAATGAGAATCTCATTATATTTGCAGATTAATTCATTGAGAGTGAAAGGAGTGATCTTGGATACTGTGCATCACACCGTTGTTCAGAATCAAAAGCTTTTTTGTTTTAAATCTAGTTCTCTGGCTTTCAAGGAACCAGCTCTTTTTATCTTTTTTTCTTGATATCGATTTTCAGTGATAATCTGTTGGTGATCATTACATAGAGAAGGAATGCACCTGGAGTTCAATTTAAGTACACAATCAAGACTTGTGCTTTCATTAAGTGCCAAGCTAGACATGATGTTTGTCAGATAGTTTACCACTGCGTAGTAGATTTCGAAAACAAATAAATGTGCAGTGTGTGATGGCAGATGGGAGGAAGATCTGAACTGCAACCAGGAGTTTAATGAGATAACTGTTATGGCAAAGGGAATCAGCAGAAACAAATATTGGGGAAAGGAGAAGGGTATGGGCACTGTTACTATAAAAGCGGTTTGTATAGACATTTTTTTTCATAGGTCATGGCAAAAATAACTCTCAATGAATGCATTTTAATTAGAAAGTATATTATGAAACTTCTCCCCCCAAAAAGGAAAAAAAATATTTTCCCAATGCAAAACTTCTCTTACTGTTTTTAAATCTAAACTGAAAACTTTCTTGCTTTCCGAAATCTTTGGAACGTTGGACTAGTTTTATTGCTATTTAGATATTGCATTTTATTGGCATTATAGTAATCTTTATTGCCATCATAGTAATGTTATGTTGTACTGGTTGTAATTTCATATACCCTGGATCCTTTTCATTGTATATTTTCGTTTTATTATGCATTTATTAAGGGCAACTGTTGTATTTTAAATTTGTAAAGTGCCATGTACGTGGATGGCGCTATATAAATAAAGGATGATGATGATGATGATGATGATGATGATGATGATGATAATAGGCTAAATAACAGTGACTAAAAGTAAATGCATATTGTACAAGCAATCCTACTAAAATGATGTGAACTGTTATGAAGTCTGGTGAGCCACAATTTCTTTACAGACTTGCAGAGAAACTGTCCACTTGAAATTCCTTCAAACACATTACTTTCAAAAGTCAAAATTAATAATTTTTTAAAAACTTTTTAAAGTAAAGATTATTAAATTTGCTTTTTTCTGGTGAAGCACTGAATACCTGTTTGGTGCCCGCACATGTGTCAAAGTTAATAGTGAATTTACACACACAGTCATAGGTGCCTCAGCATACAAAGTGTAAACGCATGGAAAGGCTTCCTTATGCATGTGCAATATTTTAATAAGTTTGTTTTGTAGGATTCCAGCACATCCTTTTCTTTGAATGCCTAAACTATATTTCTAAATGCTTGATGGCAATGCTAGAAATTTGGGGACCGAAGGACAATTTCATTGGTAGGCAAAATTCTTAATTGCTGGCCAGTGCCTTCATCGACCCGACCATCCCACCCAGTCAATACAACCCAGTTGCAACCCTGGGGCATGGGGAAACTTTCTTCTTTCCGAAATCTTTGGAACGTTGGACTAGTTTTATTGCTATTTAGATATTGCATTTTATTGGCATTACAGCCTAGGCCAGTCCCAATTAGAAGCAGCTTTCTGCCTCCCTCCCTGGCTGTTGTGGCTGCTATTAGCTTTTTGACATCAATGAGAGTTTTTCTGCTATTCTGAATAGGAGGCCCCGGGGGTTGAATTCTGAAAAGGACTGAAGGTGGGGTGGGGGGTGCAGGGAGACAATCCACTTACCCAGTGCCATGAACCCAGTCTTACCTCAGCCCCCTTCTCCGTGCCACTTCCTGATGCTCTTTCAATCAGGATTGCAAAGGGAAACAGCAACAGAAACTCTGTTCTCAGTGAATACAGTCCTGCACAACTTGCAACTCGAACCTGGAAATACTATTTTTGGATTACAGTCCCAAGAATCCCCAGCCAGCACAAGCACTTAGGATGAGGGAGTCTCTAAGGGAAGAGCCAGTGTGGTGTAGTGGTTTAACTGTTGGACTATGACTATGGAGATCAGGGTTCAAATCATCACTTGGGCGTAGAAAGCCACTGGGTGACCTTGGGCAAATCGCATTCTCTCAGCCTTAGAGGAGGGCAAAGGGAAAACCCCTCTGAACAAATCTTGCCAGGAAAATCCTGTGATAGGTTTACCTTAGAGTTACCATAAGTTGGAAGCAACTTGAAGGCACACAACAAAAACAGTCCCTAACTGCCCAGCTGCACTAAACAATTATAGTGCTATGATTCCATTTTAACTGCCACAGCAACATCCTATGGAATCCTGCCAGCTGTAGTTTGTTGTAGTCCAATGAGGCACTGGAGCTGTCTGGCTGAGAATTGTAAATACTCCTCCCTAAACTACAAATCCCAGGATTCCATAAGATAGAGCCACAGCAGTTAATGTGGGATCATAGCACTATAATGGTGTAGTGTGAAACGGCCCTAAGAGTAATTTTTTCCCAAGCTCTACTTGTAACCAAAGTGTACTAGTCATATATTTTCTCTTGCCAGATGTTTACACCCACTCTCTGCTATCATTCTTTATATACTACCAGGCAGGCTGAACAACCAGAAAATCTAAAGATTCCCCAGTGGGTTTGCCATCCATGGCTGATGGACGGCATTTGGTTTGTTTCTTGTCTGAAAGTTGTCAACCAACTATTACCCATTTTATCTGAGAGAAGATTGAGGCTGAGAGGTATTTGATCCATCTCCGAAAATGCAAGTGCAGACTTTTGCCGCATTTGTTTGGACTGAGGCCATGGGGAGACAGGACAAGGAAATGAAAAGTTCATTCTTTTGAAGATGAACAACAAGGGCATGTTTTGCAGCAGGAAAATAGGCCAATATGCCACTACATAATTATTACAGGGTTGCTGGGTTATTTATTTTTTTAGCTTTAGAACTACAGATAGATTTCCTGTCACAATATAAATTGAAATTTAAAAATGTGACCGCTTGCTTTGATTCTTCGCTACACTTTGGCAATATCATTTTGCTCTAGTCTCTTTTTTTGGGTTTTTTTTTTAACAAACATTTTAATTCATGGAACAACAATAGTAATAACAGAGCCCCATAGCCGCTGCTTTTGGTTTTGAATTGCCATCAGATAATTTCCCTACGAAACAGTGGGTCAGATTCAGCCGCAGTTGAAGTAAATAATCCCACTTCCCCAAAAATCAAGGCAAACAGCTGCCAAAGATCTGGGCAAATAAATTCCACATTGAATTGCCATCTGTTTCACTCAGGCCAGACCAGGCTAATAGATTCTGAGGAGGCCTTTAATTATTTATTGTGCTTGGAGTTCAGTTTATTACTGTTGTTATGTGCCTTCAAGTCAACTCTAATTTACAGAAACCATATTCGAGGGTTTTCCTGAGAAAATTTATTCAGAGGAGGTTTGCAATTGCTATCGTCTAAGGCTGATGAGTGGGACTTGCTCAAGGTGAGTTTCCCTTGCCGAGCGAGAATTCAGACCCTTCTCTCCCAGAGTCCTAGGGCTTTATCTCATCAGGCAAGTAAATCACACTTACAACAGGATAATAGTGTCTTTGGCTGAGATTTATCACATGGCCTCATCCCTCTTCTGTTGTTCTCCCAATGGGAGATCATTTGGAAAGTGATTTTTTTAAAACAAAGGAGACCATTAACAGATTTTTTGTGCTAATTAAGGAAATACTTTTTAGTCTCCCACCAAGAGAACAACAGAAGAGAAGCAATGTCATGTCAGAAATCCCAGCCAAAGATACTATCATTCTGCTGCAATTGTGATTTACCTGCCTTGTGTGATAAAACTGCTAGTCCAACATTCAAACCACTACAGCACATTGGCAGTTTATTAATTAGAGATGTGTTAGAAATGTGTTGGATTGGCATTTTAATGTGGGATTACCCAGTTTATGTCCCCTGAACCTAAATGAGGACCTGGCTGCAATCTGAGGTTAGAAATTTGTACGTTGCTGAGCTTGCAGTGTAATTTACAATATTGAAAAATTGAAAACTGATACAAAATGGTATACATACAAAACATTTGCACTCAAAAACCATGTGCACTTTGAGGACCTAGGTGGAGCCAGTATGGTGTAGTGGTCTGTAATTTGTAAATTACAACCCTGCAGACCAGGATTCAATTGCCCACTTGGCCATGGAAAACCACTGAGTAACCTTGGGCGCATCGCACACTCACAGTCCCAGAAAACCCCACAATAGTTTTGCCTTAGGGTTGCCATAAGTCAGGAACAACTTAAAGGCACACAACAACAATGACAAGTTGGAAACACATGGAAATGTCAATGCAGGCAAAACAACAACAGCGCTTGCAAGTTTGGCCTCAGTGTTGGAAAAAATGAGAACCTCAATGAAATCAATAGATTCATACATCCCTAAATCAAAGGGATTATTTTTCTCCTTCTCTTGGGCTGTTGAAGAAGTGAGGTCAAAACCAGATGAGACACTAGAGTTTTTTAAATGGCAACTCCAGGTGGAAGCATTCCAGATCAGGACTGTTCCATATGGGTAAGGGACTTTGACACTCCTTCTGTGCCACGGTCATGATGAAAATCACTTCCCTAAATCTGTAGTTCACCTGGGAAGGGAAGCTTTCACTACTGCTAGTAATTTTCTCCCTCCCCTGTGGTTCCAGTCCTGATTCCCCCTCCTTGTACCTCCCTTTAAAATCAGAAATCAGGCACATGAAACTCATTCCCCCATTTCACATATGGTTTAGCTTGGCCTGGAATGAGGTGAAAGAACTGAATGTTGTAAAACTATGGCAGTAGACCATTTGTGTTCTTGGAGTGCTTATGACTGTTAAAACATGTCCCACACTAAGAAAACAGATTCTTTCCTGACATTGATTTTGTTTATTGTGCCTCCTCTTCCTTCTAAAGCCACGACTACCATTACCACCGCCGCCGCTGCTTTTTCCTCCTCTTCTTCTTTGGTCTGAATTATGGTCTATGAATATGAATGTGCAGCAGGCCATGCTGGATACAGGATTATGGGAGGTAGGGTTCCTAATAGTAACTTTTCCGAGATCTGCACCTGTCTCTAGGATCAATTGTGTCCAGTCATTTTTGGCAAGTGGAAAATCATTATCATCACCACCACCACCACCTCCACCATCATTATTTGTCATCTTCATCATCTTGCCTTTCCCCTAAAATTGGGACTCAAGGCAGCTTACTATTTAAAAACAGAACAATATAGCTAAAAACACACAAAAAGTGAATATTAAATAGAATTAAACTATTCACAACATTAAAACAATTGAACATAGGCTTTAAAAGATAAAAAGCAATTTAAGAGATAAAGATCAATTAACAACAATTCAGTACAAAATAATACAGCACTCTTTTAAAAGCCCGTTCCTTAAAAACCATCTATTTAAAGGCCTGTTGAAATCAAAAGGTCTTTGCCTGACAATGGAAGGGCAATAAAAAGGAGCTATTCTGCCCTCCTTGGGAAGGGATTTTTAAAGTCTTGGGCAGCCACTAAGAAGATCTTGTCTCACAAATCTACCAACTGTGCCTAAGATGGTGATGGACAAAGCAAAATACCTCTCCTGAAGATCTCGGGCTCTAGACAGGCCATATGGGGAGATGTGGTCTGCCAGTCAACCTGGACGTAAACCTTATCAGGCTTTATAGGTCATTAGGAGCACGTTGGATTATATCTGGAAATAGACTCACAGCCAGTCTGGGAAAATGCATCATTTCTTTCTTGGTGAAGAGTACTGAGAAATTTCTCGTTTTCTTTTTATACCAGCTGATACCACCACAGCCTGACTGATACAGAACACAAGCCACCGGTGGTGTTCCTTAACCATTTAATCTTTCTACATGTGACCATGTTTAACATACTTGTTCCATAGGCTGGTGCAATATTAGAAATACTAGCCTTGGTGGATGTGCCATCAGGATGCTAATGTTACATGTGCTACTTATGCCTTGGATCCCACTTGGGAGAAAAATGGGATATAAATGCAGTAAATAAATCTCTCAAACAAGCAAAAAGTCAAAAGGAAGACTAGAAAAAGAAACAGCTGAATTGGGATATAATCACATATTCTAATCCATTAATTGTTTCTTGGCACTTGGCATACAATGTATTTAAAAATTACCTTTACAAATTATCTTTACAATTTCAGTTCCATATAGAATTGTAAAGATGATTTTCAGACACTCTATGTATTAATACACAAGTCCTCGCAACTGCGCATATAATCAAAGAAATCTCTTCAGAGAAGGTTTTAACTCCAAGGAAACTGACTTTTGATGAGCAGATTTATTGCTTTCACACATCCATGCTAACAGGTCAATTATCTGAAAAGACCTTAACAATTGTATACAAATCTTTGGAGATTTATGGCCAGGGTCACAATTTGCATCTTTTTTGTATCTTATTATATTCTGTCCCATTCCCACAACTGTGTGACTGTGCTTGAGAGCCTCTGCCTTTAATATCACTCCATTCGTGCATCAGAAGAAATGGACTGACATCCAGGAGAGCTCATGCTAAAAAAAACATCAGTCAGTCTCAAAAGTGCTGCTGAATTCTTTTCCCCCAACCTCTCTCTTTTTGTTTTCTTCCCTTTTATCCTGAAATAGAATAACACAGCTATCTCTTTGAAAAATGAAGACTATCTGTTGCTTGTGAAAAGTTCACATGGGTAAGCTGAATCTCATTTCAATAATGTTAGCAGGACAAAGTCCTCCACTGTTGCTTTAGGCAACGGTCTGGCAGAGGAGGCCACCAGGCAGGACACAGAGCAATGTCCATCAATGCCTGAATGGAACTACCTGTCCACTGCTGGCATCCATCACCTGAGACAATTCAGCTGTTCCAGTCTGTCTCCCTGGTGCTAACACAGGCTCTGCTACCGCAGAATCCAGGTGGAAGATCATGGTCCCAACCCCTTTGGTGACCCATGCTGTTGCAATGGCAATTCCAACAGTAGAGGGCACTTTTTGAAGGGGTGTAAAGAGGCAGCCATGGGACAGGAAACAAACTCATCTGTATTCTCAGAGAAGCTGCCCTGCCAGGTCCCAGGGAGCTTTGTCTTGACAGGGTGACTTCCTCTACTGCCCCAGTTCCTCACTGTGGTGCCTATGGCCATGTCACCCCATCACTGCGCTGCCTCCTCTCATGCCATCAACACCAGTGACAGTGAAGTTACACTGGCTGGCAGGATCGTGACTCATATTTGTGAATCCACCCTGAGGTGAAAACAATCCTCAGGGAAGTATCCAGAAATAGAAAATTAACAAGAGATAAGCTGACTGAAATAGTATTCCTGATGTGTGGTTTTGTACTCTCAGGGAGGTGTTTATTTTAATTGTTGTCTGGCATTCAAAAATGGCACCCATCCCTTCTCAACAGTCTTGAACTGGTTCAATACATTTTCTATTCTCTCATTTTTCTCTCTGTGCAGTCCAAGAAGCTGAGTCTATCATCCAGGATTTGGAAAGATCTGAGGGCCTCTTAGAGCTACAAACAACTTCCATTCCCAGCATTTTTTTTCTTTCAATCTTGCATTATTCATCCATTTGTTTTGTGTTGTTGTGTAGAGCAGTTGAGCTCTGTCCTTTAGATCAGCTAACAGACTGACTTGACATCACATAATTCATTCTTTAATGGATTATAGGACATTCACTGCTGTGTAAGGACTTAAAGTCAACACTTTCAGGATGGCAATGAACCTCGACAGGGCAGTTCCAGCAAGGGAGGCTGAGCAAGATAACAGAAGGACCTGATTCTGGCATGCCAGAAAATCTTCCCCCTGGCAGGTCTTTAGCACATACCGGTGTAAAGTGATTTTCAGGCACTTGCCACTGATTCCCAAAAGTGAGTTCCTCATGGTAGATGAAGCCTACCTGACAGTTACAGCACATGCTGTAAGGCCATGTCGGATTCAATCCCTCTTTTCAGTCATGTAACACTGTCAGGTAAATCTGTATGCTTCAGTCTAAAGAAGATGGCTATGTTCCTATCATAGTGGAAACAACCTGCCCTTATCCCTTGGAATAAATTTTCTGAAATGGGAACTGGGGTATATAATGCAGACTGTGTGACACCGGATGATGATAAACGTCAAAGTGCTTAAAGGCTGGGAGGAATCCATATCATGCTGAGGCTGTTTACTTCCTACTCTCTGATAAAGATGAGACTTTAGCTTCAATAAAGCTGATAGCAGAGAGATATTCAGGTTAGGATGAAAGGGACTGAGATTAAAATGACAGAATCCCCCAAGGGTTCAGCCTTTTAGGAAAGTAGAAGGCATTTGTGGGGAGAGAGATGAAAATGTTAGCTTAAAATAAACCAGTGTCAACCATAAGATCTATCAGGCTGTGAAAAAGAAGAGATGGAGTCCTATTGCTTGGGCTAAGTGGCCCGTACAGAATATCCAAGTGTGCAGTGGAAAGGCATGGACACAGTGACCTGATTTCTCAAATTGGGCCTTTCTTTTGGCACCAGCAATTGTCTTCACAGCCAGAACAACCGAGGCAGCTTCCCACAACCACAGTATATCTCAGACTGCTCTCTCTCTCTCTTTCTCTCTCTCTTTCTCTTTCTCACTTTAAAATTATCTGATCCTTTTAAACTCTTGGTATTGCTCGCTATTTCAAGCTTGTTCATATTTGGCTTCCTGATCTTTGGGTAACTAACCTTCTTCCTTGACGGTAGGATTCAAAGACATAGTTGCATTAGTCTGGATCAGTATGCAAATAGATCTTGTAGCATCTTTGAAACTAACTGAGAGAAGAGTTGGTACAAAAGCTTATGCTACCAACTTCTTTTTTCTCATTAGGCTCAAAAATGCTACAATATCCCTCTGCAACCTTTTCCCCTGTGATCTTGGTAACCACTGAAGGCCTTAAGTAGTCACATTCTTACATAGGCCCCAAGTTCCTCATGTAGGACTTACCAGCTTAAAAGTTCAGTGCTCTTTTTTGAATATATTCGACCTAGCAACCAGATTTGTTTACATGCTCTGCTTATGCTAATGATGGGAAACCTTCCATTATTTAGCAGTATTCTGCTATCCTAATGGAATCTGATCCCAGACAAGAGCTATCCTGCTCTTGTACCTTACTGTCTACTACATCGCTGGGTATTTTGTAGGGGCAACTTAGGTCAAGTAATAAACTAAACCAGTTTTTCAGGAGAGAAGAAAAAAGAGTGGCCTCCATTAAACAAGTCATGCAATGAAACTGGAAGTGTTAATACAACAAAAAATCTTGCAGACTCATGTGCATGTTTAACAAGTGAATTATGGCATAACCTTTTGTGGACTCCATTCTGGAGGGGGCAACCTGTGGCCCTCCAGATGCTGACTAGAACTGCTGAGAGCTGCAGTCCAAGGATATCTGGAGGGCCACAAATTGCCTACCCCAGCTCTTGTTCATGGAAACTTAAGCCATAATTCTCTTGTTGGTCTTTAAGGTAACTCCACAAACATTTTCTGTTGTTTTTGTTGTCATGCACTGATATGGCTGCTCCTCTAGAAAACTGTCTTATGTTTTTGCAGGTTACCCTTGCAACTAAGGTAGCTTGGATGACAGCAGGGTTACAATGGTGGGCAGTAAGAAGCAGAGATAGGAAACAGTGAGTGAAGTGTTGCTGTGCTGCCTTTATACTAGAAACGTGGGGGAGAACTTCCACGTGGGGGAGAACATGGAGAAGGCCTCCTCACCTAACTAACTTGGCATTTAAATGTATGTTACATCACTGCACTAAAATCCTTACCAGAATGAGGATGAAAAAATCATCCACGTTTCTGTACCATACCCCACCCCTATACCTGGTTTGAACTTGGGTGAGAAGGAAAGAGTTCCATGAATCTGGGATAATGTGGTTTCCCAAAACATATTTTTTAAAAAACTGAGGTGGATCACTGGTTAGAGACATCTTCAAATTCTTGTTCATCTCTCTGCTGATTTTTTGCCTATTGCCCATCTATCTCTTTGTCACTATCCTTTTCCAGTGTCTCATGCCCTCTTCATTTAGTTTTTTCTACTCACTCTCTCACTTAGGTTCTTACTTTCCCGGTTCTCTGCATGTCTTTCTGTCTGATCATTTTGCTCAGTCTTTCCCTCTTACTGGTGCGCTCTGTATTCCTCCATGTGTCTCTATTCTTGTGCGATATACTCTTCCTCTCTCTCCCTTTCCCAAAAATTGTCTTGCCTGTCATGTGTCCATTTTTCTCTCCTTCTAATCTTCTCCACAGAGTGGACTTTCCTGCACATTCCTTTGCACCGCAAAGCAGTGAGCTACAGGCTCGCTCTTTCTGCTTCTCCCTCCCTCTCCCCTGTTCTTTGCTGTTCATCACACTTGATGATGATCATCTTACCCTGTTTACTGGGGGTCCTGCGAGGGACTCCAAACGTGTTCAACTGTTGGTGGGGAAAATTAGCTCAGAGCACAAGTTAATAAAACGAGAGGCAGGGCAACACAGCGGAATCTTTAAACCCAGTGTCTACGGGGTCAGGCCAAGCCAAGAAGCACACCAAATATGAAATAATAACTGTGATTTTATTAAATACAAGCAAACAGTATATGCAACACACTCACACAAGTTACTATAGAAAATAAAGGTGGTAGAGGTATAGAGGATTTTTAAGAGGGATTGTTGAATTGGGTGATACTACACTTGTCTGAAGCCCAGGGTAGATCACAGCGGAGATCCGTAAGTGCACAGTCTCAGACTGAGACTGAGGGGAAAGCTTGGCAGATGAAGCGGCAGCAAGGCTGGATAGAAGTTCAGAGCGATCCGAGGAAGGTCTCGGAATCAGGGGTTTTTATAGGGAAAATATGACCGTAGGCTAGTCTGTACTTGGGAGAGAACAATGAGGGTTGGGCATGAGACAATGTTTCTGAAAGGTCAGAATTTAGCATGATTGAGTTAATTCCGAATTGACAATGGAATGGCCAGTATGCAGATGCAGCGTACTTGACAGTTAAGCATCTAGCTCGTCAAGTTGCCTGCTCAGGGGAGGGAGTTCTTTGTATTAGTGTGCATCTATAATGAGTTGTTTGTCAAAGGGAGGTCTCCTAAAGCGAGGATCTGGCTGAGTCTGGCCTGCCTGGGTGGAGAAAGGAATGTTCAGCAATCAGTGGCCATGCCTAGTTCTGTGCTTGTCTGGGGGCCGCGCAAACACTTGGCTGAGGGTGGCATCATGAGGCCGAATTGTGATATCAAAAATGATATCTAATATCCTCCAAAGTAATGCTAGTAAACGGTAATAACTATCACACCTAAGAAGGAGAAACTCCAGAAGGACCAGGAAAGGGCACGATGAAGGGGGAATCATGTAGCAAATCAACACACTACCCCCTCCACATTGTTCCCTGGGGAAAAAATGCTCTCAATATTCACTGTACATCATTGGGAGAAAAAGTACCTTATGTTCTGACTTAAATCCCCACTATGCTTGAAAATCGAATTTAACATAATATATTGATACAGAGATTCTTGTCTCTGGTGAAAAAGGGAAACAATGAATCAGTGGCCAAAGGCGGTGAAGGCATTTTCAGTCTCAGTGTTCTCTACTGCTCAGATGAGAATAAACATCAGTCTTGCAGAATCTGTTGGAAACGTACACAAACATACAACTTCTTCTTCTGGAACAGTGAAGCTTTTATTAATTATGGTACTCCTTAAAGTAATGCATGGATTATTTAAGATGTACAGTTAATTGATTCTGATATTTTACTGAGAAAAGGCAAACTACATTAGCATGGAGTTGTATATAATTTTTCAAAAGAAAAAAGTCCATCTCATGAAGTGGAAAGAGCAATTTCTTTGCTTTGCCACTTTAAATATTCCTGACAACTGAAAGAGATCATATCCCCAAACTGTTCATTTATTTACTTCAAGCAGAGACATGAGAAGGGCAGGGGGAACCTTCCCGTTTTGATCCAAATAGTGATGTTATCCCTTGCAGTTGCTCTTTCGCACATATCTTGGGGGATGGATGGGGCAGAAAGATACCTGCATTTCTTCTTCTTTTATGGGATTGATAGAAGATGGGAGACAATTTAGATCAGGAAAATATATGGAAAAAAGACTTAATCCCTTCCCCAGTGCTATAGTTCCTGTCTTATTTACTTTCTCTGTCCCACACCTTTCAAAGCTGCCTTTAAGATGGAAATTTATGTCTCTCATACCATCTTAACTGATTTGACCTGAACCAACCATGACAGGATTAGATTGTGCCAGAAAATGTATTTCTACCTTTTAGACCTCTGTTTGGTGAATGGAATGGCTCCCAAGAATACAGAAGTTCAAAAGAAAATCCTTTTTATCAAATCAGGACAATAAGGTGAAGGATTGTTTTTGGTGACTAGGTTTGCCTTACAATACCCAGCATCCCATTTCTCTTTTATTTATTTTCACTTGCCCATACTTTAATTGTTTAGAACTGAATAAATATATATTTTTGTAACCAAGCCTTTCATTTTCCTTTGCTTATTTCCTGAAAAAAGAGCTGAGGGGATGGTGGACTTAATTGATTTCTTTGGTGCTTTTGTTGTCAGACAAAATTACAGTCAGAGAGGAGAACCATCAATGAATTTGAAAAAGCTCTGATGTTCCCAGTGACAAAAGTCTCCTTATGTGTTTATGTCAATTAAAATGTGCATTATAAAGCCTAGATTTCCATTGTGTAATTATAGAGCCTTACAGTAGTTTATCCTTCTTTTCATTTCATAGTGCCATCCAAAGAATTGGCTAATCTTTTAATAGCTGCTAATCTATCTTTATTCAGCATTCAGTTATTCCTGCAGTGGAATAACAACGCGTTCTACTGCGTTCACAATGCTATCAGGGTTACAATACTTCTCTCTCTATATAAATATATACTTGGTGCTTCTGGTCTGTAATTTACTTCCTTCCTTCACATCACAAAACATAAAATGGAGTGGGCAACACAAAGTCTAAAGCCTGTCTCTCTGCCCCTATTTTTATACACTCTGGTGACCACTGCCACCAAATTTGCTACAGCCCAAACAAGGGTCTCCTCTTGTTTTAAAATGGAAAAACTAGATTTTAACTGGGAACAAGGTGAAAATGGGAAAATGGATGAAAATCGGAGTAGACACTTTGATTTAAATGGGGAGATTTTTTTTCTTCTTTGCCTCAACAAACATGGATCCTAATGTAGCCTCCCAACTCCCAGAAATTGTCGTTCCTGTTATTGTTTTAGGCCTTCCAACTAACGGTGACCCTATAGCAACCTTTTCACAGGGTTTTCTGGGACTGAGAGTGTGTGATGTGCACAAGGTCACCCAGTGGGTTTTCATGGCTGAGCCGGGAATCGAACTCTGGTCTCCGGAGTTGTAGTCCAGTGCTCAAACCAGTACACCATGCTGATATATATAAATAAAAAATTGTTCTCTCTTAATGGTAAATCCTTTTGTTAATAAAAGAATTCATAAATGTCTTCCTGGATAAATATTAGTAAAATAAAGCATTAGGTGAGAAAAGAAATGTTGGGACAACATTCCTTTTAATTACAGTGATTCTTCCTAACACATTTAAAATATTTGTGGGCTTTTCAGATGAAGCTGCCATTGGACAATCACCCTTCCAGGAACAGAGAATTTTATGGGATGCCCAGATGTCATTGTCTTCCCCTTGTAACCCTCCTATGTTTCCCCATTGCTGCTTCTGTCTTTTTTTTCCTTACAAGGAAAAAATAATTAAGGAGGAAAAGACAAAGAGGCACTTTTGACTGGCAGCACTGTCTTTAGTGTTTTATTTACTAATATCATAATGTTCACAGATAAGGCAACATAAAATATAGATACATACTAACTCCATTTAATAGCAATAGGTTTCCAAGGAATTTTCCAGTTATATTTGTATGATGCGTTGATATATTTGATGCTCATAATTCAAATATTTGGTCCTGTATTTTGACATTTGACTGATGACAGCTTTAGCTGTGGATAAGCTGTAGAATTCTGTGAACAAATACAACTGGATTACACATAGTAATTGCCATATTATCGGCATATAATGAGATCATAATTCTTTTTGCAGACTAGTTGCCCCTTTAATCCTCCATTCCTTTCTAAGGGTGATAGACAGTGAGTCTAAAGAGAGCAGAAAGGTTAATGGCAATGGCAAACATCCTTAGTTGTTTCAGTTCCTTCTTTGTAAGGGAAAATAATTGCAATAATTCTGTCTCCGTGTCTGTCACTCAAGATTCAAATGTACATATATAGAGAGGGATGTAAATCTTCATTTATTTCATCTTCACATATAAGACCAAAAAATATTAAAAAAGAAAATAAAAAAGTATCTCTGCTGAGCAGCTTTATAAGAATAGTATGTAAATTTTTCAGTTTTTTGATGGACTTTTGCAAAAATGCCATAGAGGTTTTCTTTGCACAACAATATTATGCAAAATATATTTCCCCCCAATATCTGGGCACACACACCCTTTTTGCACAAAAAAATGTTTCTAAATTGCTTGCAAATAAGTCCTGGAACATGAAAAAACAAATCTCATGACAACTGATATTTTTAAACATGGTGTCTGGCTGAATCAAGATACTCTTTCTCTCAAGGGCAAGAAAGGTTTCCAATACAGTTCTCTTTACATCTGTAAATATCAGTAAGATTGCAGTCCTGCCGAGCGCCAACCTATTTCAGAGCAATTCCCTGAAAAGTTAGTGGAACTGTTCAATAAATATTTGTAGGTTTGGTCTGCACACCATATTCTAATAGAATCCTTTATATAAGTTCTAATAGGAGAACCTATGTCTCCCTTTCCTGCCCAGCTGGGCTACAATTTACATTGCCCTTGAACATTGGCTATCCTAGCTGGAGGTAACGGAAACTAAAGTCCAACAGTATCTAGAGACCACAGGTGGTCTGCCCAATTTGGAAGCATAATAATCTAAAATTCTTACAGGACTAGATCAAAGGTGCATCTAGTCATGTTTCTAGCAGAACTAGCCAACTACCTCCAGGAAGCCTACAGGCATCAGCAGAGTGTGAAGGCAAAGAACCAGTGCATGAACACACTAAGTAGTTTAGAATCTTTTGCTGATTTACACAAAATTGTTCATTTTTTTCAGAACTCCAAGAGGCTTTTGGGGTTGTTTTGTTTTGTTTTGTTTGCAAGTATATCCCCTGGTAAAGAACAGAAGGTGGGCAACTGCCAGTGGTTGGCAGGTCAAATTAGGCTCCAGAGGATTTTGCCAGGTGTTGCAACCTTCATAGTGCCCCTCTATCTCTGCTTTTTTTCTTTTAATTTGGTTCACATTCTGATGACAAAAAGGCCTCTCCTGCAACTTCAACAGTTCAAGACCCTAGAAAACGTGGCACAATGTTTGGAGCCAAAAAAGGTCCAAAATTTATTTGGCTTCTGAGGGCCTTTGGAGCCTAAAAACAGCTGGGGGGCACACGGGCCACAGACCACACACACCCTCACCTTTTGTACAAAAGATAGGAGCACAGTAGTACAATCTGTAGAACATCTCATACCCTCCAACATTTCACAGACAAAAACAGGATGTGTGTGGCCAATCGACATCAGAATGGGGCCATAGTCACAAATGTTATTAATGAAGAAGAACACACAAGCTTGGAGAGGCTGCAACAGTTTGTTTTTACCTGAGCCTACTGGGAAGGACAAGATGCGGCCCCTCTTCTCCACCACCACCCCTGCTCAGTTAATTGAGTCCAAACCATTTTGCACTTTGAATTTGTGGCAAGTGGACATAAGCTGAGGGCAAAGGCAATGGCAGGGAGAAGAAGGAGGAGAAAGAAACTGGGACATTTTAAAAGCAGTTGAAAAAGTGGGAGAAAAGAAAATTCATAGAGACTGTCCTTTTCGGATCAAGAAGCTAAAAAGCATAACATTTGCAGTTTTGTTCCATCTGCCCCTGCCCACTGACTCTCCATGGGTGCCTAGCAGCAAGGCCTCCTTCTGGCCCCAAGGCTCATGACTTTCCAAAACCACATTAAATCCTTGAACTCATTTTTGGGGGTGGGGCTGGGGAATCAGCAAATTCTGGTTTTCTGTATTAGTATACAAATTAATAGCCTAAGTGCTCCTAAGGTACCAGATCCTATCTGATCCTCGAAGCTAAGCAGGATCAGCTCTGGTTAGTAATTGGAAGGGAGACCACCAATAAACACTACGTGCTGTAGGGTATTTGTCAGAGGAAGGAACTGGCAAACCACCTCTGAGTATTCCTTGCCTAAGAAAACTCTATGAAATTCATGGGGTTGCCATTAGTCAATAGGCAACTTGAAGGCATGTACAAACACATATGTATTAGTTATAGCTTTGCTGTGTATTTTCCCCCCGATTTTCTTCTTTCTGCTTCTACAGATCTGCAGTCTTGATTCTGTGACTGCTGCTTATTGCTATTATTGTGACATGTCTGATGCATTTTATTATGGAAGGAAAGCAGAATATGAAAAATAATAAATAAAATAGGGGGAGAGAAAGAAAGGGTTCCCTTGCTCCTGCTTTTGACATGCCCTTTGGTGTCTGGCTGTGTGTTCTTATACAAAAGTGCATACACAGCACATCCTCCATTATCTGAGTCTCAGCAATCCAATTTACTAGCTGTGAATCAATTGAAAGCGAAGCTGCAGTCACTTGCGATGTGAGAAATGGATTAGAGCAACTGTTCCATGATTTACGCCTGTAGTAAATTAGTCCTGTTGAGCATCTTTTCATCTGTTTACTTCTGTATTTCAGAGTGGTCTTTAATAATAATTTTGTAAATTACTATTGCTGCTACTGAAATTGCCCTATTGAGGAATAACTTTAGGAACTGGGATCCCTTGTTGATTCATTTACTGAAGATAGCTGCACGATCTTGGTATAAATAGTGGATCTCTTTTCACAGGCTTAGATTATTTTTGCTTTCAGAAGATGATGTATATGAACAAGGTCTTATGGATTGGTCCCCTAGTAATATCACTGACACAGCAATGGGGACAGAGTTGGCACTGTCATTAGGTCCTGGGATTTCCAACTCCATTATGCGTGTCCCACCGCTATTACTCAGAAAGAGTTAAAATGTTATCTGTAAGCCTGCAGCACAAGCCTACAAGAAGTCTTGTGAAAAAGATTGTTTTCAAGAAAAAAACCCTGTAGATATCTTGCCTAGCATATTGTAATATTTTATCAATGAAATTTGTATCAATGATAAATGATATTCACTGTCACTGTAATTTATGTTGCCTGTCCTATAGCAGCTGGTACCTCCTGCGTGCTGATCTGGTGTGTTGTAGTTTAAATGAAGTCTGAAATATGTGTATGTATGGATATATATATATATAACGTGTGTGTGTGTGTGTGTGTGTATTCCTGACATAACTGCATTTTCTCACAATCTTTAGTCAAAGACTGAATATATGTGTGTGTGTGTGTATATATGTGTGTGTGTGTGTGTGTGTATATATTCAGTCTCTGAAGATTGTGAGGAAATGCAGTTATTTCAGGAATGACTGTAAAGACTAGCTTTCTCCAATGCTGTGAGCAGCAGACGCACTGAACTAGAGCTCCCAAAATCTCCCAGCCAGTATGGTTTGCTCCTACTGTATCGAGATAGCATAAGCAATCATCAGGATAATGTGAACTGTAGTCCAGTAATCCATGGGGACCTATATATTCCCATTTTGGAAATGATCTGAAGAGAACTCGTAAAAATTGCTATGCAGTGCTCTTCTACAGTTTTTATTGAGCTGCTCCACTTTTTCCTTCAGTGGCTTAACTCCCTAATATGCTTACACAGGACAGGAGTAGTATCTTGTCGATATGTAGACATGCAAACAATATTTGAAAATGTTTTCATCTCTGATAAGCAATGGTATCGTTACCTGTCCAGACACAAAGTTGGAAACAAAAAGTTAGATGTCATGAGGGGTTTTTGTTTTTGTTTTTGGTATTTCAAGACACTTTTATGAAGCTTTGAAAGCAAATTTTTGCTCAAAAAGAAGAGGTTTGTGCAAAACAATATTTTTACACAAAAAGTTGTTTATTGCATAATTTTTTGTGTGACAAAACCTTCCATGAAAAAAATGACACCCATAATCTTGCTTAGTGTAAATTGCTTCTGATATTTTGATATTTTTGTTCTCCTTTGTAAGAATGTAGTTAATGAAGATTCATGTCCTTGCAGATATTTGAATTGTAGTGTTCACTGATATAAACTGAGAGAGAATTACTGAATTATTTTCAATTCACACATATCTCAGTTAACAAAGCCTCTGACAGACAAGCTCCTTTGTACAATGTCCTTTTATTTCCATCCAGCCCCTGCCTTTTCCTCTTCATGGCTTGATAGCTAGGAGGTGTTTTTTTTTAGCACCATCAGAATTGGGAGGATAGTAAAGGAGAGGTGGAAAAACACAAGTCTTCGGCTTCAGTTTGCAGCAATATGTCTGCAATAAACAGTTCAATAGAGCTTGCAGTAGGAAAGAACGGGACTCTGCCTTAGCCGATCCAACTGCAGCTATGTGTGCCTGCCTAGAACTGGCAAGGTAAATAGCAGCTACCGTTGGATGCACTTTAGAAAAAGGCTTGAAGTGGCCTGCAGAAAGTTCAAAATGTTTTTGTATACTGATGCAAGGCCACCCTGAATTGCTTCTTTCATTTCACATGTGCATATTATTAGTTTTGAAGAAAAGGTATGCTGAAACATGTTGAAATTCTCTCTCTCTCTCTCTCTCTTTTAGTATAAGAACCTATCCCTATTCTTTCTACATCAATTCTGCCCCTGGTACCAAATTTTCTGTCAAAGAAGTCATGCCCAGGAATATGTGTACTTTGTTAACTGAGGTGTCCCTGTATATAATTTCTTTGTGTGCCATATATATTCAATTTCAGTGATAAAGAAAAACCTGAAATGGCCAAGGATGTTCACTGTTGCCATTATCCTTTCTGCACTCTGTAATTGGCTGTCTGTCACCATTAGAAAGGAAAAGGAAATTAGAAGGGAGGGTAGCTTGCAAGAAGATCATATCATCTGGCTAGCTTGACAAAATGAGCTTTGCAATCCAACCCAGCCAGGAGTAAAGATGTACAAGTCTGTCAGTTTTACTTTCTCCTACTCACTCTGCAGTGTAACAGTATTTTTGTAATTATGAGGGTATGGCCTCCCTAAGTGGTGGAGGAGGAACATGAGATGTCAGTGCTGCTTCATGCTATGTCTCATGCTGCTAACTGATGCTCAGTTGGAGGTGCTCAAGTGAGAACAATACAGATGAGTTTTCAAAAGTAACAACATGCAACTATTTTAGTCACTTTTCAGAATTTCTTTTCCAGAAATTTTCAGAAATAGTTACTGTTTATAAATAAATAAATAAATAAATACTTTTTAATATAAATAACTTTTCAACTGCTGAATTTCCCATAGCTGCACAAGAGCAATGCTAACTTGAGGGTACTGTGGAAAATTTAAAGGGTGGCTGGATTCAATTTCCAGATTCAGCTGGGGAGTGATGGGTTGGAAGCAAGACCTAGTGGGGAGGCTAGGGCCATTTCCGCACTAGGCTGTTATGGTGCTATGATTCCACTTTCAACATCCAACAGAATCCTGGGGTTTGCAGTTTTGGGAGGGGCTGGATGGCCCTTCCCGAAACTGCAAACCCCAGGATTCCATAGGATGTTGAAAGTGGAATCATAGCGCTATAACAGTCTAGTGCAGAAATGGCCTAAGAGCACTCATCAGCAGTGGGCCTTGCCCAAGTACTTGGGCTCCAGTAGCTGCCTAAGATTGCCAGGTACTAAATAGCGATTAATGATAAGCTAACATGTCGAATTAAAGTAAAAAAAAAGGAATAACGAAAGGGAATGATTTTGAAGAAATATGGAAGATATTTGTGGAAAAAGTCCTAATAAAAGAGGGAAGTATCACACCTCCACAAGAAGAATTACAACTTTGGAAAGTAGAGTAAGCTGAAAGATAATTGGCTCAGTGGATGGGTTTGCACTTAGTGTTAGGGCTTACATTTAAGGTTTCATTCAGCAAAAAAAAATTCCTAAAAAAATACGGTCCGAAAACAGGGTGCATCTTAGACATTGGTGCATCTAATATTCCAGCAAATATTCATTTAGGGTTAGTATTAATATGTTTAGTAAAAAGATCATATTTAGCAATAGCAATAGGTTAAATATAGTTGAAAAAAATAGAGGTAAGAATGTAATAAAAATATATAAGCAATATGATATATAACATGTGGAATAAGTATATGATGATAAAGGATTTGGAAAGAAATAATAATGTAAGCTATTTTGTTGTAATGTTTTCTTTTTCATTTTTATGGTAATCACATGGTGTTATGTTTTGTTTTGTTTCTTTTATAATTAATAAAATTTAAAAAAAAAAGACTGCTGGGTACCGATGCCAGCCCTTGATAAAAATCACTGTCATTTTACATGTACCACATTTGCCAGTGTAGAAGACACACTTTTTCCCCCTAAAAAATGCCTTCTGAAAATGGGGTGTGTCGTATATGCCAGTGCGTCTTATAAACTGGCAAATATGTTAACTTCCGCTTGGCCTAAATGCATAGGAAAGGTGGGGAAGTGAAACGAGCACTCGTGTTAGTGCTTCTTTCACCCCTCCGCCTTTCCTATGCATTTTGTCATGGCGGGAGTTCTCCCCACCCAGGCAAAATGACAGGAAGGAGGGATGAAATGAATGTTAACGCTGTCGCTCCTTTCACCCCCCGCCTTTCCTATGCATTTTGCCTTGGTGAAGAGTTCTTTGCACCCAGGCAAAACGGAAGGGAGGGAGCTGGGGGAAACCCTGCCAAGGTAAAGGGAGGGGTGGGGACAACCTTGCACAACTTCTCCTTTCACTCCCCCTCACTTTCCCATGCATTTTGTCTCGGTCAGATACTAAAAAAAATTCCTAAAAAAAATATTAGAAAACAGGGTGCATCTTATACATTGGTGCATCTAATATTCCAGCAAATATGGTACCTTCTGTTCTATGACTACTAAAGCCCTAAAGAAAACTCTGGTAGGATTAGAAATAAGAGAAAATGCAGCCAATGAGTGCCCTTAAAAAGGACCAAGGAATGAGCCCTTATACAATCCAATGCAGGCCGCAGTTATCCCTTCTAGAAAATATTTCTGAGACCCTGACTACAAGAGGTGATCCCTTGCCATAGAAACAGAAAATCTACTCTCAGTTTTACCACTGCTCTCCGCTTCAGTCGCTCTGAATTTAGAGGAGGAAGGCATTTGCTGGGATAGGTTCCAGCACTGGGAGAGCTCCTGTATGGCTCAGAGCAGTTGTGGGAAGAGAAGGACCAAAAGTAGATTTGTTCCTTTGTGGCAACAGATCCATCAGCTGTGCCTGCTGACCACAAATGCCATGGGGGGGGGGTGTCCATCCTTGAAGAAATCTCGCACTCAGATTAAGAGGGGAGAGAGATTTTAGTGTTATCCACTTTGAGGAGGACCTCAGTTGAAAGCAATTTTCCCGTCTTGTTTTGCCTTGAATTTTAATGCCCTAAACCCAGTGAAGAGACAAGAGTGCCCTTCCTTGGCTCAAGATTTGGGACACCGGTGACAGTCGAGTGTCTTCCCATTGCTTGAAGGGGCAGTACTGTCTGAAGTGCCTAGTGATTATCTTGCTTCATCTTTCCCTTTCTCAGGCCATTTCCGCACGACACTCTTATAGCGCGATGATTCCACTTTCAACCTCCGATGGAACCTGGGGTTTGCAGTTTCGGAGGGACCGGCTGGCCTCTCCCGGAACTGCAAACCCCGGGATTCCATAGGAGGTTGAAAGTGGAATCATTGCACTATAAGAGTGTTGTGTGGAAATGTTCTCAGTGTAAATTTGGTGTGGGGCTTTTCACTTACTGTTAGATCTCTTAGGTCCCCATCACACTTTGCTGTTATAGCACTATTATTCCCCTTTAACTGCCATGGCTGCACCCTTTGGAATTCTGGAGTTTGTAGTTTGGTGAGGCACTGGAGCTCTCTGGCTGAGAATTCTAAATGCCTCTCCCTAAACTGCAAATCTCATAATTCCATACAATATTATCATGGCAGTTAAAGTGGAATAATAGTGCTATAACAGTATAGTGTGATAAGGCCCCTAGTGTAAACTGTTTAGTTGAGTTGCTTAATGCAAGTAGATTGTTGCTATTGTTATTGGATATAGGCCTATATGCATCTGTACTCTTGCATTTGCACAATGTCTCTTGCACTAACGAATATGCATTTACAAAATGGATGCAAGGACAGTGACCAACATATAGATTGTGGATTGCACACTTTCAGCATTGCTTGTGCTGCAGTGTCATCCAGCACAACTATGCTAGTAGCTATTTCCACTCTTCTAGAGTAATGTTGGCTTAAGATCATAGTTACATAACCTAATATGCTTTAAATGAATTGTAACTGAGCTGCTAGGAATAGATTGAAATGCATTATAATTGTTAACTGTGTCATCAGTTTAAACTTTTGATCTAAATGAATTGTAATTGAGCTATGAGGATTAGACTGAAATGCATTGTAATTGCTGCCTTGTTATTGGTTAAGGTATTTGTTTTGTGAACCTCATTGTGGAAAAGGCCATAAAATAAAACTTATTTTAATTATGAAATCCAGGATTCCTTTATCAAGTGATGTCCGTAAGTGCCTAGTTTTGTATATTATACATGAGGTGTCCATGACCCAAGTCCTAAGTATATTCACCGACACAACCCTTCAACTTGCTCTAATGCCTACCAGAGGACAAAGGAACCATTATGAAATATCATGGGCCCTATAGACAGCATGACCATCTGGCTTTTTTTTTCTTTTTGTGTGAGAGAGAGATCAACAGTATTTCAAGAAAAAGGCATGGACTTCTTCCAAGGGGAAGTCTCACACTCCAGCGTGTGTCCTGCTGTCCTTACCTGTCAAACACTTTCTTCACTGTCCAGAGTACCTTGGAGGGAAGGTGGGCCATTCTTTTGCATTCCATTATTTTGGAAGAGCATTTTAAGGGGCATTTTACACATTACGCAAGAATTGCTTTGCTTTTCAAAGGGATATCTCTGTTAATCTGTTGAATTAAGAATGGTCAATCTCGTAGGACCCTTAAAGACTGCCAAGTTTTATTTGGTACAAGATTTTGTGGACTCCAGCCTTCTTCATTCCACTGCAGTCCTGCATTTATGACATTTGTTTGTATGATACAAGTTTCCAAATTTCTGTTTATCTTATACGTTATAGGTATGCACATTAAAATATAATGTGTAAATAGGCCTTCCTTGTCTGATCAGCACAAAACATGAAAATCTTTAGGTTATTTCTATAGGAGGTTAGTGTCCTTTATAAAATGGCATGAATAACAATCAAATAGTTGATTTCAACCAAATAATCAGCGTGGCTAAATGGTATATTGATCAATTAAAGGTGAATCTTGGCTGCTAAGGTCCATTGTGAAAAGCTGTTTAGGACTCATTACTGTTCACTTCTTCTTGATTTTGGTACTATATTTCAGGCAATTTTCAAAGCATGATGTTCATGTGTATAATTTTGTCAGTGCCAGCCCCAGAAAAATTCTGCTTGTGTTGGAGGCAGAGGAGGACAGAAGAAAGAAAAGGAAAAGTACATTTCAGGGTTTGTGTGGAGCTTTGTCCCACATGTTAGATTTCTGTAAGAGAGCTAACAGTATATTTCAGATTGACACTCCTGTGTTAGATGTATTTTCTCCGAAGAAAAATTTATTGATTTTCACAATTTATTTTCAGATAAGGATGCTTTAGACTGCAGTCTTATTTAAAGATATAGTTTATGATTCATTTAGCATTTGAATTTGGAAAGTGTCTGTCCTTCAAAAAAATCCATAGGATGAGGGTCGGGTAGCTTGCTTTCCTTTGCCACTATCTGGCCTGTGAGTACTATTATCTTTATTAGAAAGTCTTCCATTGTTCCTTCCGCTGAGAGATAGAGCTAAGTTGATTTCAGTCAGCTACTAAGAATTATTAATCAGCTCAAACATCCTTGTAGTGAGGTTGGGTGTGGTGACAGCCACTGGCAACAAGGAATTCTTTACAGGTGAGCAAGAAGACTGGCAAAGCAGGGATGGAGCTCCCAGAGTAGAAACCAAGTGGGCTTCTGTAGGAAAGAAGCCCTGTCTTCCCTGTTTAGTATCAGAATGTAGCTCTCCAATATGGTGATGGGGCAGTGTTTCTTCATATTCCTTGGCTGAGATCTTGTTTTGTAGAGAGTAACACAAACATTCTGCAGACAGAACTAAGCTACATCTCTTCTATCAGCTCCTCCAAGACTCACTGTTGAGTCACTGTAGCCCCCTCCCATGGCCATTCAGTGGTCGGTGGAGAGCAACAGATTGGAGAAGCATCTGGATATCTTTCTCTAGGTGTACATAGACCAAAGACATTATCTCCCAAGATGATCTGAGGTCCTCTTGGTGGATGACCGTTGTGTTTCTATGGGGATACAGCCAAACACTTATCCAATCCCCACCCCCCCAGCCACTAGTTAGCTATAGGAAGTGCACTATTGCAGTGAAGCAGTGAGACCTGGGGGTCTTTACTCTTTGCAGCAGGAGGAAGAGAACACTAACCTTGGCCACAGCCACAAAAAAGCATAGGCAGCTGTACATTGGACTTACACTTGTGCATGTCACCAACAGGATGGCAGCCTTTGTTTTTGGCAAGAGTGTGTTTGTTTTGTAGAAAATGTCTTTTTTTTCCAGCTAGAACTCCCAGAATCCCCATGACCAATCATTGGGAAATTTGTTTTTTTAATTTTATTTTTTATTTATACAATAAATAAAATTACAATCTTCGTTTACTTTGTATGTTACCATTGCTATACATGTATTCATTGTCGAATAGTCCACTATATTTCCATCGATCATCTCAAATTACTAATAAAATTCCATGCATTGAGCAATAATAGAACTTCTATGCTTTTGTGTAAGTATTATTTCCTTGTCATATCACTAATGTCTCTTTCCACGCGTAATATATACATTACTATGGAATTTCCTACAATCTATTCTTTCTTCTCGTTTGTTGCACTGTTTATTCTATCGCTAACATTATCTAACCATTACCGATTTCTTCTTAACACTCATTTCCTCCACACTTCTTAAATCTATATGTTACTGTCCTTGCTTGTCTCCCATCTTTACTTTAATTAGACTTTGATTTTCCATCTGTTACTAATGTAACTAATCACCAATTCCCAATCTTTTTCTCCTTCTTTAATAGATTTTCCCTTCAAAATTTGGGAAAATATATCACTTTCCTTAAACTCTAAGACTTTAGAAAACCACTGGTCCAGACTCAGTGTATCAGGATTTTTCCACATTCTAGCGAAGTTTATCCTCGCAGCTGAAACTAAGTTCAATAAAACCCTGTAGTTTTTACTTGCAAATGTCTTTTCAAACATGTATGTCATATTTAACAAGAAAAACTCTGGGGCCATAGGAAAGGTAATGCTAAACATTTCTTTCATTACTTCATATATCTTCTTCCAATAACTTTTGGACCACCAAGACCACCAAGTGTGAAAATAAATGTCAATTTTCTCATTGCACTTCCAGCATTTATTGTTCCCCAAATTATAAATTTTATCTATTCTTTCAGGGGTAAGGTGGTACCTGTACATCATCGTCATGAAATTCTCCTTCAGGTCCTGAGCATTAGTGAATTTGTTGGTATCATTCCATGCCTTTTCCCAATGTTCTAACAGAATCTCATGTTGTAAATTTTGAGGCCACTGAACCATCGTTGGTTTTACAACTTCCTCTTCCAGTTGCCGAGACAGGAGGTATTTATAGTACTGCGAGATCTTGTGTTGTGTTTTCGTAAAGATTATAGTTTCCAGTTCATTATATTTTTTTTTGTGTAGCAAATCCTTCTAATTTTAAGTCCATTTTGAATCTCTCCTTTAGCTGTAGATATGGGAACCAATTTAGTTCTCTTCCCTGTTGGGCCAGTTCCTCTCGGGTTTTAAATCTTATTTCTTGGTTCTTGACAACTAGCAGATCTTCATATTTAATCCAATCTCCTTTATGCTCCACCCATTGTCCAAAAAATGCCTCCTGTGGGGAGATCGAAAGCGGTATTCTGTTATAAGTGTTTTTCTTGATATTTAACCATATTTTTAACGAGGATTTTCTTACACAATGATTGCTAAATTCTTTGTCTAGTTTTGCTTTTCCGTACCATAAGTACGCATGGAATCCAAATCTCCTGTCTGCACCTTCAATTTCCAGAGTTCTGACGTCGCTCAATCTTATCCAATCTTGCAGCCATATCAACGCTTTTGCGTAATAATATAGCTTTAAATCAGGTAGCCCAAATCCTCCTTTCAATTTCTGTTCTGTTAACAACTTCCATCTTATTCTGGGTTTTGTACCTCTCCTTATAAATCTCGATAGGTCTTTCTTCCATCGTTGAAAGGGCTTTTCGTTCATTATTATAGGTAAATTTTGATATAGGAAATTAATTTTTGGAAGAATATTCATTTTTATTGCCACTATCGGACCCAACAACGACAAATTCAAATTTTCCCATGTTTTTAAATCAGCAACGACTTCTTTCCATAGTTTGGTATAATTATTGTCAAATAATTCTTTATTACTGCTGGTAAACCAGATTCCCAAATATTTGACTTTTTTCACAATTTTAATTCCAGTTACTTTCTCTAATTCTTTTTTTTTTCTGGTTGATTCAGATTTTTCACCAACATATTAGATTAGTTTATTTTAAGGCCAGTCATGTCTCCAAATTGTTGAAGTTCTGAAATCAGATGTTTCGCTCCTATACCAGGCTCCTCCCCAAAAAAATGAGGTCACCGGCGAACGCTCGCAATTTATATTCTTAATTCTTAATTCGCACTCCTTTTATCTCTTGATTACCTCGAATTTTATTGTTTAACACTTCCAACATTGTTATAAAGAGGAGTGGTGATAGTGGGCACCCCTGTCTTGTTCCTTTATTAATATTTATTGGACCCGTCAACTTGCCATTGATTATCAATTTTGCTTTCTGTTCCTTATATATTTCAATTCATTCAATTAATTCATTCAATTCAATGAATTACAATTCATTCTTTTCAAAATTTCGATCATAAACAGCCATTTTACCTTGTCAAAGGTTTTTTCTGCATCAGCGAACACAGTGACTAATTTCTTCTATTCCTTTTATCAAAAAATTCTATCATATTTAATAAGATCCTTGTATTGTTTCTGAGATGTCGATTTGGTAGAAAGCAGTTTTGATCAGTATGAACTATCTATTTCAAAATTTTCTTTAGCCTTTCAGCCAAATTAGATGCAAAAATTTTATAGTCCATATTTAACAATGATATAGGCCTATAATTCTCCACTTGTTCTGGGTCTTTTCCCTCTTTTGGAATCAAGGTTATGTTCGCTTGCCACCACAATTCTGGTATCCCTTCCTTGCCGATTAGATTCATCATCTTCATTAGAAGTTCTACAAGTTCCCCTATGAAAATCTTATAGTACTTGGCCGTATAGCCATCTGGACCCAGAGCTTTAGCAGCCTTTAGTTTCTTAATTGCCTCTAATACCTCTGATGCTGATATAGGTACATTTAGGCTTTCCTTCTGCTCTTCCGTAAAACTCAAGGTATTTTGCTTATTCAGATAATTTGTAGCTTTTCTTATCTCCGTTTCGAGTGATGTATCTTGTTTGTATAGGCATGAAAAGTACCTTGAAAACATTTTTTTTATTTGTTGTTGTTCTGAAATCTCCATCTGGCCTTTTTTCAATTTGAGTATTCTCTTTTTCTCTCTTTCTTTTCTTAATTTATAAGCCGGCCACTTTCCTGGTTTGTTGGAGAATTCAAAATGCTTCAAACGACAGTATTTCAGTTTCTTTTCAACTTCTTCCATATGCATCGCGGCTATTTGGTCTCGTAGTAGTTTTACCTCAGAGGGTTGTAGTCCAAAATGGTAATTTTTCTGAGCTCTTTTTTTTTCAAACGATAAAATACAAAAAAAGAAAAGCAATAGTACATAAGCACATCAATTGATCATACATTCGTACATACAGTTCCTCCAACTTCATATACTTCATACTTAAGTTATGTCTTCTGTAACAGGTTTCCATTTTATTATAATTCAGTCTGTAAATTAACCTGATCTTTATCTTATGTATAACTAAATTTTCTTGATTTCATTCCCAATTATCTGAGCAATAAACTTACAGTTTATTTGTTAGATCTATACTCAATATTCAAAAAAGAGTAACACCAACAAATATAATAGTTTAGAATCTATTCCAGATTATCAACTCCATCTTCAGGCTCAGATCAAATCTATGAAGATGGCTACTGCTAGGTCTCCCCATCTGCCTCTTAAGTACATGATAAGTAGGTCTCAAGTATTAACATAACTATCCAGTGTTGTCACTCTTATTAAAGTAGTCAGTTTGTTCATTAAAGCCAAATCAAGAAGTTTAATTAACCAGTCATCCTCTTCCAGAATATCTAATTGTTTCCCATTTTTTACATATACAGTCAGCCCTCCACATTTGCAAGTTTCACTTTTGCGGATTTGATTATTCATGGATTATTTGCTGTCACCTCTGCTGCCTCCCTGTGCCATTTTTAATAGGGACTGCAAATCTTGTGAGACTAAGAAACTGTGAACAAGGCTTGTAAGTCCCTATTAAAAATTGTGTGGGGCAGCAGTGGAGGTGGCGGTAAGCCCCACCAGCCACTCATTTCTGCCTTGTGAAGGAACCATGATGCCTCAACGGAATCCATGGTGGGTTGAATATGGTGGTCATACTTTTTTTGTGTGTTAAATATGATTTGGGAGGGCCTAGAGTTATTCACCATTCTTTCACTTTCACAGGGGTCCTGTGCCCCTAACCCCAGTAAATGTGGAGCAATTACTGTACAATTCTATCTGCAACAGTCATATAAAATAATATCTTCCCATACTTCTTTTCAACATTTTCATCTATCATGTCCAGAAGGTAACATCAGGCTTCATTTGAAGTCTAGACCCAGGATTTTCTCTATTGACAAATGTATAATTTTCCAATATCTTTTCGCCTTAGAACAATTCTACCACATATGGTAGAATATTCCCTTCTTTTCCTTACATTTCCAGTGTTTATCATCAGAGACTTTATACATTTTCACCAATCAGTCAGGGGATAAGTACCATCTTAGATACATTTTATATACATTTTCTTTTATGTTCTGATTAGCCATATATTTTAAAATTTTATTCCAGATTTTTTCCCATTTTCCAAAGTTGATTGTACGGCCTGCATTGCCTGCCCACTGGATCATAGAGTTTTTCACAGTTTCCTCTTCTGTATCTCATTTCAAAAGTATTTTGTATATCTTTGATATAACTTTAGATTTATCATCAAGTAATATTTCATCCAAATCTGTTTCCTTTATCTGAAATCCATTCAATCTCTTCCCTACTTTCATTTCTCTTTCAATTCTCTATAAAGTAGCCAATGAGACTGTATTCCATCTTCACTGAGTTCATCCTGGGTCTTAATTTCCAGTTCATTTTCTTTATCAAATTTTTAAATCATATCCATCTTCCATACAATATGTTTTCTTTTTTGTAAGGGCTTCATGTGGTAAAAGTCATAGTAGTGTTCTTGGATACATTCTCGTTTTATACTTGGTCCAAATCTTCAATAATGGCTTCATTATAAAATGATTATTAAAATTACTGCAGATTCTTCCTTTGTTATAACCAAGACAGGCATGCCATCCAAATGCCAAGCCATCTCCCTCCAACTTCAACAATTTATTATTTTCCAATTTAATCCATTCTTTAAGCTGTTCCAAGCAACAGGAACGGAAATATAATTGTAGATTTGGAAGTCCTAAGCCTACCCTTTCTTTTGCATTTTTCTGAGCTCTGTTTCAATTCCATCCCCCACCCTGACTTTCTATCTCTGTCTATTGCATTCTGCCAGTCCCCAGCAGGCTTGTCAAATATTTTTCAACTGTAATTGTGGGGAGCGTTTTTACAAAGCTGAGTTGAAAGGAATGCAGTTAAAAGGAATACTTGAAACTGGGACTAAAGCAAGGAAATGCAACAGTCCCCAGGAACTAAAATTCAGGAGCAGTTTGTTCAAGATTGTGTTTGACTTACCAGTATATTGTTGCCAGAGTTGTTTAGAGATGACTACAAATATCACAGAGCTCAGCTATGCTCTGTAGTATGCTGTTATGGCCACATGGGAGGACAATGACACAGTAAGAAACATTTGACAGAACCTACTGTGGGTAAGAGGAAGAAGAATTTAACAGAGCCTTCAGCATCCACCACTTCCTTCTTTCCCAGGCCCAAGAAGTTAAATAAAGCCTGAGCTTGTTGTGATATAAAAGATGTCGGCCAGAATCCAGCTGCTGCACTATGCTGGTGCAACAGCAAGAAGGAGACCACAGGCAGCCGTACTGTGAAGTAAGGCATTGTGAGGGGAAAGGCTGCTCAGAAGTGGAAGAGTCGGTCTGCATTTTTCCACCATCACCATGTGACTAAGGAAAACATGCGATCACTAATGCAGTGCACCCGAAAGGATTCCAGCTCTGCTTATTTTGGCTGCACTAAGAATGCCAATGTTTTTTTATTTCATGCTTGTAAGTGTGGGCTAATAATATCCACTATTTTTGTTCCACCTGCTGCAAGAGAAAACTAATATTTATGTGCAATTTTCACCCAGCATTCACATATCCTGAAACATTTCAGGAAATTATTTGGTACAGAAATACACATGGTTTTTTTGTTCGAAAAATGATAGTTTGTGCAATCCCACCCCCAAACATTTTTACACGAAACCCAGATGGTTTCAAGAAACAAACTGGTGTGTGTGTGCAAAACTGTTGCTGCGCAAAAAGCCCTAAGATTTCTTGCCCAACACTCCATGTGTTTCTGAAAATGTGGGGGGTGTAAAACCCGTGAGGGTTTTTTAACCTAGAAAAATGATTTTGTGCAATACACGAGCACAGAGACACACACATACATATATTGCAGAGAACAGTTTACCAAAACATACTCCCAGGAAATGAATAACAGTGAATATTCTTTCCACTTCTAAGTCATTTCCGCACTAGACTGTTATAACGCTATTATTCCACTTGCAACATCCTATGGGAATCCTGGGGTTTGCAGTTTCGGGAGGGGCCAGCTGCCCCTCTGAAACTGTGAACCCCAGGATTCCATAGGATGTTGCAAGTGGAACAATAGCACTACAACAGTCTAGTGCGGAAATGGCCCTAGTCTGCACTGAAGCAAACAGTTTTAGTTGTCAGGCTGCCACACATGGATGTCACATTCACTTTACATTTCTTTTCCTGACAATGTGTGCTCATGCAAGTGTTTTAAATTATTTTTTAGACCTGTAGTTACAGTTCTCAGAGTTTTTTTCCATTCTTTACTCACCTGGAGGGTCCTGATCATTCAAGAGGTGATAAACACATGCTTTTGACATGCTTTTTTTTTGGGGGGGGGGGGATAAAAGCTTCCAGCCCTCTGAAGTCTGTGATGCAAGAGGCGCTGGCCCCACATTCATGCCTTCCAACATTTCACAGATGAAAATGGGGACACACTTAGGTTCTTAGGTTCTTCCTTCTCTGGCTGAAATCTCTCTGCCTGCTGCATGTTTTATTTGTCTGACGCTATCTGCTGAAGCAGAGTGTGTTTGCTAACTGATGATAATGGTTTCCTTTTTAAAAGAAGGCCAAATATGTACGATAATTTAATTGGATACTCCACTTTCTAATTTAGTTAATAGATTTAGTTAAAAGTGGTGTTGGCTTGGTAGTTGGAAAAATAGACAAAAATAATAGAAAGGATGGTTGGGTAAAAACTGTGTCCCAAACCTTACCAGGACAGCAGCATCAACTGCTCCCCTATTCATTATACGTTACGCCCTCGCACCGTAATCTTCTCTGGAGTTTTCAGTATTTTCTGGGATTTTTATGTTCTTTGAATGAAATGGATGGTAGGATTGCTGGCATATCTGATTAATTTGTGTGTGTCCGTGCATTCAACTTGCCTGTCAGACTTATAACAACCCCATGAATTTCTTAGAGTTTTCTTCAGCCAAGAATATTCAGAGGTGATTTTGCCAGTTCTTTTCTCTGAAATATAGCCTATAGCACCTGGTATTAACACACACACACACACACACACACACACACACACACACACATATACATATTGGGCATAGTTAGAGATTGTGAGCATTAATGGACCAACAAATACAGCTCCTCATTTTGGTTTCTAGGGGGAGTTCTGTCCCCTACTGAAGCTTTCAGACCTCCAGTTAAGCTCTTTCATGACCAGCCACATCTTCTCTGCCTCTGTTTCAGCTGCATCTTCCACAAAAGCTGCTTCTGTCTTCCTACGGATTCTGTACATTCCTTAGGAGAGAGAGGAGCAGCTGTGGGAAGAAGCATCTTTTCGGATAGTTGCCAACCATTAAGATCAATCAGGTGAACACGATGGGGATCTGTCACTGCCCAAATGAATGTGTTTAACCAGTCTGGGTCTTGTGGATGTAAGCAATTGTCACTCAGAGTCTGAGTATATAAATTGCTCATAGACATTATTACACAGCAATGTGTTTGCATGGGTTCTTTGCTGTTAACAAAGTAGATAGACAACACTATACTTAGGTCATGGTGAATTATTATTCACCCTGACTCGGCATTCCAAGTTACTAGATTCCATTCTCGTAGGCAAGAATGGATGAATATTTTTACCACTTTCCCTTTCAGTGCAAAATTCATCAAACACTGTGCAGTTTTCAAAGCTCGCAGCAATTCTGTGCAAAAAAAAAAAAAGGAAAAAAGGAAAAAAGAAAAGAGGGCACTATTTTCTCCACAGAGAACAGGTTTCCTGCACAGAAAACAGCATTTAGTATGCAAAAATGTTACTGTATTTACTGGCGTATAAGACTCACTTTTCCCCCTGAAAATACTGTTTGAAAATGGGTTGTATCTTATACCTCAGCAAATAGTATTTGCCAGTGCATAAATGGGATGCATCTTATACATGGGTGAGTCTTATATGCTGGCAAATACAGTATTTTCTGCATAGAAAATGCTGTTTTGATGTGCAACACACACACCCCACAGATTAAGTCCCAAAAGCAAAGATTCTTACCCATCTAGGATTCTTCTCATCAAGGTTTTCTGGCACTTGAAAAACCCACTTCTGACCACTTTTCAAATATTTCCAAGTGTTTTTTCTTTTGCTGTATGCTCTGCTTCTGCTTCTGGAAGCTTCTACAGTGAAAAGGCCCTACCTTTTTCTTTTTTCTTTTACTTGTTTGAACAACATATAAAAGCCCCTGCATTACAGAGATGCTCACCTTTTCCCTTTGGGGCAAGGAACATACACTTACGAAAAATGTGGCTTTGGAGGTGCTGTCCCAGTGTGATGTGAAGGCCACGGTAAATGGGGATGGGGGATAAGCTTTCCTTTGCTATGAAACACCAGCTGCGTCCACAATGCATCAACAAATTATCTTTTACACAGCTAGCTCTGTCTTGTCCTGATTATCCTCAAATCTGCCTTGATGAGTTGGCCCTGAACGGCCTCCCAGGTTAATATAGGCACCTCACACCAATTCTGAAACTTTTATAAGAAATGCCACAGGCAGTAAGCAAAATAACAACAGAAAGAAAGGTTAGCAAATTTGTTGTGACCTGTTTATCCTGTGTAGAATCTGACAGGTAATGGCATATGTACAAGTATAGGCCTATCACTGAATGCATTCATATCTCCCCCAAAGGTCACTGAGATCAAATCCTAATGTCACTAAAGGAGAACATTTTGAACTTTGGTGTATTTACTGTTACCTTTACTCTGTGGTTAGGCTACTATGAGGAGCAAAGTGTAAGAAGAGTAGTGATATTTTTTAAACTAATCTGAGCTCATCTGTCTTCCCCATTCACCAAGAAACCTGGGGAAGGAACTTGCAGCCTGAAAAACTCTCTGTGCATGCATGTGCATGTGTGTGTGTGAGAGAAACAGACAGAGAGAGAGAGAGAGAATGAAGATACACACTTTATGTTAAAACCCTCAAAGAGAAATAACAGAAAAAATGAATATCACAGTTCTCTTAAAAATTGTTTGATCTGAATTACTGCTGGTTAGAGTCAATCCATATAATATATTTGACTAACTTAGAGGCCTGTCCTCGTCGCTGAAGAAAATTTACATTGACCCCAAGGAGCCTGTCAAATTGTAAGCAAGGCATTTTCATCAAGGTATGGTTTAGGCCACAGTTTGCCTCATCAAGAAAAAGAATATTAGTTGGAATCTTCTGGCATGGTCTATGTTACATAACTTAAGTGTACTTAGGTACGTAGCAGAAGTGCTAAGAAACTCTGTTAGTGAGTTGCAAAGATGTGTAACAGGATACCGGCAGTAGTGTTCCAACACACACTGGAACTCCCTAGCCAGTGTTCTATTGCGCCTCAGTCCTGTGGTGCACCTGCCACTTTGTGTGTCAGTCGCTTGGCCAGCTCCCCATGTAGTAATATAACAGCAGCCCCTTAGTAGATAAGGACATTATAGAGCAGGCTAATTCCAATTACTGCAGACATAAGTCCTCTTACCAAAAGGTAAGTCCCCAACAGGATTCCAGTTCCACTTTCCAAATAGTCAAAACAGAGATGTTTCACACTGTCATGCTGTGGCTGTCTTCACATGGCAGGGTAAAACCAGAAGTCTGAAGAATTCTGTCTCACCATGAATGATGTAGTGTGCTGGTGCTGCAGGCAGGAACAGCTCAAGAAACCATGGGCCTCCATCCATGGTTTGTTTGCCATAAAGCTGAACTGTGACCATCTGGCTTGCCTCCCCTTGATAAGCCAGAGAAATAAATCAAAAATAAACCTGGTGCTATTTTTATGGGGTTGTTTTGTTGTGGGACAGACCTGCTAGCTTGTGCACCCCAGTACACAAAGTTCATATGGTTTCATGGTGGCAGGAAGAAGGGTGTGTGATCAGCCAGTTTGTAGCAGCATGCTGGCTCATTCAGGGTCAGGGTCTTATCTGAATGTGTTCTATATTGCCTTTTGGCCTTGTGTGTGCACTTTGACCTATTTACAAATTTGCATTTAAATCTGTACTTGCATGTGCTCCATTACTGTGGATTTCTTCTTATCCCATTATACTTATTATAAATCCTAATTACTCAAGAGTGGGTCAGTTTTGTGCGACAAAATACAACCCTTGCCTTTTCCAAATTGCTTTCTGTAGGATGGAACATCACCTGAAATACAGTCCTTCCTCCATATTCACAAGTTTGACCTTTGTGAGTTTGATTATTTGTGAAGTGCTTGCTTGCTTTCCCTCCATTATTCTCTTCCCATGCCTTTGCCTTTGCCTGGGTGCAGAGAAGGAAAGCAGCACACCCAGGAAAATACCATGGGAACAGGAGGGGGAGAATGGGGGGAGACACATATGCAACTTCTCCATGGGAAGGGCTGCCTCTCCCATTTGCTTGCTTTTTGCCCAGGGGAGTGGAAGGAAGATACGTGCACCAAGGCAAAAGGCAAAGGAATGGGGGAAAGCCATGCATGCGCCTTCTTTGTACACAGGGCTGCCCCCTCCTGTTTCCTTGCCTTTTTCCCAGGTGCATGGAAGGAAGGCATGTAAGCCCAGGTAAAAAGCAAGAGAATGGGAGTGGAGAGAATGGGGGGAAGGCTTGTGCATACCTTCTCCATGCACAGAGTTTCCTCCTCCCATTTACTTGCCTTTTGTCCCGGTGCATGGAAGGAAGGCACACAAGTCCAGGCAAAAGGCAAGAGAATGGGAGTGGGGAGCCCCAGAAGGAAATGGGAGGGGGACTACTCACTTGGGTGGGTGGGGAGTTATTCACTTTTTTTTCTTTCATGAGGGTTCTGCGCCATGAACTCTCACAAAAGTGGAGGAGTCACTGCACATGGTTTCACTATTCCCAGTGAGGAAAGCATGTGATTTTTGGTGCACCAGACTCCCACAATATGTGGAGTAGTTAGTTAGCTTCAACAAGCATTAGTCCTCCACTGGGCCACAGAGTTTACAGGAACTAGTAAACCTAGCGGCTTGGATTCAGAGAAATAGAAGGGATTCAGAGAAGTAAGAGAAGAATGGGGCTTTCCCCCTCCCATCATCAGCTTCCCACTTCAACTGTGCATTGGACTAGAGCTGTAGTGCTGGGGGAGGGTGCTTCTTTTTAATGCACCTTTCAATCTCCTAAATCATGTTTGTCTCTGACCCTGAAAAAGACCTTTAGTTTCTCACAGTTCCAGAAAATGAAAAAAAACTCTATATTGGAAAGCCATTATGAAAAAGCTCCTGTCCATGAAAAGCTGGGTATTTGTAGTACAAATATGGTAAAGACCTTTGTACACTATTTATTGGGCTGCTTCTTTAATATGAGATTAGAACTAAATTGTTTTCCCTGCTTAATTAGGAGAATTTCATATTGGTCCTTTCCTAGGCAAATAGATTTGCTTGCTTTCTTCCCTCCTTCCCTCCCTCCTTACTTTTTAATGAATGTACAGGGCGAAGTTTGTTTTCATCACCTATGCTTGGTATCATTTGTTTACCAGTCTGCAAAAAATCAAAATAAATGCTGTGCAAGTAAGCAAGACCATATGCTATCAATACAACATTTGATGTGTGTGTTTTTAATGAATTGAAAATTATGTTTATGTAAATAGAATTACATGTGTTGTGTAAGCTTTGTGCACTATGGTGTCTTGCTGTGTCGTGCTGGCTGTCTTGCTAAGAATGTATTAAACACTGACATCACATTAATAAATTTTGATTAATTATATTTCTTACCTGTCCTTTTCTACTGAGCTGAACTACAGTTCAACACAACTAGGAATCCTGTGGTTCTCCATGTATTGTTAGGCCCTTTTCGCACACCACCTCCAACGCAAAATGGCCATGGGATCGTCATGGGATTGCGACGACAGTTCTGCATAACTGCAGCCATTTCTGCATGACGATGCTCTTCCGCATTGTCTCGCTGCAGTCCTGGGTCTGGAAGGGAGCGTGTCAGCAATGCTCCCCTCTGCGCCTACTCAGTCCATGCAGAAGAGTATGCAATGGCGCCACATCTCCCTTCTGCAGCACAGCCAGGTTTTTTCCGTTGCTGCACTATGCAAGGAAGCATCACCAATGTGCTTCCGTATCTTCCGCATGACCAGAAGGGATGGGAGTGCCGTGAGATCGCAGACGCGAAATGGATTTTTTCCATTTTGTGAAAACTGCGCAAGCGTGACGTTCTGCAACAGGGTGGTGGGATGGCAACAATGTCATGCAGAACTGTGACCTGCCGACGGCTGCCATCCTGTGGCAGAAACGAGACAGTGATGTCGTGTGGAAAGGACCGTCATCGCGATCCCATGGCCATCCCGTTGCAATCACAGATTAAATCACCCGCAATTGTGGAGTCCTCTCGCATCCCTTCTGCACTTACCTGTCTTGCGGAACATCAGGAAGCGCAATGGCTATGCTTCCTCCCCCAGCGCAGCCTGAGAAACTGCTGGGCTGCACTGCGGAAGGGAGGAACTGAGCCATCACACTTCCTCCCATCCAGCAGGCAGCCAGTGCAGAGGGAGAGCGCAGCAGACGTGACTCCCTCCTGGGAGAGACTTTCCCAGGATCACCATGTGATGGCTCCAGGAGAAAGGTAACATGAGAAAAGATCCTTAGACTCCATCTGCCACCATCCAGGATGATGGTGAAGCTCCCTGGAATAGAAGGAACAGAAGGCCAACAAAACTGGGAAGGCCCCAGATTTCTCACCCTGGTGTAAGCTCAGACAGTTTGCCAACCCAAGATGCTACAATATTGTCTTCTTCACCCTGGGAGTTGCATTACATAAAGCAGTAAGGAGTCCTGGGAAAAATGATAACTTGTAGCTACACTTCATTTCCAAAGGAAAAAGCTCCTCTTTTTTTAAAGGCAGAACATATGTTTACCTCTCCAATATCATCATTAGAATATTACAAATATGAGGGATTTTCTTGTTTATATTGCAAGAGTATGAACAGTTTCTGCAGTGAAGCTACACTGTTGATTGAGAAAACAATTGTCATTGGGTTTACTTCCCCTGGAAGTATGTCTTTAAGTTGATTTAACTTGAAGCACTGATTGGATATATGTTCAAGAAAAAGAGAGGTCTTGTAGATTGTTTTCTGTGAAGCTGAAAGGGCCATCCCTCCTTTTCGTTCTTCTGCCCCTCAAATTCCTTTTAAAGAGTAAAATCCAGTCAAGTTGAAAAGGACTCATTTTCAGCCTCCTTCCACTGACCCTCTCATTTTAATTTAAGATTTTTAGATTGTGTGTTGAGGGCCTGGTCATTTTATTCATGTACAGTGCAGTGCCAAGTATATTTTAAAATGTAAAGCCATTTTAGTTTCACCTTCAATACTTGTTGTAAATAATATATGATAATGACTGAGTAATCGTGATGATCTGAAGACAGCAGCAGTGACAATGTCTACCAGTATGATGAAAATTATCACGAGCTCAGCATCTAACTGCAGTCGGGAAAAACGTTGGATGCTCACCAATGTACACAATGTAGGAATGTAAATCTTCAACTTGTCTTTGCACACAAAGATGAATTATTTCTGTACTTTTCTCTGTTGCTGGAAAAAAAGAATATTTCTGTGCAGTTTTCACATACAGCCTGAAGTGGTTCGGGAAATTATTCTGCACAGAAATAGATTTAATTTTTGTGCAAAAACTGGTGGGAGTTTTTCATATGAAAAAACACGTTTCCAGAAACGTGCATGCTTTTAAGAATCTTGTTCTTTGTACAAAGACATGATTTTTCCACAGAAAAATGCCATGTATGTTTCTGAAAACAGTGGCGTTTTACACAGAGATGTATTTTTGCACAACATTTTTTAATGAAAAAACCACAATTTTTTCACACACAAAAAGTGTATTTCTGTACTAGCAGATATTCTTCCCATCTCTGATGCTATATTCATTTCTTGAGTTCTGGCTACGACTCAGTACTGCTGCTGTTTCGATATCAAGCCCCCTTTACTGTGGCTCAGTTTTTGCTTTTCTCCAGTAAGATGGAATAGAAAGCAAAGTGATGGTTCTATAGGCCAGCTTCAGGATGATGATGATGATGATGATGATGATTGTCATCCTCTTAGGCCCTTTCCACACGGGGGGGTGAAACGCAGGGAAATGGGGTGGCACACGCGGGAACGGAGCTTACCTCAATCCGTCGCCATGGGGAGCAGCGCGCATTCGCCGCTCTACACAGCAGCGGTGTCCGGTGGCGCCCAAAATGGCGGCTGGCGGCTTCCGGCGGCTCTCCACCATCGGAGAAGCGTGCCAGCTGGAAGCCCACCCCCGGGCAGCTCTGCAGGGAGGCGCTTGCGTGCCCCTGCAATTCCCCACGGGGCGCTGCGATGGGCTAGCACATACATGTTTCATAAAGACCACATGGAATGTGGTCTTTATAAAACACGCGGCCACACGAGGGCGGTTTGAGGTGTGGGACCTCCACATTTCTAACCGTCCTAGCGCACTCCATGGTGTGGACGACCTCTGGGTGAGGTCGTCCTCCCCGTGTTACCCCGTGTTTTTCCCCCATGTGGAAAGGGCCTTAGACTTCCAGGTGACCCCAGGATGTCCAGAAGGATGCTTTTTCTTCCTACAGTCAGCTGCAGAAAAGGAGCTGCCTGCCTGCTTCATTGGCCATTTCCATCCTACACTGTTATAGTGCTATTATTCTACTGTCAACATCATATGGAACCCTGGGGTTTGCAGTTTAGGGAGGGATATTTAGAATTCTCAGCCAGACAGCTCGTTGGCTTCAGTAAATTGCAAACCCCAGAATTCCACAGGATGTTGAAAGTGGAATAATAGCACTATAACAGTGTTGTGTGGAAATGGCTCAGTCCCTTGATCCCCTCCCCATTCTGCCTTGGCCACTGAGGGCCTTTCCACACTACACTGTTATAGTGCTATTATCATACTTTCAATATCCTGTGGAATTCCAGGGTTTGTAGTTTATGTACTGAGAATTCTAAGTGGCCCTCCCTAAACTGCAAACCCCAGGATTTCATAGGATGTGACTATGGGGAGGAGAAAACAGGTAATTCATGGAAAGAGTTACATACCCTCCAACTGTTGTGACTGGGCAGAGACAGTCCAGATTAATCCTCTATCATCCCAGTTTTTCAGCTGCATTAAAAAATGATCCAGTTTCTCTTTCCTCTGCCCACTCCCCCCTCTTTATTCTCAGCTTATTCAGTTGCTGCAAAATGGGTTCTAAATGCAAAAATAATTTGTACTCAATTAATTCGGTGGGGGGAGAGGAGAGGAGGGGGGAACTTGCCCTTCAGGTGAAAGCAAACAGCCTCTATTAGCTTGTTTATCCTTCCTCATTAGTCTCTTTTGCCATCTTGAACACAGTCCGATGTTGCTTGGCCACACATGTCCCAGTTTTCGCCTGTGAAGTGTTGGAAGGTGTGGAGCCATACCAGTTGAAGGTGCTGTATTCCTCCAGTACTGCTGCTAGAGTACTGCTATGACCGAAACAGTTCAAAATGTAGGCATTGATTTCAGTTATTTCAGCTGTGCCTGTGAATATCACTAAGTAAACATATATATACCCAAAGTAAAATGGAAGCCACAAAGCACAAGATTCTGCTCAGCAGATTGCATAAAAGGAATGGAAGACCACAAGGAGGCTCGACGTCAACAAAAGATAAAGAAGATGTAAAAATACAAATATAAAATATATATATATAAAAAATGTTCAAGATGGTAAACAAAGGCGAGGATTGGGACTGCCAGATTTAGAAGTCATATTTCTCTGCATGCTGTTTGGTTTGGTTGAAAAACTGAATTCAATTAACAAATAGAGATTGCTGGATAGAAAAAGGTATGGACTGAGGTTTGGGTGGCATGGATATTGTGATATGACAACACCAAAGTGAATGTAGATTTT